>CP092876.1:36131693-36692087 GCA_030710605.1 Cordylochernes scorpioides
GACTGGACAGCACCGGAACGTGATGAGAGTGGAGTCGGGAACGGTGACTAGAAAGCACCGGGACGTGACGAGAGTGGAGTCGAGAACGGTGACTGGAAAGCACCGGGACGTGACGAGAGTGGAATCGGGAACGGTGACTGAACACCACCGGGACGTGACGAGAGTTGTGTCGGGGACGGTGATCGGACAGCACCGGGACATGACGAGAGTAGAGTCGGGGACAGTGACTGGATATCCGACTCACCCACGTAACGCCCCGGTACCATCCAGCTACCGTGACCGACCTACCCACGTAACGCCCCAGTACCATCCACCCAACGTGACCGACCTACCCGCGTAACGCCCCGGTACCATCCAGCTACCGTGACCGACCTACCCACGTAACGCCCCGGTACCATCCAGCCACCGTGACCGACCTACTCACATAACGCCCCGTTACCATCCAGCCACCGTGACCGACCCACCCACATAACGCCCCGGTACCATCCAGCCACCGTGACCGACCCACCCACAAAACGCCCCGGTACCATCCAGCCACCGTGAACGACCCACCCACATAACGCCCCGGTACCATCCAGCCACCGTGACCGACCCACCCACAAAACGCCCCGGTACCATCCACCCACCGTGACCGACCTACCCGCTTAACGCCCCGGTACCATCCAGCTACCGTGACCGACCTACCCACGTAACGCCCCGGTACCATCCAGCCACCGTGACCGACCTACTCACATAACGCCCCGTTACCATCCAGCCACCGTGACCGACCCACCCACATAACGCCCCGGTACCATCCAGCCACCGTGACCGACCCACCCACAAAACGCCCCGGTACCATCCAGCCACCGTGACCGACCTACCCACGTAACGCCCCAGTACCATCCAGCCACCGCGACCGACCTACCCGCGTAACGCCCCAGTACCATCCAGCCACCGTGAACGACCCACCCACATAACGCCCCGGTACCATCCAGCCACCGTGACCGACCTACTCACATAACACCCCGGTACCATCCAGCCACCGTGAACGACCCACCCACATAACGCCCCGGTACCATCCAGCCACCGTGACCGACCTACTCACATAACGCCCCGGTACCATCCAGCCACCGTGACCGACCCACCCACATAACGCCCCGGTACCATCCAGCCACCGTGACCGACCTACTCACATAACGCCCCGGTACCATCCAGCCACCGTGAACGACCCACCCACATAACGCCCCGGTACCATCCAGCCACCGTGACCGACCTACTCACATAACGCCCCGGTACCATCCAGCCACCGTGACCGACCTACTCACATAACGCCCCGTTACCATCCAGCCACCGTGAACGACCCACCCACGTAACGCCCCGTTACCATCCAGCCACCGTGAACGACCCACCCACATAACGCCCCGGTACCATCCAGCCTTTCTTCTACCTCAACGCCGTTAGTAGAACTGGAACAAAGGGATGCTACCTTGCGAATTGGAAGATATTTTCTCTCTAACGGGGACGATGTTCATTCATTTTAATTTGATGTATCTTAATTCAAGGTACCTTCTATGTAAATAAATTTAAGGAAAGATTTGAATTTTTTAATTTTACAAAGAGCTAAAAAGAGCACACACACACACTTTTCATAATTCGCGAAATTAAAATTCTCTAAACCTAATACGAAAAAAATATATATCTCAAGTTTTTTTACGTTTTGCTAATATTTTTCTTCTTTTTTTTTTTATTATGAAATTATCGTGCCAACCACTCACTTTCATTTTGACACAAATAAATCTAATTGTTTAATATCGGTAACTGAAAGATTTATCTCAAAGAGAGAGGCTGCCTGGCCGGAATTCATATTTTTTTCAAAAATAGACACGTTGTCCTCAGGGAATTACACCCACGTGTCACCAAGTCACCGTGGTAGATCATTGTTCACAAAAACTCAAACGCCTCAAAACATCAGTTAGATGAGAAACAATTTGATACCTTATATTCAATATATGAGTATCTTTCCTCGGCATTTTTATTTTACTCTATAAATCTAACGGTTTTAAGGCTGTAGCTGAAATATATATTTTTTTAATTACACGTGGTGTAAGCCAAGATAATAAAGTACACTATACGTCGACACATGTAGAAAACAGATCGGCTTCTTCACTTACACACCTTCCAGAGAGTCCTATTTGGTTACTTTCACTCTCTGGTGAGTTTTAACCTTTACAAGTATCGGGGACCATTTTAGCAATTTATCATATTAAAACAGTGTCAATGCGGGATTCAATCCTTGGCCGTAGCTGTTAGAACAACGGTATATATTCCTCATCCACCAAATAGAAAAAAAAGGTTGAATATTTAATAAAATTATTTAAAAGAATTAAATATTTCTGGGAATATGCTCAAAATTATTCATAACTATAGTTCCATCTACCTAATCAGTTTAATAGAAGGCCAGGTACTCATTATCTACAAGAAACACGTCTGTGCCTAATGTCTTCGTTTGAAAGAAAATTTACAAATTCTATTTTCTAGTTTATTCCCGAACACCACTAAAATCTAGAAGTCTGAAATTTTCTATATTTGAAATTCTAGTAGGATTGACCAAATAGGAAAATACCAGACTTCTACGTGATCTAGAATTATATTTAAAATTTACAACAAAGTTTGAAGGCAAATATAGGTATAGGTTAATTCCCGAATAACATTCCTTCTCCGCCCACCCAGAATTCTGAAATATTATAAAATTGCATTGTTTGCTGAATAGAGCGAGTGTAAACATTTTTAGACTTTTGTGTCACCTGGAAATATATTGAAAGTCGATCACAAAATTTTAAAAGAAATAGAAATTAACCCTCTTACGACCACTCCGACCACTCAATATAAAAAAAAAACGACTATGCTCTATTTTGTAAGTTGATAATAAAAATAAAATTTATATTTTCTAGTATATTTGTGGCCACTACTGTCATCTAGAAAGTCTGAAATAATTTATACACTTCTAATGTTAGTAGAATTGAACTAGTCTATTAAATACTAGGGGTATTCCTAAAGTAATGCCTGTTCAACCATATCTCGAATAATAATATATTTGACCTGTTCAATATAAATTTAAATCTTTTTTAAGTAAGGCCTTATCTAATAATTATCCATTTTGGTTTCAACAGATACCTTAGGTAAAATTATGGAATCAAGACAGAAACAAAGAGTCGTTATTGACATTTTGGAGATGGATGGATGTTCAGCTTCAGAGATTCGCCAGAGTCTGAAAAATGTATAGAAAGAAGCGATAATTGATGTAGGGAATGTGAGAAGATGGATGAAAAGATTCCGAAGTGGTGAGACTTCTTTGGATGACAAACCACGTAGTGGGAGGTCATCAACAGCAACCAACCATGGAAACGACGACAAGATTGATGACCTTTTCCGTCATGATCGAAGAATAACTATCAGAAGGTTGTGTAACATACTAAATGTCGGATCTAATACAATATATCAACAATAATTGAACATCTAGGTTAAAGAAAAATCTGTTAAAAATGGGTTCCAAGGAGAGTAACCCGTGATCAAAGGATTCAACTCTGCCAAGATCTACTGGATTTCTATGAAACCTGAAAGGTAACTTTTAAAAAATATATTTTGACTGGGGATTAATTCTGAGAATACCTTTATGACGCAGAGAGTAAGGTACAGATTTTATAATGGGATCATCCCAGATCATTTAAGAAAAGATTACAACGTGCAGAGGTAATCCAAAAAGGTAACTGTCTTTTGGGACACGCGAGGTGTAATACTGATTGGTTTCTGTAAACACATCTTGCTATTTACTAGCTATACGACAACTTAGGGAAGCTATTCGAAAAACAGACAAGTTTTCCTCTTAAAACTGCCAAGTTACATCATGGCAATGCACGGCCGCATACTTCCTTCCAGACTTCAGAGGCTATTGCAAATATGGGCTGGTAACTGGTTCTACAACCCCCATACAGTCCATATTTGTCACCTTGTGACTTCTATTTATTCTCCCCAATGAAAAATGTCTGAAAGGACAAGAAAATTATGATTTATAGGAAGTAAAACGGACCATAAAGACATAGTTGAGATAACATTCTCCAGCATATTTCAAAAGCGGATTTACAGCGCGAGTTCAACGCTGGAGAAAATGTATTATGTATATGTTATGTATTATATATAATGTAAATATAGAAAAATATTTTGAATACTACCAGTCTATTAAAAATATTTTATTCATATGTGTTCAAAATTTTAATAAAATATGTAGTATCTTTCGAGGTATGGCCAAACAGGCATTAGTCTTGGAACAACCTTTATACCATACTTCTACACGCGGTCAGAATTTATATTTAAAATATTGAAAACTTAAATTTCAGAAGATAGTCGATTGTCAACCATTTCTACAACCCAAAAGTCTGGCATTTTGCTAACATAAAATGTTAAAAGGTTTGAACAGGTGTGTGAAATATTTTCAGATTCATATATTCTTTGTGATTAAAATAAAATGCTTCACAAAATTTAGAAATGAAAAAATATGAATTTGTTTTTACCTGACCACCTCGAACCACCATTTTACATTGTATCATCAGGTTTGAACAACTGTAGCAAATTTTGGACTTCTAGGTGATCTTGTAAGTATGTCGAGAATTAATAACAGAAATGTGGGTGGCATGGAATTCTAGGCGGAGTCAGATAACAAATTATTTATTGTAAAATAAACTTTTAATCACATTTATTTATACAAATTATCAGAAGGGTTAAATTGGTGTATACTACATGTTGAAGTTATTTTTGTTTATATGTGTGTGTGGTCAAATATCAATTCTAGATTATATAATGTTAGACATATGTGCTTGATATATTATAGATAAATATTTACATTTCATATTATTTATGATTTATATTTAGAATGATGTATAATTATTTTATAAGCATTATATATTTATAAGATGAATAATTTTAATATTTGAATTGAATAGTTATTAGACAAACTAAAACTTATAATGAAAATAGGAAAAGTTAATATTTGGGAGCCGCTACATCACTCCCCTGCCAGTGAAGACTTAAAGTCGAAAACGTACGTGGCGTCCATAGCGAGTGGTGTAGCTACTTGTCTTCGGTGTAGTTTCCTCAGCACCGTCGGGCATAGGTGGCAGAATTGAAGAATCGTGGAAACTTTGAGGGGTGTTTTCTATGAATGCAGGCTTTAGCCTGTTGACAGAAATGACTTTGTTTTGGTCATTGATTTTAACTGTAAATGTCTTCGAAGATCTTGATACCACTGGAAATGGACCTTCGTATGGTGGAGATAATGCTCTTTTCACAAAATCTTTTCTTACAAAGACGTGTGAGCAGGTGTCTAAGTCTTTATGAGAAAAAATATTATTTTGCTTTGTTTGTCTTGTTGGTTGAGGTCGAATTCTACTCATATAATTCTTTAATTGAGTGGCAAAATTTGATGGATCGGGGTTTTTAAATTCTGAATTGGTTAGTAAATCAGCTGGAAGATTTAAAGTTGTCCCGAAAACCATTTCTGCAGCAGTGCATTTCAGGTCTTCTTTGTAGGATGTTCTGATGCCTAGCAGTACTAGAGGCAAAGCATCTATCCAATTAATAGTATTTCCGCTTGCCATGATTGCAGCTTTAATTTGACGATGCAAGCGTTCGACGAGACCGTTTGCTGCAGGGTTGTATGCCGTTGTTCGTATTCTGTTGGTGCCAATGAGTGAAGTGAGATCCTTGAAAAGATGTGATTCAAATTCACGACCTTGGTCAGTAGTTATTGTTGCTGGAACTCCGTATCTAGAAATCCAACCGCGAAAAAAAGCTTTTGCTACGCTTATTGCAGTTTTGTCCGAAATCGGAAAGGCTTCAGGCCATTTTGAATATCTGTCTATAGCAGTCAAAATGTGGGTACAATTTTCAGAATGGGGTAAGGGGCCTATTAAATCAAGATGAACGTGTTCAAAGCGAGTTGATGGGAGAGGAATAATTCCGTGTTTTGTAATTGTATGCCTGTGAATTTTGCTTTTCTGACAATCTAAACAGGACTTTGACCAATGATTTATTGTTTGATTCATTTTGGGCCAAAAGTATTTTTGAGTTATTAGTTTTCTTGTTGCACGAATTCCTGGATGAGACAAATTATGGAGAGAATTAAAAATTTGTCGTCGGAAATTTTCAGGCACGAAAGGTCTGGGATTTCCAGTAGAAATATCGCAGTAAATTAATTTATTGCAAAAAGGAACTTGTTGTTTTATTAATTTGATTGTTTGTGAAGAATTTGAATTATCAATGAGAGTTTTTAGTTCTTTGTCCTTTTCTTGAATTTCAGGGAATGCATTAAGATCTAGATTAACCTTCGTGTGATTGAAAGTTTCGATTTCAATTCTTGAAAGGGTATCAGCCACAATGTTTTCACTTCCCTTAACATAGCGTATGTCCATGGAGAATTGTGAAAGATAGTTGAGATGACGTTCTTGACGAGGTGAACGTTCAGATTTTGATGTGAAGGCATACGTTAGAGGCTTGTGGTCTGTAAAAAGCATGAATGTTTTTCCATCAAGAAAGTATGAGAAATGCTTAACAGAGAGGAATGCAGCTAGGAGTTCCCGGTCGAATGCTGAGTATTTCGTTTCTGCTGGGGATAGCTTTTTTGAAAAAAATGAAATTGGTTCCCATGCAGTGTCATTCAGTTGTTGGAGGACACCACCAACAGCAACGTTGGAGGCATCAACCAGTACACTTAATGTAGAATTCGGTTGAGGGTAGTTTAAAAGTGTGTTTTCTGCAAGAGCATTTTTGATGTTTTGAAAAGCTTCTAATGTGTCTGAAGTCCAATTTAATGATGCATTGGGAGATTTAGTTTTTAAAAGTGAATAAAGCGGAGCTAAAATATGACTTGAATTTTTTATGAACCTGTGATAATAATTTACAAGACCAATAAATCTTTGGAGTTGACGGGTCGAATTAGGTTGAGGAAAATCTTTAACGATTCTTATTTTCTCAGGAAGAGGTTTTATTCCTTTGTTGTCAATGATGTGTCCAAGAAATTCTAGTGAAGGTTTTCCGAAAACGCTTTTAGATATATTGATTGTTAGTCCATGATCGGAAAGTCTTTTGAAGATTATATGTAGATGTTGAATGTGATCATTTTCATTTTTACTGGCGATCAAAACGTCATCAATGTAAACGAAGACAAAATCTAGACCTTTTGTTACTTCATCCATGAATCTTTGAAATGTTTGGCTTGCGTTTTTTAAACCAAAGTTCATTCGTGTGAATTCAAATAGACCAAATGGCGTAGTTATTGCCGTTTTGGTTATGTCTTCTTGGTTAATTGGAATATGGTGGTACGCCTTCACTAGATCTATTTTGCTGAAAATTGTACAGCCATGAAGGCTTTGGGTGAAATCCTGAATGTGCGGAATGGGGTAACAATCAGGTTGGGTCACAGCATTTAGTCTTCTGTAGTCGCCACAGGGTCTCCAGTCTATAGAATTTTTCTTAGGGACTAGATGTAAAGGTAATGCCCATGCTCCGTCTCCTCTCTTGCATAAACCTAGTTCCATCATGTGCTGAAATTCTGATTTGGCAATTTTAAATTTTTCTGGATTCAGCCGTCTTGGTTTGGAGAATGTTGGTTGCCCTTTTGTAATAATATGATGAGTGACTGAATGCTTGACTGGTGTGGAATATGATGGAGGCTTAGTTAGAGAGGGATAATGAGAGAGAATGTTCAAAAATTTGTCTTCATAGCTGTTTATTGAGCACTTTGGAGAAAGTGAGTTGAAATTTGTAATTGATGCACGCTTGCGTAGCTTCGTTAAAGAATCAATTATAAACTTTCCTTTGATATCTGGAATTATTCCAAAGTGTTCCATAAAATCAGCTCCTAGAATGGCTTTGTTTGTGTCTGCTATTATGAATCTCCATTTGAAATCTCTACGAAGACCTAGATCAAGATTAAGGAATCTTTCGCCATAAGTCTTGATAGGTGAATTGTTTGCTGCTGTGAGAGTAAATTTTGTTGGACCACGCCGTCTATCTTCAGGACGAGGAGGCAGGACACTGATCTCTGCACCTGTGTCAAGGAGAAAACTAATTTTGTTGCGGTAGTCAGTGATAAATAGACGGTGGCTTTTATTATTGCTACAATCAGTAACCACCGGGCTTACTGATTGTTGTTGGAGTTTTCCTGCTGGTTCTTTGCTTTTTTGTTGAAAGTACAAGGTGAGATGCATTTTCTTGCATGGTGCTTGAATCGAAAATGATACCAGCACCAAGAGCCATTTGGATTGTACTTTCTATAACTGTTTGGGGAAGATTTTCGAGATGAAGATGAGCTTCTGGATCTTGAACGAGGTATTCTTTCTTCCTTCTTGTTAAGGTCAATTTTCAATGCTGAAATTTCCGCACGCAAAGATGCCAGTTCCTTTTTTAAAGTCGAAGTACTTGAAGATGGTGAAGAAGTAATCTCCGTCACTCTATCAGCTAAATCTGCTAGAGAGTTTAGTGATGCTTGCTCTTGCGTTGTCAGAATTATTTGGATGTTTTTAGGTAAACGTTGCATCCAGAGCATTTTTAATGTTGTGTCACTGACGGCTTTGCTTTCTCCAATCAATTGTCTTAAGTGGCGTAATAATTGGCTAGGCAGTCTGTCTCCAAGTTCTTCTTGAGTCAACAATTGCTGTAGTTTTTTAAATTCGCTGTCAGCGGTACATTTAATTATGGCCTTCTTTAGCGCGTCGTATTTATTGTCTGGTGGAGGTGATATAATGAATTCACGTACCTCTATGGCAGTTGATGGAGGTAAAAGTGAAATTAGATAAGAAAATTTGGTGTCATCATTTGTAATTGGACTTGGCTTGTTCAATAAAAATTGTGATTCCAATGTTATGAACCACAATTCTGGATCGTTTGGCCAAAATTCGGGTGCTTTAATTGAATCCATTTTGAGAATATATTGTATTTAAAAATTATATGTCCTTAATAGATATTAAAATTCTGATTATTATAATTATTAAAATTCAGAATTAAAATTTTATATTTGATTTTTTTATTTGATAAGAAAAAATATTTGAATATATTATCAAGTTATAATTTTTAAATTGTAAGTTATATATTATTTTTTAATTGCCAATTTAATGTGTATTTGAATTCATTTAATATTTATTTCATAAAATTATATTTGATATCTGATTTGTTTTTAAGTTAAAAATTTGCCTTGAATTAAATACCAAACGATGTACGTTTTCGTAGTTTTTAAATATTGCGAAATATGTTATAATTTTTGTTTTAAATATAAATATTTAATATGTATTTCTTAAATATTTATAATTTGATTAATTAATTAATTAACTTTATTAACATCATGAAACGCGATATCCCAAACTCAGGGATATTTGCGCCAATACATTTCACTGCATTACAGCAATACGGCTATATACAATCCTGTTCAATTCATTATTTTACATAAATTAACTAAAGAAAATTATCCAAAGAGAAAAACAAACAACAAAGCAAAACACACAGAGCAAGCATCGCAGTTCTTTTTTTTTTTTTTTTCTAAGATTCCTTCTCTTTTTTCCAATTCAAGAGAAAGTTGTATATGTATTTACAAAATTGATCAAAATTTTTATACTTTTCTTTTTTGTATACAAATTCATCAAGCTGTCCAATACGACCAAATCTATTTTCCCTAAAATCCCGGAAAATTGGGCACTCCAGAAGTAGATGTCTCGCGTCTTGAATTTCACCTCCGCAGAAGCATCCTGGTTCCTTCACGGCGCCGATAGTTGCCAAAAATTTCCCAAAATTGCCATGATCTGTAATGAATTGGATATTATAAAAATTTGGACGGAAAAATCTTGGAATTCCTAATACGAAAAAGAGCTTCTGAAAATTTCATTAGTGTTCTCAAAAATTTCATTCATTTTTGCGTGTAAGAATGATTTGACTATACTTGGAGCATGGGGTTCGTAAGTAATTAGATCTTCAATGGACATTTGAGCTAGATCAAATTTGATTATTCTAGATTCTATATAATCTGTTAGGAGTGGAATTTTTGCCAAGCTATGCACACAGTTTGATGAAGTGGTTTTGTATGCTCTAACTGCCCATAAAATGATCTGGTACTGCATGGAGTTCAGTTTTTGTTTACAACGATTGTTTAAATATTTGAACCAAATTTCAGAACCGTATGTAAGTACAGGCCTAATGATTGTTTTGAATAAAGTTAACCTCTTTTCAGTGTCTAAACCCCACATATTGCCACTTAGTGAACATAATAAATTTTTCATACGTCCTGCCTTACACAGAATATCATTAACATGCGGTGTAAAGTTAACTTTGTTTTTCCATTTATGATTAGAAAATTTCATTCCCAGAATTTTTACTTGCTTGACCGGCATTATTATATTGTTATTAACCTTAATAGGTATTTTTTGTCTGTTATGTAGGTATAGCATATTAGTCTTCTCTGTACTGATCGTTAATTTATTTCTATTACACCATTGGATCACATAATTTAAGGTGTATTCACTTGCGGTTTTTAGTCCTTCAATAGTCTTATTCCAGCAAATTATTGTAACGTCGTCTGCATAACATATAATATCTGCATTCATTGAATCAAAATTTATCAACAAATCATTTAGCAAAATATTCCATAGAAGTGGAGATAAAGGTCCACCCTGTGGACATCCTTTAGTTAGTTTCTTATAAAAAGTTTCTGATTCGTATGTAAATTTCACCTCCCTTTCATTATTCAAATAAGATTTTATGATCCGTATTAAATCTGAAGGAACATCATCATTATCCATTCTTTTTATAATAGCAGGCCACCATGCATTGTCGAATGCACCCGCAATATCTATAGCTATCAAGGAAGTCAATTCTTTTTGTTTATGTTTCAATATAGTTTCTATAATTTTATCCATTCCAGTAATTGTTGATCTAGATTTCATAAAACCATGCTGCCTTGAGCTCATTAAATTATTCTCTAAATAATAGTTACTTAATTTATTTTTTATTATATTCTCAAATGTTTTGATATTATAAGTATTTTTATTTTTCACTTTTGATCGAATTGAAATTCTTGTTTGATTGCTTGCAAATGTTCGTTAAAGTTTACCGGCTCACCATTTTGTGGGTGGCATGGAATTCTAGGCGGAGTCAGATAACAAATTATTTATTGTAAAATAAACTTTTAATCACATTTATTTATACAAATTATCAGAAGGGTTAAATTGGTGTATACTACATGTTGAAGTTATTTTTGTTTATAGGTGTGTGTGGTCAAATATCAATTCTAGATTATATAATGTTAGACATATGTGCTTGATATATTATAGATAAATATTTACATTTCATATTATTTATGATTTATATTTAGAATGATGTATAATTATTTTATAAGCATTATATATTTATAAGATGAATAATTTTAATATTTGAATTGAATAGTTATTAGACAAATTAAAACTTATAATGAAAATAGGAAAAGTTAATATTTGGGAGCCGCTACAGAAAGTACTTCGAAAAGTACTACAAATTTTTATTCAAATTTTGTAAATATATATAAATAAAATATTTGAGAATAGAATGGCATTATATATATATATTCTCAAATGAAGTCTTTACATTTCCTCCAGCGTTGAACTCGCGCTGTAAATCTGCTGTGGTCACACATGGAAACAAGTTGAATAAAATATTCTAAACCGTCAATTAGAGAGTCGTCATTATGAGTATATATGAAAATTCGAAGCTATTATAGATGTGTATTATTCTTTTAAAATAAAACAATGTCTACTGCCCTTACTGTAATTGAATGATCAATGGGAGGGCCTCGCTCATCAGTGGCGAACCTTCCCATTAATTTTTTCATTGCAGTAAGGGCCGTATAAATTATTTTTAAAATAATAATAGGCGTCTATAATAGTTTCTAATTTTCATAACAGATGGCGCGCTAATGCATTATTATAAGTATATATAATTTAGAATAGTGGCGACCTTACTACGCCTTGGCAAGCGCAAGCTGGCAGAACACGTCACTACGCATGCGCGGGCGTCATTCGGGACTTTCTGGCCATGCGCGTCATCATCAACAAGGCTTGCTTCAACGGCCGTTACTTCTTTTCTCTTTAAATATTTCTGGCTTTAAATAAATTAATTTAAATTATAAAAATAATTATAATTTTATCAGCGCGGCCTTTCTACAAGCCACACCACCACTCACGCAAGCACATCCCACAGACCTATATATTTTTCAATTGGCCAATCAGTTGGTTCAGTTTAGATCACGTGGTATCATCTAAAACCTCTGGTTGGCTGATGATAAACGAATAAAACCTAATGTAATGCAATTAGGAAGTAGAATCAAAAAATGGACCCTCGTCAGTAGAAAGGCTTCAAGAGAATGGCGACAAGAGGATTCCTGTGTTATATAAGGTTGTGACAGCGGGACATCTTATAGGAAGTCTTCTTACCTTTTTTCCAACCGATTTTTACATTGTTTGTTTTATGAGAGCTATTTATTTCTTCTTCAAGAGTTTGAGAAAGTTAGCGTATCCTGGAAATCTTCAAATATTTGGAAGCTTGGGTAGAAACCTTTCTTCTGCAGAACATTGTGAATGTATTTGGAATACATTTATATAGGTCGATTTGTAGAGATGAATTCATGTTTGAATATTTTTAAAATCTATTTTCTTTAATATCAATCATGAGTATGCCTGACTTCTTAATTCTTCTTTTTGATCGATGATATAAAATGTGTTCAAGAAATTATATATAAAAGGGTTAATAAAGTATAATTTTTGGGCCTACTAAAAAAAGATACTTTTTTACATCATTGTTATTCTCTCTATGATAAAATTCTTAATTTTTTAAAATTATTTATTCCGAATTAAAATATATATGTGGCATTATGATAATAATGTGGGGAGAGAGAAATAAGGAAACAACAAGTTTGGAAGATGGGACCCAGCAAACAGAGAGAGAGAGAGGTAGCGCGTGGGGCTGTCACTGCGTAACGCCGTCTTGTGTGGCCACCACCCCCCCCCCCCCCCGACTATCTAAAAATAGTCCGGCAGGGTTCCCAACAAAGCCCCCTCCGGCATGTGGTCAGTGGTTTAAAATGGCCGTAACTTAGCTTTCTATCGACGTCTCTCTCTCGTTGACTGTAGGTTTACTTTATTATTCCTGGAAGAGCATATATTATGACATATGGCCCCCGTTGAAGAAGGCTGAACATGGTTTGAGTATATTTAAAGCTGGAGAAGCCAGGAATAGAGAAAATAATTTTACAGTTGAAATTAGTTAAGGTTATGGTGACATAGTTTTATGTAAATAAAATATTGTATAGTACAAGTAAATATTATTTACAAGCAGTTTTACAACACCGGAGAGTTTGATATTTAAGGAAATTCTTGAAAATATCAAGGTTATAAAAGGCTATATACAGCAAAATCTAATGTATTATAAGGGAAATGACATTGAGGAGTGTGAACAAGGAGAAGGGGAGTCACAAACACATGATGAAATTCTGGAGATCAATAAGGCTGGGGAACTCAACACTTTAAGATATTTTTCAGGCGGACGTGGCAAGGGGAAACTTGTCATGGGCTTTCTATGCTATAGGTGTAGAGTACGAGAAATGAGGTTGAGGTTGGCAATTGTGTGAGCTCAGGCCTGAGGTAAATATAAAACTACATACAATGTTAGAACCTCGGCGAACAGAGCGAGGGGAAACTTTTCCTGGGCCAATCTACCTTATCTATTTAGTTACTTGTGTAGCGAGTCCGAGGGGAAAAGTCCCGTGTGTAGGTGAGGAAGTCGAATGGACTTATATTTAATTTGCGGAAAGTATGCGGGCACAGTGCCAAAAATTGGGACGAGGACGGCGTTGTCCGTTACAAGTGACAAGCTGCTCGGACACGAGGTGTTTGAACCTTCGTGGGAGCTTGTGCAAGGCGATGATTTCGCGGTGGGTTGAAAGTAAGACCCATATCTGCGCGAAATGATGACGGACCGGACAGAATCAGCGACGATGTTTAACGTACCTCCGTAGGAAATATCGGAGTTAGGCTATATCGTGCTGGTTTGGACAAGGTACAAACATGGATTTGAAGACAGGGTCCGTGTGGCGAACGTGTGGCGCGAGAAGAAGCGAACTGTGTCGCTCGATGCAGATTGTTCAAGTGCGAACTAAAAGGAGTTGATAAATATCTAGCAGTTAGTCAATCTGCATCCTGTGACGAACACACCATTGGCTATATGGTGTGGGTCGGTGGATATGCTAGAGATGAACTACGAAATATATTATCATAAATGAAGGGCGAAGATTAGGATTTTGAAATGACAATATAGAAGTTCGATAATTGATTACTCAATAATTCTATAAAAGGTCCTGAGCTGGTATAAGGTTGACAAGGTTGTAAGAATGAGTGGGACATTGAGGGGCAGATAGATAAGTTGATTATGAAAAACCTATTGTTAATAGTAAAAATCGTAAAGCATTAATAGGTAGAATTCCTTTTTTTTAAGTTACGTTAAAATGGAAATTATTTAATTAAAATGACGATTGTTAAATTCTACTGGTAAGGTAACTAATTAAATGAGTTACAAATATCTAGATAAATAATATGGAGAATAAAATCATTGTTAATAGGCGTGGAGAAAATAAATGGAGCTAATTATGTAAATATTGGGACAATTTACAAGGAATGACTCATTTAAATAATGAATGGTAGGAGTTAAAACAGTTACACTCACGAGTTATGCTGGTTTAGGGCGCAGGTAAGTTCATTGAGCTTTGGGAGAGTTCTGTCTGTGACACTGTGCGTACCAGTGTTGTACATAACAGTAGTGGCAGGGATATGGCGGAGTCTTGTCCATGATGGTGGGAGGTGTCCTGCTCTGGCACGGAGATCGTTCTTGGGCAGGTCTAGTGCTGGAAGAAGTGGGCGGCAGCTTCATCTCCGTCGTAGGCGATCACTTCTTCAGGGTAACGGTTCAAAAGTTGGCGAGGAAGGGGTTGAGGGCTCGAAGAGGAGTGGTTACAGTTGAGTTGGGTTTGGTCGATCATCGTGGCTTGGCTTCTTGTTTCTTCATACTCCGGTATATGAGGGATTCGCTTCCCGAACAGGTCTTATCCTGTCGACTTTCAGTGTGGCATTATGATAATAATGTGGGGAGAGAGAAATAAGGAAACAACAAGTTTGGAAGATGGGACCCAGCAAACAGAGAGAGAGAGAGGTAGCGCGTGGGGCTGTCACTCCGTAACACCGTCTTGTGTGGCCACCCCCCCCCCCCCCCCGACTATCTAAAAATAGTCCGGCAGGGTTCCCAACAAAGCCCCCTCCGGCATGTGGTCAGTGGTTTAAAATGGCTGTAACTTAGCTTTCTATCGAACGCTCTCTCTCGTTGACTGTAGGTTTACTTTATTATTCCTGGAAGAGCATATATTATGACATATATATATATATATATCTCCAGTTAATTGTGACAGTTCTATATATTAAATAGTTTTGTTAATTTATGAATCATTTTACATTGAAAGTGAAGAATAATCTTGAGGTTTACCTTTTTGAATTTCATATAAAGATTCTACAATTGAATGTTATCTTCTGAAGATATTAAGAAAACTCCCTTTGTCGGCTAAGCGTAGAATTTCCACGAGAAGACACTCTCGCTAGAGGATATACCACTCTATACACGTTTGTTCAGCTGTACCTATACTCCAACCCTGAATCATAGAGAGAAGATTAGCATGGCCTCTTGTATGGATGACACGCAAAATCGTTCGAAGCGTTCCAAATAAAGGACTGTATCATTGTCAAAATTATCATTTTTACTAATTAGCAACTCTCCAGTAAGAGTTCATCTCTCTTTAATGGAAACTGTGGCTCTGCAACTAAAAGCTATTCTTTACACAGAGAGGTTCTACTGTATTTCTCAAATTTCCTCATATTTATATTTCCCCATAAATTTATCAACTATATTCGTTGTAATTATCTATTAAAGTAATGACTTCTCGTGATATTTTGTTGCTGATGTCGAGGCAACTGTAATTGTGTCAATCCTGTCAATCATTGTTCATCCTATCTTATCAACCATCCGAATTGCAATTGAATATTTAAACCAAGAATTAACTATTATGTAGTGACGGCATTCCAGAGTTAAAAATATCAGATATATGATAATTTTTCAAAAATGAATTAAAATAATTTAATATATTTTATATGGTTTGAGTCAAAAGATTATATAAAAGGGCCTACCTGGATCTATAAAGAAAAAAAAAAAACATTTTTTTTCTCAAATATTTTATATGATTATAAAATAAGTTGTAGCAAATAATATATCCGGTGAAAATATATTGATATAAAAATTTAAATTAAATTGTTGAATATAATTTAAATAAATATAAATGATTTATATACCAAACAAAAATTCAAATTAGTTATAAATAAAATATTATTATGAATATAGATTTTAAGAAATTTATTAACTATAACTTGCTTTCTCATAGAGGAGGAAAAATAAAAATAAAGTAAGTGACTCGCTCGTCTATATTTCTTGTTCTTCGACCACTACATATACTGATAAATTTTATTTGAAAATTGGAATTATCTTCCAAAATAAATCACTGATGATTTCAATAGATAACATTCAAAATATCAATTCTATTTATTACATGTTTTAATTTGCATTTAACTATTTTACATATCTCGGATTACGTAAAAAAATAGTACCCAGTTCTACTTAGCGAAATGTGATGTTTTATTAACCTATCATAAGATATTATTGAGGGTTCTTTCCTATGATCTCAAAAGGAAACGTTCGTGTGGATCAATTATAATTTATCAATTAAAAAAAAAAAAGACGATTGGGATCTGTTTATCTAATGCAGGTATAAAGCCCTCTAGCGATTCAATTGTAACTGAAATCATTTTATTTATAAAATATTGATTTATTTTTCATAAAAAAATCTCCATTGCGTCCTTAGAAAAAAAGGTGTTTACCACATTGTTCTAGCATAAATGTTCGCGGAGTTATTATTTTTTAAATATTTCAAGACTTTAGACCACTCTGTATTAATTATTCAATTTTTAATTAATTAATTTTCTAAATATTCATTATCTATATATTAAAAAAAAGGCAAATCTAAACTGCGCTCACCTGATCATTTTCTAGATGGTAGAGCGCTCATGTAAGGGCAGTCAGGATATTCCTTTTTATTTTTGATATTAACACCTAACCTTTTAATTATATTTTTTTCACATACCTATATATTAGCGCATCATGTTACTATAAACTACATATTTATTTTTATTTTAAACTATTTTAGTCGATCCTGACACTCTATGTAGCTCTAAATTTATTTTTTTTTTATTTTATTTATGTTTTAGAATTAATAAACATAGAAAAATATTAAATAGATTTTTTTTAAGTGGCTTTCATACATTTTGGTTTAGGTTTACAATGAATTTTTGTGGTATTTTTATTGACATATTTCTTTGCTTTCTCTGTATAGATAATGATTTTTGCAGAGATTGAATTTTTAAGCATTAAACAAAAATAAATTTACTTTGTTTAAAAAGAATGATAGAATTGGAAATTTTCCATTATAATAATGATATATAAAAATAATTAATGTGCCTCTCCCGTCAAAATAAACGCCAAAACTAGGCTCAAACTTTGACTGTCTCCACAAACTAGCGGTCTCGGGTTGAGGACAAAACCACAACACCAGCTCTGGCAAACTGAGAAGCCTCCAACTGGGTACCATGGTTTCGGTCTAATGGTCTTTGTCAGTTTAGGTCGAACTTATTTCAGAGATCCGTAAAGTATAAAATGAAATGTTTAACATCTGCCCAAAAGGTGCTTTGCTGACAAAAGACAAAGTATGGCGCAAATATAGATGGTAATTTTTACGGGTGGATATTGATCTATGGTCGCCTCTTCGGCCCAAATAACGCCAAACCTAGGCCCCATCTAGGACCTAGCCATTTTGCCAGCTAAGCATTTCTTTGGTGGACTGTGATTATTGCATTTGATCCTTTGTGCATCTCATGAAATCAGAGTTCGCCTTCGACTGACGAGGGCCCGAAACTATGGTCTCCAGATGTGCACTTCTCAGTTTTCTAAAGCTGGTGTTGTGGCTTTGTCATCGACCCGAGGCCGCTAGTTTGCGGAGACGGTAAAAATATGGCGCCTAGTTTTGGCGTCTATTTTGACAGAATAGGCGACCTTTATATAGAATATATATTCTTTCTATATTTCAACACTCTTTTTGAAAAATAGGAAATGGGAGAATATTCAGATAACTCAAATTATAAAAGTATGTTGCTATATATTTATATACACACAACATGTTGAAAATAAAAATAAATTTCTATTTAGCATCTTAATAACAATTGATACAAATCAAAATAATGAGAACGGCAAAATATTTTTTTGGAAAACGCATCTAGGCCTATCTATAAAGAGTATAGTTTTAATTCCAGATGAAATAATCGGTATTGGGGAATAGACAGTGTGGAAAATACCTCAGTATAAGTTCCTATCTCCTAAGAAAAAAAAAGAAGACAAAATCCTTATCCTAATCCCAGAGCGACTAAGCCAGGACGCCCAAGTCCTCCTCCCCTTCCAGTATTAGTGAAGTGAGCTCACTTTCTCCTAAAGATAGAATCGTCTTCTAAACGCTAATTTACATATTATTGAGCTTGTCGACGGTATATAAATGCGGAAGACGAGGGAGAAATCAAACACCGCTTTGTTTCCCCACATAACTTCTTAATGAATTGACCAAATGAACCAAGTATCATCCGTAGGTTTAGATCTGATCCACTTGGAATAATGAATAAAAGTTGGGCTTCCTAAAGGTTACCGCTTTATAGGTTTAAATTACAGGCAACATTTTATTTTTTGTTTCTCTAGTTTGGACACTAAAATACACAAGAGTGTCGCTTTTCATTTGCATATACCATATTTATAATAGTGAGGTCGGTGGAAGGATGGTCTAACCTGTTTGTTTTCGACCGCTGCGACCCGGGTTCAATTCCTGAATTAGGCACTTTTTTATGATTTAAAAAATGCTCCAGTGGCCCCCGACTCTTGCAAAAGTCCAACCCCAGCAGCTAGTGCAAGTAACGAAACAGAACTCTGACATATTTGTAAGTACAAAGTTGAACTGCTTTTCACATGTGTAAGACATATGAACTTACAGTAAAATCAGTCGACAACTTCTATCTACCATGATTACCATGGCCTGTATCATGTGTACTAGGAATAAGCAAAAAGGAAAACGTTTATAATTCCCTTAGGATATCTGAATAGAGAGTGAGAAAGAAGAGAAATAGAGAAAATGAAGTTTTGATGAAGTTTAGAGCTTGGTAACAAGGTATATATGCAATTATGGTAAATATCAGCTTTCCATAAATTTGTAAGATGTGCACATGTTATATAAATATTTTTTAAAAAATACTTTAATTAAGACATTCTGTCACACATAGCCTCGCTCCTGAGTCAAAGAATTAAAAAGCCAAAATACACATAAGTAGGTAAAATGGTAGAAGAATCAATAAATTAATAATTCTATAAAGTGTTGTTAAAGTGGTATAACCAACACTGTGTCTTCAAATCCTCTTCATTTTAATTGTTTTTAACGATATTCTACGCTCTTCTACTGAACTGTAGAGCTATCAATATAGGTGTACAAAGCTCTCATCAGTCAATATATCTGAAACTTAAAATTCTTTGAATTGTTACGATGAAAGATATGTGAGGCGGCTATATTTTAGGTTATAAAATATCAAAAACCTTGCCCACTAAATGTTCCGGTTCGAAAATCACTTTATTAGGTACCGCTCAACAAGAGCAACCTAGTTTATGATAATTGAAACAGTGAATAATATCTGAAGGTTATTCACATATTAAACAAAGTGTTAACGCGGGATTCAATCCCGGTTCATGACTGTCGGGAATCGAGGGTATTACTCGCTCGTCCACCGACTTTTTTATTTTATAATTAATTTTTTATGAAGACACTTTTTGCACAAGGTTTTATGATATTTTATAAAAATAAATCGCAATGTATATTTGTATATTTTAGGTGTTGGAGAGAGATTAACTCTATTGATCTGTGAATCTTTTGAATTAAAATATTTTATTTTCATTTTAAAATTTGATTCCTTTCTTTGATTTTACTCTCTCGCTAAATTCTCTTACATAAATTCATTATTTATGGTTTCCAAATCTTTCTAACTCGAGTCAATTTGCATAGAAAATGGTCCATTAGTTTATTCAATTCGGTGTTATTGAATCAATGTTTTCTTGTAAAAATTCAAATTTCAGAGCGTTTTTACAACTATTTTTATTAAGGTTGTTCGATATTCTAATACATACTCATTTTTTAAAATGTATTTTCTTAAATAATTAAAAAGATTGAATTAATCTTTAAAAGTTATAAATTTTATATATGTATATATATTTTGAAAATAGAGTAATACATAAATAAATCTTTATTTAAAAAGGCATATGCCTTTTTAATTAAATTTATATATAAATATGTGTGTTATGAATATAATGTATTGTTGTAGAAAAGATAAATAATTGTATAGTAGTAGTGGCATAAGAAATATTTTAAATGATTATTTACTATCAATTAGTTTTTATTTTTAATTACTTGAAGAAAATTACATATTAAATATTTTCACAGTTATATAGAATTTACAAAAATTATATTATATTAGTGAACTTAAAAAATAATAGATTAAAAAAGTTAACTATTTAGAGGAACCTTTCAAAGTGGTATATTATAAAACTATGATTAATTTTAAAACATAAAAATAAGTTTTTAAAAAATAAAATATTTGCATTTTTAGATTATATAATATATATCCTGGTTTTGTTTATTGTATTTATATTATATTCCGTTTATTTTTCAAATTATGTGGAAATGAATTATCTTAATATATTTTCAATAAAAAAGGTTAAATGAGCAAAAATTTATATTTATAGATAATATCTATATATAACGGATGATGCTACAGTTGTATCTTTCTTCATTCTAGAGATAATTTTAACATATTTTGAGATCACATATTCCTAAAATATGTGTGGGAAATTTGCTCTAAATAAATCCATTCGAGAAACAATTGGCACCTCTTCCTTAAAAAAATATGCAAAAGTTGTGAGTCCTGTATTGATCGTTTCTAGTTGATGTATGGTGTTTTGTGGATATTTTGACAAGAGAGAGGCCATTTCCTTTCAGATATCAATTTCCTTCCGTCAAAGTTTCCATCAGTATTTAAACCATAGACTTGGCCTAGCCTCCTTGCAAACTGAATACCTCTTTGATAAATTCTGAATCCATGAATCCCTTATGAATCTAAGCTCGTCTTAGACTGATTATATTAATAGGCTAATCCCCTAATAGAATGTTCAATTCGATAAGCTTGAGGGATAAGTATTTTTCAAATGATTTCTTTCAAATAAATTTATTTCAATAGATTCCATGAAAGATACTTATCCCTCAAGCTTATTGATTTGAACAGACTGATGATATATTTAGCTCGAAACAATTTACCCTAGATGGGCTTTTTGAATTTGGCAAAACTGGTATTGTTTAGCACTTGTACAGGTATGCTAGAATGTGGAGATGGTTACTTTATATGACAGATAGGTTTTCCTATAATTTGAAGGAAAAAGTTACCTTTCTCGTTATAAGATATAAAGTGTATCCATACAGTAGATTTACTGAAATACGATTCTTCAACGACCACTTCTGGTTAGCGGACACATTTCAAAAGTCCCATTTAAATTCGTTTAAAATCATACCCTCATTAACGGTCAATGCCTCAAATCTGATTAGTAACCATTAAAATTGGTTCCCAAACTTCATTATATTTATATCTTGAATAGCAATACTTCTCAGCAACTAGTGTATTAGTATGCTAATTGATACATATTTTAAAAGCTAATTTCTATGAATATACCTATTTCTGCCGAAATTATACTGAAGAGAGAACATTGCTCTATAGACTTGAAATATTTAACAATATAAACAAGCAATCAAGGGCCAGATTTCTTTAACTATTTTTATTTCTCTAGATTTCTGGCCAACATATCCTTCAACAGGAGAACTAGAAGTATGACTCGCAGGCAACTATACACGCGATTAAAATATGGGAATATATTTCTACTGTCCTAGATGTCTATAGTTGTCTTGAACATTTCTACCATAAACTATCTAATATTTACAGACTACTCGAATAGTAGCTCGGTCTGGGGAGTAAACTGGTGAATTATGATAAGCCATGCCCTCCCATTTCATGTTTCATCATTAGAGTCTGTAAAAATAGAAATTAAAGACAGAAATTAATTAAAGACAAAACAGCATTACAATGTGCATGAATAGTCATTAATATATAGCGTTAAGAGAATAATGATATTTGACAAATAAAACTTTGTCTTATAATATATGATGATGTGATGATAATGCATATCATCATTAAACATTATCCCAATTATAAACCGCCATTTTGAATCCAATAGCAGTCTTTCATGAGGTTCCACACTGTATGTATCTCACGAGAATAATACATATAAAAATATAATGGAGTTTTTAATTAAATAAAAATAATATTTTATATAAGAGATTATTTTCTGACAAATAACACAAATTCTCATCTTGACATCTCGCGCTTTTATAAATTAAAACAATATTATTATATACTTTTTAAATGAAAAATATATAATTACATTTTTTTCTATTATATATATGTTTTCCTCCATTTATTATTGGATTATAAAATTAATTTGGTGCCATATATAAAATACATATAATTTTCAATGAAGGCATTAGTTTTAAATTTATAATTAATTTGTATATTCCATATATCAAAGAGAACTGTTTGTTCAAATTTATCGAAGTGTTCAGTTTTGATATAGCAGCAAACTGCGGGCTGCAGATGAGCCATAATCGTTTCATAGTTTTTTTTTTTTCAGAGAAAAAAAATCCAAAACTACAATATTAAATGCAAAAATAAATATAAACAAAATAAAATTCCAATACACACATTAGTTCAAAGAATAACGAGAACAAATTAGATTTTTTTAAAATTATATATATTATAGATAACTCCATATTAAAAATATATATGTAAATAATAAATAAGGCACATCCTGACCGCTCACATGAGAATTTCTTAGATTAGAGAGCGACATCTATTAGTCTAAAAATCAACTATATTTTTTTCTATGATATTTAGCCAGCCAATTTTCCATCATATTTAACTTGAAATTTGATGTTTATATTAATTATCCTTTCATATCATAGAATGGCTCTAGAGAGCAATGGAAGAGAATAAAGTAGATAAAAAATAGTTTACATATAAAAAATTCAAAAGACATCAAATATTAACAAAACATTTAAAGGTATTATTTTCTCTCAAAATGGTGAGACATAAATAATAAATTGGAATTTTAAAGCGATGTTTTAGCAGTTATATCCCATTTGAAAATGCCATATTACATTTGACAAAATATTTTGACAAATAATATTTGATGTATATAGTGTATTTTTCACTAAGAAAAATAATAGTTGATTTCATTTTTGTAAGACTGATATTTTTTGTTAGGAGCATTTTATTCTACAAAATTAGGTTCTTTCGTCAAAAAGACGTTAGAAATAAGCGTCGTCTATTGAGCATATCTGCATATTACAGACTCGGGTCGGTGACAAAGCCACAACTCCAGCTTAGGCAAACTGAGAAGCATCCACCTGGAGACCATGGTTTCGGGCTAATGGTCTTTTTCAGTCCAGGGCGTCTTTGATTATAATATATCCACCTTAATAAAATTAAATCTTCACTATTTGCAAAATTTTACAAGTATTTACACTTAATATACTTAGTACTAGGGTCTATTCTGACTGTAGAGGCAATCTTCATTTTTATAAATGAATAGTTCAAGTTTTTAGATTATACATTTTGCAAAAATACGATGCATTACTTCTTTTAAAAAAATGTATGCATTTTAAATTGTATCCATTTTATGTTTATAACATTTTGTGCACTTGTCTGTCTTGTAAATACGTTTCACCTTCCTTTCCCTGTCCATAGATGTTCCAATGACTGTACATACTACATTGTGTAAGCACCTGTCATGAAGACATTTAAAGAAGTAATGGTTGATCCTGCCAGTATTCAAATGCATGTAAAGCAGTCTTCTTATCAGCATGTGAATAGGTAAATTATTATTTTGAATGACTAAATAAAAATTACTTACCGCTGACCACAGCCTTTTTTTTTTTCGTAAACATAATTTTTCAATCATTGTCGAATACTTCTTCAACAAAGACAGTGTCGACGTGACCATTGAATCTGCAGCATGAGGAAAAGAAACTAGTCAAGTGTCAGCGACATTTTTCTTGTCATCTAGTTCACATCCTCCAAAAACCTGTGCGGCATCACTAGCAAGACTTCTGCAGCTCCGTATTCCTCCTTCCTGAAGCCAAATCCTTCCAGCTAGCCTGTGCTAGGAACTTCTTTATGTGGTGGCATCGCTTACCTGTGGATATATCTAGCAGGACATCGGGCCGAGAGTCACTCTCCACACTCCCTAACTTTTATTCCTACTGCTGAGCCAATAACGACATTAAACATCCAAGTTTGAGGCGCACATTTTAATGTATCTTTCAATTTTATCATTACATTTTATAATTAAAAAATATATATATTAACTTTCATTTATCACAGTTATTTTGCATATATTTAAAAATTTGCCTTATTTTTTTTTAATATATAATATCCTCTACTCTATATATTTAATCAAGAATCTGGGCAGAAAAATATGCGAATTCTAGCTTAGCGACCCGAGTTATGTAAACGAGGAAAATTACGCAGCTATCGCGCCCATGTTGATTGAGATATCAAAGAAAGAACTTAAATATTTGCCAATATTAATAGTAGCTTATATATATTTTGTGTGTGTGGCCTTGTATCCAATATAGCCTGTATAACTCAAATAGCTTATATAGTTTGTGTATGTTGTTTATGTATTTCATATAGCTTGGATAACTCGAATAGCTAATAAAGCTTGTATCTATGGCTTATTATTGCATATGATTGAAATTTGGTGGCTGATTTATGCAAAGCATGATCTCCAGCGCATCTGAACTGCGCATCCAGTACGAGTGTTCTATATTTAATATTCGGCCCAGCACGAACTGAGATTTTGAGAATTTCTGTTCAATTTTTTTCGTAGTAAGTTATTTGTACTGTATCATTGCCTCGCCGGAGTATTCGTATGCTCATCAAGTACAGGTTTCAGAGTTGTTTAGAGGTCGTGCCATTGGATTGAAAGAGGCTGGTTGGTCAAATCGACTAATCGCGCGATATCTGTGTCGAAGTGAGGCGGCTATTAGACGATGTTGGCAAGAGTGGATCAACAACGGAAAAATGGAACGTCAGGATGACATCGGTCGACCAAGGGACACAACAGAACAGGAGGACATAGGAATTGCCATAACGGCTGTCGCAGCACCGGATTCGATGTTATCTACCATCCAACGTTTGACCGGCATACATGTGTCCAAAATGACCATAAACAGATTACTAAGAGAACAGAATATAAAAGCTCGCTGACCGATACGATGCCTACATTTCAACGCCGTACACTAACAAGAACGACTACAGTTATTTCTGGAACGATAATTCTTACTGTGGGCTGGCTACCGTCAAAACGTCTGGAGACGTGGGCAGCGTGTGGATCCTGGCCTTACTTAAAACATCGCACATGTTCACAACAGGGTGTTATGGTCTGGAGTGCCGTTTCATTTGATATCAGGACTCCATTGGTAGTCATTTCTGGCACCCTGACAGCACAACGGTACGTAGACAACAGTCTACGTCCTGTTTTGTTGAAGTTCATCTCATATTACTCGGAGTTACCTTTCAACAAGATAATGTCCGTCTACACACGACACGTCTTACTATGGATTCTCATCAATCTTTCCGAACTCTTCCGAAGGTCGCCTGATCTCTCACACATAGAGAAAATCTGGAAAGTGAAGGGAAGTCGATTTCAACCATCCCGGAATGTTAGCTATTTAGGCCGAAAGTTGAAGACATTCTGGCAAGAAACCCCGCAGCACACAATCCGGAATCTCTATCAGTCCAATGACACGCCGGGTGGCAGCCTGCATCCAGGCCAGTGGGGGTCCAACGATATATTGACTTTCTCAATTTGTGCCGATCAAACTCTGGAATAAATTTATTTATTGTTCTGAAAGTCAATCGTTTTACCTCTATACATGTTCTTCACATGCCCCAACTTGGTCCCAATTTCACAACTCTCTCTTGGTGCTTTCTTGGTGCGTCGATTTTTTTGTTTCAGAATATATTACATATAACATCATGACTAGTCATTGTTGCCTATAGTTTTTCTTTTATATTTAACCTAATATATATAAAAGTTTAACTTATATTTATCAACATTTTTAAATTTTCCTTAAATAATATGAAATAACACATATGTGAATTAAAGATCGGTTTCTTATAATATGAAATAACACATATGTGAATTAAATATCGGTTTCTTATATATATAGCGTATATCAACAAATTTTAAGATAAAAATAATTGTTTTAGATGAAAAATGTATTAAGGAAACTGGGAAGCGCACCTAAGAATAAGAATTTATTTAATAAAATATCTCAATACCTTATAAAATGTTTGAGATTTTTCATTGATTTTCTGCCCCCACCTAAAGTACTGCGAGGTCTTACTTGAAAGCTCCGTCTCATGGGAAGGGGAAATCCCAACTGGCGCCTTCACATGGAGGAACGTCTTAGAGCTATTAAGCCAGGAAGGGGCCAGGCAGATGCCGGGATAAATCTCAAACTCCTTCCTCTGAAAAACAGAAAAAAAATTCTCTTACATTCCCTTGATGTTGGAAACGGCTTAAATGGCGGATGAACCTACTATTAGGTTTCATGTGTGGAAGTCAGAAGAAACCGCCGCTTTATTCTCTCCACGAATTGCCTCAATGAATGGGCCAACTCGACCAAGTCAGTCTTATCAGCACACTATGCCAGACATCGCCTTGAGTAGCTGATGGAGTAGGCTTACTTAGGTCACTGATTCTACTGAATAATTAAATTTCTTATCCCATATATAATATTTTGAAAATAGAGCAACCCACATATATATTAAAAATAATGTAAGCATATCCTGACCAAAAACACATGTGTATTTTAGATGGCAGAGCGCCATCTAGTTGTACAGAAATCAAATAAACATTGATTTAACCCGTTCCCTGATATTTGGCCAACCCATTTTCTTTATAAATCAATTAATATTTTTATTTTTCTATTGTTTTTCATATATATATGTAATATTGTTGCAAATGCCGGCGTATGGATAAGCTGGCAGTCGTGTACGTGAGGAGAGTGTTGATGTTCTTTCCACACGCGGACAACAAGAAGCAAAGGCAGGGCTAGATGTTAGCACCGAGAGTTATCGGGGAGAGCCCACGGGACAGAGGTAGGGGCCATGACACAAACTTGGATGCTTATCACCGAGACATGGAGAGAGAGAGAGTGCGCGCAAGAAAGAAGCCGTCTGTCGATGGCCACCCTCTAGAACATCTACTGACCCCCTGCCAAAACCTGTCCTGATTTTCCAGGTTCGTCTATAAAGAGTCCCTGGGGGCCCCACATGGGCTTTGGCATTTTCTCCTCTCTCCCCAGCTGTCCCCAGCTGACCGCTCTTTGGATCTTTATTTTGACGTCAACATTTTTAGTTTTACATACAAATAGGGGGTTTACAGGTATTATTAATAAAGATATAGCATATATACAAAATATGGGGGTGGTAGCAAATAGAAACGGTGTACATTTTAAAAGAAGGGTAGAATCTTTTAAGGTATCGGCTATAACTAATTAGAAGATATGTGACATATACTAAAAGTGTCATTTTTATATAGTTCAAAATATACTATATAAATATATATTTCTTTTTATGAAAAAAGAGCAATCCATAAATAGATCTTTAATTGAAGACATATATTGGATCAAAATATAATTTTTGTTACCAATATTTCAGTTGACTGAACGCCAACCTTTTTAAAAATATTATAACCTTATATATTTTCCCCTCCTAATTGAGTATAGGCAAAACAATATATATATGTTTTATAAAATAATTCTATTGACGTTTTGTAGCGCTGAGTTTGTTGTTAATATATGTTGTAATACCTTGAAAAAGGTTGGTGTTCAGCCAATTGAAATATTGGTATATAAATTATATTTTGATCTAATATATGCCTTTTTAATTAAATATTATATAGTATTAATATATATATATATATATATATATATATATGGTAATTTAAAACAACAACCTCATATTGTGTAGATAACTTATAACAAGATTGCCATGTTGTATATAGAAACACATCTATAAATAATTATGCGCATGATTAATCTGTGTCTTTACATCACCCTATGTAATGTAATTTGTACAAAGTGGATAAATAAATAAAATCTGTAATAGATTTAAGAGTTGAGCTAAAGCAGAGATCGAGCATAGTATTACCAAAACAACAGTCTAAAGATGGAACTCATAAATCAGGTAGATTCACAATTCCCACGACAGGCCACCCACACTGTCACATGTGGTGGAATGCAGAGACCCCTCTCACACCTGGACATGCCAAGGCCCCCCTTTTCTCAGAAACGCCCATGTCACATAAGGTCGCCCCGTCTTGAACCTATAAATCATCACCTTACAGGGACTTGACAGCTCAGTACAGTTCAGTCAGTTGAGTTTAGTGGAGTTCACCCTTAGCGTCAGCTCACGTCGGTCGTATGTTATGTCGATCTCATCCAACATGTAGTTAGTCAGAACGTTTCTATCTCCATCTTTTCGCTCCTAGCTCAGCTTTTATCTGTTAACGGAACTTTCTTATTGCAATTGTGTCTTCGTTTTTTTTGTGTATGGATATCCCCAGCTTTCCACTCTGCCTCGACCACGACTGCCTGTATTTTGTGAGAACTTTTAAAGGTCTTCCAAGGTGCAGAGAGGTACTGGAAAACTCTACATCCTGACTGTTCCTCTTGGTCAACACAGTACAACAAGAGCTACCAGGACTTCAACATTATTTCAGTAGTCGACAGGATCTCTACAAAAGCTACTGGAATTCTCATCATCTCATTACATGAGTCGACAGGATCTCATCACAGATAAGTCGACAGCAACTCATCATCACATTTATATATATATATATATATATATATACGTTGTTATACCTTGAGAAAGTTGTCGTTCAGTAAATTGAAAAAATGTTCTACCATATTGTTACATCATGATTAATGGCGTATTTCTTATATTATTTTTAAAAATTATTCTTATATATTTATTTATTATAGAAAATAACGAAGAACCTAGATTCCAAATAAACGAAAATATTTCACCAAAGGAACAGAAGGAGTTAAAACAAGTTTTAGAAAGGTATGGAGATCTTTTTTCATCGAGATTAGGGAGAACCAATTTGGCAAAACATCGGATAGACACAGAAGACGCGAAGCCAATTAAACACAAGCCTTACCGGGTAAGTGCTAAAGAACGAGATATTATAAAAGAGCAAATTGACGAGATGCTTACAGAAGGCATAATTAGGCCATCTTCTAGCCCCTGGTCTTTTCCAGTAATATTGGTCAAGAAGCGAGATGGTAAATACAGATTTTGTGTGGACTACAGAAAACTGAATAATGTGACAGTAAAAGATGTCTATCCGATCCCTAGAATAGACGAAGTTATGGATACTCTCCAAGGATCTACACACTTCTCAGCAATAGACCTCAGATCTGGATATTGGCAAGTTGAAGTCGAAGAAAGAGACAAAGAGAAAACAGCTTTCACTACAGCGCATTGATTATATGAATTCAACGTGATGCCTTTTGGACTTTGTAACGCGCCTGCTACCTTTGAGAGAAATATGGAGAATATGCTTGGAAATCTGAGATGGCAAATTTGTTTGTGTTATCTGGATGATGTTATCATATATAGCCCGGATTTTCCAACGCACCTCAAAAGACTTGAAGCTGTTTTTAGATGTTTTCGTGAATCTAATTTAAGGTTAAACGACAAAAAATGCCGATTTGCTTTTGAAGAATTGGAGATTCTCGGCTATATAACGAGCAAACATGGTATAAAACCCGCGGAACATAACATCAAAGCTGTCAGAAATTTTCCTCGGCCCAAAAAGGTCAAAGAAGTACAATCCTTTTTGGGAATGTGTTCATATTATAGAAAATTTATCAAAGACTTTTCAAAAATTGCTGACCCTTTGACCAACCTTATAAAAAAAAGTGTATCATTTACCTGGACAGAAAGACAAGAGGAAGCGTTTCAAACCCTAAAAACAGCACGTAACAGCAAGTAGGAAAGGCTCAAACCAATTACCTTCTGGACTACTACAGCCCATCCCCCCAGCCAACTTTCCTTTCGAAAGAATTGGAATTGACTTTGTTGGTCCACTACCATCTACGAAAAACAGGAAAAAATGGATAATCGTGCTGACGGACTACTACACTAGATATGCAGAAACAAGAGCAGTCTCGGAAGCAACAGTGAAAGAAGTTTCTAAATTTCTAGTAGAGGATATTTTTCTTCGGCACGGAGCCCCACAATATCTTATTAGTGACAGAGGCTCTCAATTTACCAGTAATTTAATGAAAGAGGTGATGAAAACGTGCAAGATTAAACATTGCTTCACAACGAGCTATCATCCCCAGACTAATGGATTGACAGAGCGGTTAAATAGAACATTGATCAATATGCTCAGTATGTATGTGAACACTGATCAGAAAAATTGGGACGAAATACTCCCATTCATCACTCACGCTTACAATACTACAATTCAGGAAACCACAGGATATTCTCCCTTTTTCCTGATGTTTGGAAGAGAACCCACGTCTCTTTTGGACGACAGGAATATCTCGGTGGACATTGACAAAGATGATTATGATGAATACATAAAACATCACTTAGACAAAATAAACAGAACAAGAAAATTAGTTATTAACAACACAATAAAGACTCAAGAAAGAATGAAAAAGAACTATGACAAGAAACACATGGAAAGAAGCTACGAACCAGGAGAATTAGTAGCAGTTTGGACACCAATTAGGAAAATAGGAAAGTGTGAGAAACTACTGAGAAAATATTTTGGCCCATATAGAATATTAAAGAAGCTGTCTAACGTAAATTACTTAATTGAGCCAAAAGATAATCCTGGCCAAGACCCATTGATTGTCCATGTCTCAAGACTCAAACCCTATTTTGAGAGAATTGATGAGGTAACTCACGAGGACGTGACGACCTCTGGAGAGGGGGAAGTGTTACATCATGATTAATGGCGTATTTTTTATATTATTTTTAATATATTTGAAATTTAAATTATATATTTATTTATTTTTATATAAAATATTCTATGATATTTATTTAAAACACAGATTATTTAGATTGTCATCATTTGTATTTAGGTACACGTGTGACTTCACTGCTCTCTTTGATGTGAGAAAATAAATAAAGGATTCTGGTGGCTACTTAAAGAAGACTTATCTCGCGTTATTCCCTTTTATAAATTTGTAGGATGGTTGAAACACGCTCTGGTAAGATGCAAGACCCAGCACAGGAGAGAATCCAGGCTGAAGAGTCTGCCAAGCCGCAACCTGGTGCAACAATATATATAATTATTTATATATAATATATGAATATCGACTTAAAACCTTTCGACAATTAATACTTGGAAGAATAAAATCACCAAGAATGAGTATATTTAATGTTTACGTTTCAAGCTTTCAGTTATTAACAACCCTTCTACCGGAATGAATGAACCGGTTGTTCCATCTAGATTCATTCATTGTTTCTTATTCCGGTGGAAGGGTCGTTAATATCCGAAAGCTTGAAACGTAAACATCAAATATAAGATATTTATCCTTGGTGATTATATTTTTATATTTCTATATAATATATGTAAGTTATATAAATATATTATCATGCATAGCGCGCCATCTGTTATTAGAATTCGAAACTATTTTAAATGCGTAAGATTCTTTTTGAAATTAAACAATTTCTACTTCCCTTACAGGCCCTCCCAATTATTTTTCCATTGCCTTAAGGGCAGTAGAAATTGTTTAATTTCAAAAAGAATCTTACTCGTTTAAAATATTTTCGAATTTTCATATAAATATATAATTATAGAATAAAATAAGTTAATTATATTCCATTCTAATTGATAATTTGGTTGTTATATATGATTTATATATTTATATGCAACTCTTAAATTTAATATATTTATAAATATATTAAATTTCGTTAATAAGTCTCTTTATTGTTGACTCAGGGAAATTAATGCTGGTCAAATAATTATTTTTCTTTGTAATTTAGTTCACAGAAGTAGAAAGAAAGTGAATAATTCATTAGATTTATTAAATATTTACATGGAACTTTCTTGAAATTCTTTTAGATTCGCGCATATTTGAATGCCTAAATCAATATGGTAGCTTTTGTAATTGTCATTCTGAAAACAATGGGCGATTTCTCTATAGAAATGTTTTTTTATTCATTCTTGTGGTTTATAAATGTTTTAAGCTACTCTCTTTTTTTCTAAAGAACTATAATTATAATATTTTTTTTACATATAAATTAAACAGAATAAAATTAAATTAGTTTAAAATTGGTTAATTATTTTAAAAATATATATAACAACAAAATGGTTTAGATAGTTCTCCAATTTATTATTATTTTTTTTGTGGAATCCAAAATAAATATGTATAAACGAAATAAAAAAAAATTGTTTACTCGAATTAAGTTATTGAATAGAAAAATATGATGAATTTTTCAATATAATTATAATTTGCTTTAAAAGTGTTTTAAGAAAATTACATTATTTTTGACGGGTATGATTCTTTTCAAACTAAAAAAATATATAGACTGTGTTTTTACTGCAATGATAAAATATTGTGAGAGCTTGGAAAGAAAGAATATGCTTTGTTTGAATGTGGTGGGTTATATTTTGATTAATTTTATATCTGAATTTCATTTGGTATTCTGCACTAAAATGCTTGGACTTGAATATACTGGAAATGCTTGGGCTTATGAGTGATGAGTTATATTTCTGAATAATTGCATATCATAATTGTATCAGAAATTCTCATGTGAGCAATCAGGATATTCTTCTTATATTTTAAATATATATATCTGAAAAAAAAATATTTAAAAAATAAAAAAGGTCGGGTGATGATATTAAAAACAAATTAGTCATATCCTGATCATTAACATATGCGTTTTTAGATGGCAGAACGTCATATACTGGAACAGAATTCAACTAAACGTTGATTTAACCTGTTCCCTGATTTTTGGCCAATCCACTTTCTTGATAAATCAAGAAAATCCATCCACAAACGCGTTTCGGGCTGTTGGCCCTCGTCAGCGTGATGCAAGCCAGAGGCTTTTTGAGAAATCGAGAAATGATTATTCAAGGACAAACTTGCGTAAATATACGCTAAACATGTGAATATATATTTTAATAATAAAAGGCTAAGTTTTGATATTGAAAATAATTAGCATATCTAAATTAGAATCACTCTGCCATCTGAAAAACGCTCATGTTAATGGCCAGTATATGCCTAAATTGTTTTTTGTAAATATATATATATACATTAATAAAAATCGACAAAGTATAAAGGAATACGTTTTTTATGAAATTTTATTTTTCTAGGTTTTAATATAGAATACCCTTCAACAGGGTTAACTAGGAGTATATAACTATAACACGCTGAACATTAAATAGCTAATTATATATAAATATATATACATATGTTAAAATCTATCTACATAAAATGCACACGTGCTCGTGTTCAGGATATGCTTTTTTGATTTTAATACCAACACCTGATTTTTTTTATTATTTTTACACATGTTCAGCGTATTTCTTGGTTTCTCAAAAGGCCTCTGGGATCAAAACATTTTTGTTGGCAATGATATATCCTGCTCCACGCTAACGATTGCCAATAGCTCGAAACGCGTTCGTGGATGGCTTTTGTTGATTTATCAAGAAAATGGCCAAATATAAGGGAACAGGTTAAATCAATGTACAATTGAATTCTGTTCCACTAGATGGCGCTCTGTTATCTAAAAACCTCAAGTGCTCGTGGTCAGGATATGCCTTTTAAATTTTATTATTTCAAGTCGTATATATGACTTTATTACATTGGAATTTGTTTTTTTTTACTTATGACAATATATGATGATACGTTTTGAAATATATATAAGGAAAACCAAGGCTATACCATCAGAAACAGACCGATAATATTCTCCAATAAAAAACTAAATTCTCCAATATATATATATATATATAGGCAAAATAATTTTATAAAAATAGTAAATATATTGTATATATAGATATAAAAATGTTATTGCAATTTCAGAGGTTTTGAAAAATATATAAATAACTAAGATTCTATATAAAGATGTAGATTAATTGAACAATGAACATGAACAAGAAAACACAATGAACAATAAACTAGATAAATCCTTCACAAATTATTGTTGGCTCTTGTACACGTTGAACAATAATCGACAGTCTTATTTGTTTATGAAAATATTTTATTTCCTTTTGTCTTGATAAAGACCAGCGATCTAGTAACCTAGATATTAAAAATGCCGAATGCCGCTTAGATGTTGAATCACCAGAGCATCTTCTTTTAACTTGCCCTCTGACTAATCAAATTGTATGTAGATACTTTGAAACACTATCAAATTCTATTTGTGTATATACTCTATCTCTTATGAGAACTTTGTTAAGTTTAGAACTATTTGTACAATAATTTACAAAACACTACTAATCCATTGTGTAAATAATTAATCATATATATGTAAATAATACTGGCACAGCACAATAGTCCTTTGGACTTCGTGCTTTTTGTAACAATAAATAAAAAAAATAGCTATTGAAAACAAAACAATTTCGTGTAGATCCAAAATATGCCTATGGGGATTGAACCACATTATATCTCACACATACACACACACACACAAGCCTTTTTATTGGGGCATCCAGCCATATACATGATTCCCCTCTACAGGATTTAGCAAAGGAAGATATTTCAAAAGTAAAAACAAGAATACAAGAAGTAATAAGGAAAGAGAGAAGAAAGAAAAAACAAACAAAACGAAATATAACCATATATACTTAAGAAAAATAAACATACAGAGCAAAAGGAACCATACATGATTAAATATTTAAATTAAAGTACCAATGTTTAGAATATGTCAAGGTTAGGATATCATTGAGAGGGCTAGTGTGGAATCAGCTGCATTCAATCTTCGTTTTCTTCCTCCAAGCAAACCACGACATTCGGCGAATCCATTATTCTCCAACGGACATTGACTGCGGCCTTGTAGAATTTATATAAACCGAGGGAGAGACCCTGATCAACCATCAGTGTGTTCATCCAGATGCAAATTTGTTGGCAGTCAGGTTGAGACCAGGGTAAGTCACCCAAAATTTCTTTCCTCTGTTTCTCTAAGCAAGAGCATCCAAATTATTAACCACATTATATCTAAATATATTGGAAAGAAATTATGCAACCTTTATTTTATTATTAAATGCATTATCAATTTATCGATGAGTGTAGTCAAATAATAATTTATTTTTGAACCAATATTTTGAAATTTCATTGTTATAGAATATCTATGGCGAACACATGCGGAAAATTTCGGTCCACCTTTGTAACGGTTGTCTTTTGTTGCAGGGAAGATAAGTAGTTGTGTAAACTTCTTTTAAGTCTTGAGTAGTCCTGTAGACCGTGGTTCCTATTGTGCCATTTTGTTCCTAATGATTAGAATGTCTTAACATACTTGATACTCCCTGCTTTTTTTAGTGTATTTAATTTCTTTGTTGTAACACTGGATTGCATTTTGGCCGACTCGTCGACCTTAATTTCTTTCCACTCGTGTTAACTGTCTTTTCAGAGCGAGTGTCAAACATTGTGTGTGTTTCAAATTGAATAGGTGTTTACTAAATTAATTGCCTCCAAATATCTATATATATATTATTATCTTCCAATCACATTTACAAAGGGATGCAAGGAATAAGTATGATATATATATACGATGATGAATATAATACACAATCCCTCTGTTATGTATTAATATGCAAGATAAGTTTCAAAAGATGATGTGTTCTTTTTAATAAATAGAGAGGCTCACATCAAAAATGATTCAACATTATTTTTGCTGGATATAGTTAAATTGAAATTCAATTTGGTCTTTCTTAACGCAGTATATCGTCCACATATCACATATACATGCCATATGTCCCATATATGTTCATCTTCGCTTCCATACAGTCCACATTTATACTCTATGTGAAGCAAATTTATACGGTTCTTTTTTTATTCTTAAGTTTTGATTTCCTTCTTTAAAGTAAGCGTCAGTCAGGTTCATGTAGAACATGTGTTCCTGGTCTTCCCATAGGATATATTTCGATTGTCTTGTGGTCTTCTATTGCTCATTTTGCTAGTTCATTAGGCGTATTGTATGAAAAGAAATGCATTCGACGCCCTACTTGTTTTATTTTTGTGGATCGGGTACAGTAGTAGAAGGTAGAATTCTTTAAGACATTTTTCCTTGAAGAAGGTGGCAGGGATTCAGTGAGAAACTGTGAGATGATAAAATATTGGTTGTTGATGTAAATTACACTTATTTTCACACTATAGTTCCAACATGCAAATTATCTTTACAAAAGTCAATTATTTTTCAATCAAAACGATCACACATATCTGCTTAAAAAGCTAGATAATGTAAGGAGAATTTTCTATCATCGCTGTAAGGTCTGCAGAGATAAGTTTATTTGGATACAATGAACCTCTGAGTGAAAAAAAGAAAAATATTTCAAAAGCTCCTGATCATATATATAAAAAATAAATTGCACCAAATAATATTTTTCTTCATGTTTAATATAATAGAGAAAATATTGAATTGTAATTCTTTTATTGAATATTTTCGACTTGAAATATTTTAGCAAATAATTTTGACAACAAAAGACTAAATAGAAAGGTTATAGGGAATACTGACCCCAAATACAAAGCATTGATTTCCAAAAGATCTTCTACCAAATGGCTTTAGCATCTTATGGGATTAATACTCGGAACATGTAAGCTTCTTACATCACTCTTTTGAACTTTTTCTTTTCAGACGATTTGTATCTTTTAAATCTGGAACACGTTTGAAAATATTGTTCTTTTATATCTGTATTTTAACATACGATAATTTAAAGGTGACGGTGAATATATATATTTTTTCAATTATCTACTTTTATAAAGTTTCAAATAATATTTATTGTTGTGATATTTCTATATGAATATACACTCTGGACAAAAATAATTGCATCACCTTGAAATACTAGTGTGGATTTTATGAAAATTGATGGGTTATTTAATGGTAAAATGGCCGTATTTTCATTACCATCGTGTCCCATACATGATCAATTTGGGAAAAGATTTGGGGAACATGCGGACCAGGGAAGGATGTTAACATTTCGATGTTGGCTATATGTGGTCGGGAGTTATCTTGTTGTAAAATGACATTATTAGTCTGCTCAAGAAATGGTAACAATACAGGTTGCAACAAATCTGCAATCTATAGATGAGTAGTATTTATGCCTTGAATAAAGACTAGAGAGGCAAAGACTAAAGAAGTTCTAATTGCATAGCTGATGCCACCCCACACTATGAAGCCAGGGAAGTTCAGGCCTACGTCTACCATGCATCCTGCTGTCATGAACCCCCAAATAACCTGAATTGATTAGAAAAATGACAGAATGCCATCTTTGAGCCGAAAAAAAATGCCTCCTCTCACCCTAGCTGAGCCTATCGCTTCTGTGTCTGGCAGAGAGTGGAATTCTTAATAAATACCGGCGACTGCAGAGTCCTGTTTCAATAAGTAGGTTATTAATGGTGTTCAGAGATGGTCCAGATTCATTCTATACATATAGAGCTGTGTGGTTTATTAGTACAGTTGTTGTCCTGTCTGCTACAACCATCCTTTTGAGCCTTCTATCCTCTCTCTCTCTGTTGTTACTCTAAGGTGACCTGAGCCCTAGACACAAATCCCTGCAACAGTACTTTCATTTAAGACAACTTTCATAGCATTTCTCTAGTTGAAAGGCCTATGATTCTGCCTCTCGTAAAATCAGAAATTACCTTATGCAAAGCTTTTCTTCTGCCTGGAATAAATTCTAATGATTAAGGTTGATATTAAGAATTCAGAAAAGATAACTTTAATTAATTATACACCAGGAGGCTATTTAAACACACAAAATCCTTTTAAGGAATAAACAAGGCTATTTTTGTGCACTCATATTATAGTTACGGTTTCGAAAAATTGATCCTTACATGCCTTAATGTTCTTATTAAGTATACACATTTTCAGAAAATTTTATTAATGGTTATAAGTAATGCAAGTTTTTGTGGGCAGTGTATTTTGTAAATATTTACAAACTATTCACAGTATATATGGTTATTTAATTATTTGTTTCATTTCATACTTTCTATGTATATATATATATAGTTTGTGTAGTTTTATGAACTATAGAGTTTAATTCCTCAACTCTGATATTTGAATATTTTCTCTCAAATAGTGAATCATCCCTGAAAATTGTAAAAAGAAATAACGTGACTAAAAACACTGTAATTATATTTTTTATTGAATACTTTAAACTAATAAATTTATCAAGTAAGAAATTTCAGAAGATGAGTTTCTTTTAATTGTAAAACATTACAAGCTTTCGGGCAATGCCCTTCTACAGGTAAAATGAAAATAAAAACAAAAATTAAAGGTAAATTTACCTTTAATTTTTGTTTTTATTTTTATTTTACCTGTAGAAGGGCATTGCCCGAAAGCTTGTAATGTTTTACAATTAAAAGAAACTCATCTTCTGAAACTTCTTACTTGACATATCTTACAGGAAGAGTCTTTGACCTTTAATAAATTTATATAGTTAAAATATATTCTAAATAAAATATATTCAATTGAACTATAGTATGTAAAATTTTTCCAGGTTTGTTTTGAGTTTTATTAATGTGTTTGTGATCAGAAGAGAGGCAAATATCAAAACCTTAGGCGATATTTTGAATAATAAAATAATTAATCATCATCCTTTTATTGTAATAATTCAAATGCATATAAGGAATGGAAGCATTAAAACACAAACGTTTTACCCATAAAATAAAAACTTCAACTATTTTTACTTCGATGAAAAAAAAATATTGGGTGAATATTTCATCAGAGTAAGGATAGTAGAAGTTTGTTTTATGTGTAAAAGAAACATTCGTGAGTTAATGCTTCCATTTCTTATGTATAGATGGCGCGTTATTGCCGTATATTTATTTCAAATGTCTAAATACTGGAATAGCTTGGTACCTCGGTGATGAATCCTCGCAGCGGTTTCTCGACACAGTGTCCATACCAAACCTTTCTACTATTTGAAAATAGTACAAACGTGAATTTGTATTTGGATCAGGTGGATAAATTTAGAAAAGAAGCATTTCCTGATCGTGCATCTAAAAGATGGCTTGCGCCATCTTTAGGAATAAATATCAACTAGTCGTTGATTTTTAATTATATCAGAATTGGCCAAATACCCTTTCTTGATTAATCAAGAAAAGCTAACCACGTACGTATTTGGTCAATTCTGCAATAATAAAATACCAAAGATTAGTTGATATTTATTCCGAAAGATGGCGCAAGCTATCAGTAACTTTCAGTTACACGATCAGGAAATGCCCATTTTCTCATTCTACTATTGTTTGGACGCTTTTCTGCTTATACAACCGTGGAATAATGGGAATTGCACAGTAAATAGAACAGACCTTTATGATGATGGTACGGCTTGCTAGATTAAACTGGCGAAACTACTGGCAGGATTTTGATTTTAAATAAATAGCGCCATATATATACATATTGGTTATCACAGGTTTGTGGATTTAGACAAATTACAAAGAGTATAAGACGTCGCAACTTTTTTTCAAATTCTTATGTCCTATATTTGCATAGATATATCTTTAAAATTCTCTGAATTCTCTCTCCATTACCTTTTTTTTTGTTTTAGTTTGCTGAGAAAGGGCTTGTCCGAAGGTTGCAGCGTCTTATACCTCTCTTTGTAATATACTAGCCGATTAACCCGGGCAACGCCCGTGTTTTACCCGATTGAATGTTTTGATTCAAATACTATTTGTTACAATTATAAATTGGCGCCTTAATTAATTGCATATGTTAGTTAATAACTATAGCCTATGTGCTTTATCTGTCTATGTACTGTTGGCTTCCGTAGGCGTCTCTTACTGGGAAAGAGAAAGAGAGGATTCCATTTGGTTATTATCTAATATATGCATTTATTTAGGGAGCGACCCGCTCCAACACAATAGTTACATAAATAGCGAGTGGGGGGGGGGGGGGCATGATGGGGGGGGGGGCAAAGGTGGCGTGACCGTAGCCAACCAATAGAAGGGCGCCATTCCAAAAAAAAAAGCAAACGGTGACAGAGAGAGAGAGATGACTGATAAGGAGATGAGGAAAGACGCTCGTAACTGTATATAGAATACATAGTTTGAATATTAGAGCTTATATAATCGCCTTAAGAACAAATAATAAATAACACGAAATCATGAAGCGAAAGGTTTCTGTTTAGTTTGAATTCTTATACATGTAGTGATAGCACCTTATGGAAATTCGAAACTATTATAGACGCGTATGATTCTTTGAACAATTAAACAATTTCTACTGCCCATACTGCAATGTAAAAATTAATGGGATGGCCTGGCTCATCAGTGGTGAACCCTCCTAGCGGTTTCGCTAGTTTAATCTACCATACCGCTGTTGTTGTTTACGGAGGAGCGATTGCTCGAAGCATATTATATATTTATAATTATATGTAATTCTGCTGTCCTCAAAGCTTATGTCCGTAGTTCATCTATAATACCCATTCCAAAAGTCTAGCATCAGTATCATTATGAAAGGACGATCGAAAAATGCAATATAACAGCGGTATGGTAGATTAAACTGGCGAAACCACTGGAAGGGTTCACCACTGATGAGCAAGCTCCTCCCATTAATTTTTCCACTGCAGTAAAGACAGTAGAAATTGTTTAATATTTGAAAGAATCATACGCGTCTATAATAGTTTCAAATTTTCATAACAGATGGCGCGCTAATGCACATACTATAAAACCTTATATATAGTAGAATTTATACTTTAATCGTGTGTTGGTTGGTAGAGGAGTTATATAAACTGTCGGGTTTATCGATAGCCATGACCCGGGATCGATTCCCGTATTAGGCACTTTTTTCTGATAGAGAAAAATGCTTAAATGGCCCCCGAATCTTTCAAAAATCCATCCTCAATCAAAACGGTACTTTGACACATTTGGAAATGCAAAAGTCGAATTGTTTTCTTCCATTGTAGATATGTCGTGCACTTACATTAAAGCAGTTTCTAACTATCCATCATGATTATTATGGACTGTACCACGTATACTATGGACAATATATATATAGAAGAAAATTTTGCTGGGAGAATATTGATTTATAAAAATAAAGGTCACCTCTCCTGTCAAAATAGGTATCAGAGTTAGATGCCATCTATTGACCGTGGCCGTCACAACGCCAACTTTAGCAAACTAGTAGCGCCCATCTGGAGTCCATGGTTTCAGGCTATGGCCCTCGTCAGCTCAGGGCGGGATATATTCCATGAGGTGCACACGATATCAAATGGAATATTCACAATTTGTCTGTAAGGTGTTTAGCTGGAAAAATAGGCTATGCCAAAACTATGACCAAAGTATAGATGGAATATTTTCCGAGATGATATTGTTCTATAAAAATACGTCACTTCTCTCGTCAAAATAGAATTTAAAGCAAAGAATCAATTTGGTTCCTCGTGGAAATCCTGAAATAAAGCCTGCCCTTGACTGACGAGGGCCATAGCTTTTATCCATCTTCTCCAGGCTGGCGCCTCTTAGCTTTCCAAAGCTGGTGTTGTGGCTTTGTCACCGAACCCAGGACGCTAGTTTGCGTGGACGGTCAAGGGATGGCGTCTAGCTTTGATGTATATTTTGACTGTAGAGGTGACCTTTATTTTCATAGGTCAATATCCTCCCGGCAATATTTACATCTTCATTGATTCCATTATTCTTCATTAATTTCATAATAATTAACATTGTATTGATATTATAGCTAGAGAGATATATCCTTTTTAGCATTCAAAACCCTGTTCTCTTTATAAATAGGTAAATTAAGAAAATTAGAAATATATTTTATCAATATTAAGTGTGTTTTAAGTTACTCTAAAATGGTAAAATTTGAATCGCCAATATTTACAATGAAACATTTTCTCACAAAATTGCAAAAATTGTTTTTCTCATCATATATTTTAATTCAGTAAGATAAAAATATGTAAATATATTCCTGTTTACATATATATGCAAATTTAATTTTAGATCAAGAACAAAAAGAGATCTAACCAGAAATTTTAAATTTAAAGAATATCAAACAAATAGCTTTGAAAATGGAAAAATATAAGCTCTCAAAACGAGATACATTTTGAAAAGAATTATATAGAGAAAATAATGTGAGAGATGTTTTAAAAGAAAAGGGAAATTTCTCGAATAAACCTCTAGCTTCCCACATGTTGAGGGGCTCTAATGCTATACACTTTGGTGGTGATGGCAACACATTAGAAGGTTCGGTTTACACTGAAGCAAACTGTCAAACTCTGGAACTTCCCAACTTGAATGTATTAAACTTGGAAAAGCGCTTAGTGTTGGATACAAATTTGTTATTTTATTAAAAATAATAAGGTTTTTTTTACGTGTGGTATAAAGTATTTAACATGTGCGAGGAATAAATTATATTATTTAAATACAGAACTATCTCAAATAAATTCCCCATATACAGTTTATGTTATTTTTTTTTTAAATTGTACAAAAGTGAATTTGTGATGATATCAGGTGGACATCTCCTGATTCGGCAACTAAAAGTTTCTGATGGTTTGCGCCATTTGTCGGAATAATCATCAACTAATCTTCGATTATTGATATACTGATATTTGATTAATCTAATTGATACAGAGATTCATGATTCAAGTATTTTATTAATAATCTAGATAAGAAGAAGTTTAACAAACTCTGAAAGAATTAGAAAATATATTGAAAATGTTAGACTCATCAGTGGGAAACCCTCACAGTAGTTTATCTCCTCTTTAATCCAACAGATTATAACAACTTAAAATCTGATTAAATATTCTGTATTGCCTATTCAGTCTGTATTTACTGGTTTTTAATTTGGTACCAGGTGTGAATAAACCTATGTGTGTTGTCATTTATAATTTATGGATTGAAAATAAATAATAATAAATAATTATTGATGAAGAAATTAAGGTAAAAATAATATGTGGAAAGATAAAGGTAGGAACAAAAAACAATCAACTAGATGAGAGCTATGAAGAAATAAAGATAAAGACAGCGTTAAAGAGAATTGAAGATGATCAATGACATCACTTAAAGCCAACACCTAATCAACAGCAGATAAGAAGAAATGGAATCTTTATAAATGATGAAGAATGAAAGTAAAATTGATAGAAGGAGAACGACAGAAAGAAGAACAACTGGAGTCAATGAACAGATGGGAAGGTATATAGAGAAATAATGTAGGAGATTAAGATATGACGCTACTAGTAACCAAGTAATTCTCGAAAACATACATACGATTTTAGATAAATATAAAATATTTGAATAATTTTCTCTCGGTTTTGTTATATTTGAATATAATTTTAAATGGATAACTTTCAGATACTTGAATTTGAGGTTATTTTAAAAATATTTGTATTATTATACTTGTAGACAAAGCATAACGAAGTTTACCTATAAGTGTGTAAATAATGATTCAGACAATAACTCTGAAAGATATTCGATAAAGGTGACCTTTATTGAAGACACACGAGATAACCAAGTGTGAACAAAATTACCTCAGTGGCAGCGGTCATATCCAACAATGGCGGCTACTCTAGCTACTGATTCTGGTAGGAACTACACTTGGCAGAAGTCTATAAATTTAATCATTTGATACTTGGTCAACATGTTATCTACAAAATAAATTTTGTTGTGATATCTCTTGTCTTTCTTGGTGTTGCAATTTGGGTGGCCATCAATGTTTTACGGCGAATAATATTGGTATTTCAATTTTTGCAAGTGTTCATGAACTGTTGGGACAACCTTTTATTTTAGATGCGTATGAATTTTAAAATATATATGGGCCGGAATAATGGGCCTCGTTGCGCCTATTTTTAGCGTCTATAGAACTTAATTTAATCGAAATTCGGCTTCTTCAATCTCTGGATGCTCACTTCCCTTCATTAGAAGAAATAGATATAGATCTTTAACTCTCAGAAATAAGACTATACACTCATTATATTGCTACCTTATAATTTTAAAAATATACTGATTCCACAATTGCAATGCCACACTATCTTGGAAAATTCTGAAATTAAACATATTTTAAAAATTCAACCACATAGCCTTACTTCTAAGAAACCCAATCATCAAAAGCATCCATCAGAAACAAGAAAAACATTATTTTAACAAATTTCCTGCATTAACTGCAATAATGTTTACATCGGCGCGAAACCTCCCAAAAGAATTCTTAATTAGAATTTAGGAACATCAAAGAAATATTACCGAGCAGAACTCTAACTCCCCGATAGTTTATCACATCAATAAAACAGGACATACTCCAGACTTCATTTGTACCAGAATCTTTTATAGAAATACCCCAACCAAAGCCCAAAGACTTAACCATCAAGCAATAGAAACCATAAATAAACATAATGCAATAATACAAAGGCATACAGCTCCAAGTACAATACATATCCTCCGCCTATCTTAATTAAAAAAAAAAAAAGATATGTATTCGTATTAAATAATTAGTTATTCTCCTTTCTCTACACAATGTTTATTGAACCTTTTCATATAAGAATATTATTCTACTCTTTGAAAAATGTATATTTTAAATGTACACACTCATACACACATGGACAAAACATAAGGGAGTAAGGTCTTTGATGTCGCTGGTCGTAGGTTTTATTTTATTTTTATTTTTTTAAGGAGACAAAGGATTTTTTGTTCACACTTAGTTATCTTGCGTGCATTCAAGAAGGTATTTGCGTATAAAATATATTTTAGAGTTATTGCCTGAATCACGATATACAAGTACATTCTAAAAGTCACAATCTTCTTAAGTTTTGTCCATGAGTGTATATTCATAGAAATTATCTTTTAAATGCTATATTATCTCTCTCTATTACCTTATAAGCCCGTTTATTTTATTTTATGAAGAAGGGCATGCCTTAAAAGCTTCTTTAATTAACTCAATATAAAGTTTGCGAGATTTTATACTTTCTTGTGATATATGGTGTCAGAGTTATTCTCCTGCTTTGATTGCTCTAGGTGGACGATTCTCAGCCTCACCTAGGTGACGCATGCTCAGATAATATTTCTATTTGTCACAATGGTGGTCACATCAATGACAAGATGTCGGCTGACAGACAGTGTTAGGCGGCTGATAGTTTGCTTGGGTATTTAGAACTGAAATATTTCCATTTAGAAGCGTCAAATAGTGTTTATTTATAATGCTTCAAAATTTATTTTAAAAGTTCAATCTTATCTAAAGCAAAATTTACTGTCATATCTTTTCACGTTAAAGTTGTAAACAAGTTTAGAGTGATTTTGGTTTCAAGACAATATATATATGTCGTAGCTAAATGAAGAGGCGCAGCCGTTATGCCTAGCGAACAGCGCACCCGCGATGTCTCCACCTTTATTTTTTGTCCAGCTTTTATACGTGGATGAATTTACATATTTACATTTTAACACAAGCGTAACATATTTGCATACTTATTTTAACGAAAATAAACTATATCTCTTGTTATTAACTATACAAATTATGACATATATTATATTTTACATTGCATGTGTAAAAGACTAATGCGCAATATATAGCTAAATATAGGGCAATCTATATGGGATAAATTGATTACTAAATCTACTTATTTGGGATCAATACTTGGCTATTTAAAAACCAATATTTCGACGCGGCTCGACGCTCATCGTTTACTGATAAAATTCTTGAAAAGTCTATCACATGGATATAGGTTTTTTTACTTATGTTTTCCCAGATAATGAGCTTCGTTCAAATAATGGCCTCTGTTTAAACAGTCATTGGTTAAAATAAACTAATTTACTATAACTACTAACACGCAATTGAGAAATTTCGGGTATATTTAAGTCAATATACTCAACTTGTTTAAATATTTAGGTTAGAGAATATTAAGTAATAATCTTTATTAATAAAACTTGGTTTCAAAATACATGTTTGCGGACCTATTCTGTGGAATATCCTGGTAAACACCGTTTTCCAGGAGGAGCTCCCTGAGGGAGCCAGGCTGGTTCTCTATGCTGACGACCAGTTCCTCATTATTGAGGCTGCTTCGAGAGGGTGCTTCGCTATTTATAGGTGATACAGGCAGATCAATACAAATTAGACTTAACAAACACAATAGAAATATCAGAACAAAAGACCAACGTTCTATGATCTATCAACTTATTGCATAGACCGGTCATCAATTCAACATAACAGAAACGAAATTCCACTACAAAAATATTAAGAACTAATATCAAAGGTTACTTTTAGAATCTCTCATTTCCAATGAATATAACAGCATAAACAGGAAGATAGATTTACCATCACAATACCTTAGATATCTTAGAAGAAATCAATAGTTCAATTTTATAGCTTCTGGATGCCCTAAAAATGTGAATAAACATATTCCATAACATTGTTAAATTTATATATCAATTTTAAAGCGTTTTGTAAATATTTCTTGTAGGATATAGTCGATATTGTTTTATTAAGCCCGTTGAAGAGCGATTATCGCTTGAAAGCTAGCATTTTGAAATAAAAATAAACTGATTGTGAGAAAATATTTTGTGATTTTGAAAATTTGAAACTCTTGTTGCGCGGGCAACTTGGCTTGCCCAACTGTCGTATCCATTCCTCCGGCAAATCAGCAGTAAAAATGACGTCACAAGCTCTGTGACCCCATCGCCCGCAGGAACGCGGGGCCCTAACGTAAATATGTAAATTGATCGTTGTATTTATACAGCAAAAGATCCTTTATATAAAGTTTAACTCTTTTTGTAAACATATTTTGAAACGGGTTCAAATCATTTAATACCTGTCTGATATTCTGATAGCTGATGTAAATAAGTGTTTATCTAAATCTTCTGTGGTCATTTTCTTATAAATATCTCAATACGTTCATATAACAATATAACTCATTGTAAAAACTCAACTTGATCAACTTTCTCTCTCCACGATACTAATTATCACAGATAACTTCAACAAATCAACTTACATCATTGCTTAACATACTGTAAATAATTACCTTGCGATTTCTACTATCTGCTTATGTTGTTGCTTATTTGTTTAATGTATATGTTTATTCAATGATCTTTTTATTAATTGTTTATTTACTTTTTGAAAATTCTGTTACCTATTCTACTACAATATGAATTATTGTAAATAGTTTCACGCGCAATTATCCAGATCGGATATAGCGTGTCTTGTTTGCAACTGGTAATAAATAAAATACGTTCATATATTAATTTTCGTGGGAATTAGAGAATTTTATTGGGGATAATATTGTCTCTCTGATCTCTCCTAACTTTGAAACAGATAATGTAAATGAAACTATGTAACTCGTGTTCTACTAGGAGCAAGTGTCCTCCTTGCAGTTCATAGCGCCCTCTTTGATGTTGAGATAAATAAATTAAATGAGTGAGTGACTTAAATTGAATGAGGGGTCTGATGTCATTAGAAACTTTGATATGGACCTTCTGGCACTTGGCCAATAAAGAATGTCATCGCCGTTAGTTTTTTATTTCTTCTTAGAAATAAATATTAATCTTAAATAGGGATTACTGGGGTGCCATCTTGAAATATTGACTCCATATTTGGAAGGCTCGTATTATCAATTAGCTTATTTAAAAGCTCACACTCTAAAAGTTCAATGATGTTCTTACTATGTTAACTATTGAGTGATTATTTTAAACAAGTTGATTCTAACTTCACACTGATGACTTAGTGCTACATTGAGTTAACGGATGATTAGGTGAAATTTGAGGTTTTGGTGATCTGTGATAGCATACAGTATCTCTGCCACATACAAGCGATACCTTCTCTGATGCTGGAGTGACATATAATACGGACTAGAATAAAGGCCCTTCCAATCGCCATACCATTGTCGTATAAAGGCAATGTGTATGGAACGCTTCGCTATTTTGTGCGTCATCCTTGCGAAAGGATCATGCTAACCATCTTTGTATTGTTCCAATTGGAGTAAATATACCACCGAACAAGCATGCACAATGGATAGATTCAAAAAGGTAACATTCGCGCTTAAATAATTTACCTATAGGGAGTTATCTTGACACACCTACATATGCTGACCGACATCTACCTGACGTCCTCCCTATGCATGCATCTAATATACCTAAATGACGGGGCAGTGTGGAAAGACAGAGGCTGTAATCACCTCCTCCGATGGATAGGTCGTCGCCGCAAATTAGGCTCTTTTTTCTTTCATGAGACCTATAGATGTCGTTTAGTTTTGACTTATTTTTCGAAGGAAAATATTTTATTTTATAGAAAATTAATCCACCCGGCAAAATAACCACTATTTTTGGCTATAGATTTGGCCAAGCCATTTTGCCAACTCAACACCTCTTTAGAATATTTTTTTAAATATTTGATTTGATCACTTGTAGATTTCATTGAATAAATCACGCCCTGGACTGACGGGGGTCATTAAGCCGAATCCATGGTCACAGGGTGGAAGCTTCTCCTTTTACAAAGCTGGTGTTGTGGCTTTGTCACCGACCCGAAGCCACTTGTTTGCGGCGACGGTCAATAGATGGTGTCTAGTTTTGACGGGAGAGGTGACATTGATATATATATTGTTACAACGTGTTTTAGCTTTATAGGGTCATCCACCTTGATATTTTACTTCTTGGTGCTATGCACGGTTCCCGTATAAGTAAATAAAAAATAAATAGAAGTAAATTACCTTTTAAAGTTATTGTGTTTATTTATTGGTTGTCTTCGTCGTAGTTGGTGATCCTGAAACTTCGCGTAGGACCTCTCTCTCCAAAATAAATAATCATAATATGAAAAATAACAATGTTACACAAAATGAATGATACTAAAGACACAATCTGTTATTATTGATTTTAAATAAATTTAAGAAATAAGAGATCATTTTTAATAAACGGAGCACGCGTCAAACATGATGCAACAATAAGGTTGAGGGAGAATGGTATTGGTGTACCTACCAAAATACATTAAGACAACACATGATGATTACCCCAGTACAAAACATAAGTTTTGCCACAGGCTTGCTAAAACCTGGTGTTTCCTAATATCCACCATTAAGTTTAACTGGGCTGATAAAACAAAATACATTGTTTAATAAGAAATTATAAAGAGAGGATATATGTATGAAAAATATAATAATAAATTTTTAAAAAAGGTCATTTGATGATTTTAAAAATTAAAAAGGCAAATCCTAACCGCTCACAATGAGAATATCAGATGGCAAAATGCCATCTAGCGGAGCAGTAGTAAACTAATCGTTGAATTAGGCTTGTTCCGTAATCGTTGGCCAACCATGGTTGGCCTTTCTTGATTTATCTAAAATATGAATTGGCCAAATATTACGGACAAGCCTGAATCAACATTTAATTGATTTTGTCTCCATTATCTACTACTGGCCCTCTGTCATCTAAAAAGATCATTTGAGCGGTCAGGAAAGGCCTTTTTAATTTTATATATTAGCAATACTAGAACACGTTGTACACAACAAAATATTTTAATGACAATTAAACACAAAATATGTTGGTTTAATAAGATCGGTTTATTAAGATCCGATCAAATTTACCCCCCCCCCCCCCCACATCACTGTAGAAAGGGATTAAGATACGTCATTTCCCTATATATTCGGACTGGTGCAAGTAAAATTAAAAATGAGCCATACTTTCAATATTTCAATCCCTGGTCAGAGTTAATACCTCGATTTCGTGTCTCAGTGTAACTACTGAACTAAGAAATATGCCCGCTCATTGGCTGAACACTTATTAACTGTTTAAGGCCATGTTATAGAATACATTCAATCAACGTGAGAAGGAATTGGACAACATATACATATACACAAACCAACAAAAATATTCAAGTGATTAGAAAATTAGACTAACCCATATGCAACAGACAAATTAGATTTTTCAACATGACCGGTTTTGCCTGGACACACCCTGATTACAGGTGTATTTTAAATAGAAAGTACTCACATGTTTAAATGCATATTTAAAACTAGCGGCCAGATCTTATAGCCCTGGTGGTGTCCTATTTAGTTCCTTGGCCCTTTGCAGAATTCAGTGTCTGTAGCCAGGAGTCAGATCTTGCAAATGTGGTGTCACCCTGATATATTTTGTTAGTCTTCGCAATGCGCGATCTATAAAGCCAGCTTCCAGACCTTGCAGCCGCGGCTTTTATCAGATTAATTCCTTGAGCCATTGCAATGAGTGATCTATAAAACCAGGTTCCAAATCTTGTATAGCCTGGCTTCTACTTCATAATTTCCATGAACCTTTGCAATGCGCGATCTATAAAACTAGGTTCCAGACCTTGCAGCTGCGGCTTTTACCAGATTAATTCCTTGAGCCATTGCAATGCTAGATCTATAAAACCAGGTTCCAGATCTTGAGCCGCGGCTTTTACCAGATTATTTTTTGAGCCATTGCAATGAGTGATCTATAAAACCAGGTTCCAGATTTTTTAGCCTGGCTTCTACTTCATAAATTTCATGAACCTTTGCAATGCGCGATTTATAAATTCAGGTTCCAGACCTTGCAGCCGCGGTTTCTACCAGATCAATTCCTTGAGCCATTGTTGGGTTCCCGGTTTGGATAGTTGAAAAGGGAGGATACACGATGTGACTTATTAAAGTTTCCTTACTTAAGTATATATATATATAGCAATTTAGGCCAACAACCCCATGTATATAACCCGCAGCAAAACCTTAATGTTGTATAATAGCAGCACAGCTGTCAGTGATGCACTATTGGCATATGTCTTTACATCATCACATGTAATGCAATTCGTGCAAACAGGATAAATAAAATAAATAAAAAAAAAAGAAAAGGGGGGAAAAACTCTGTAATTGATTAAGAGTTGAGCTAAAGCAAGGATCGAGCATATAATATTGTCAGAACAATGGTCTAAAGATGGAAACAGCCGCGACACTATTATACAATTTCATCAGACAACCCATGAAATCGTTATTAAATTGGGCAATCTATAAAACACTGAAACACAGACACTCGCGGCAATGTATGTGGCCGGTAATTTATGGGAGACTTGATTATTAGTAACATTCCCTTCAAATAGGTAAGAAACATACAACATTTCATTTAAACAGTGGGAATAGCACCATAAGGCAAATTATGTATGAAATAGGTAACAGAGGAAACAAGAAAATTTCTCTAGATATTTATTTAAATATCTTAAAATTTGGGAACATGTCTATACTGACGAGATATGCTATTTACATAGTAAAATTTAGATAGAGGTGACCTGAAGTTACTTTATAGCCCTTTAGGGCCCATGCGAAATCTAGGTTGGCTACTACACAAAAAGGGGGGGGGGGGGAAGGCGCTAAGTCATAATGACAAATGGCTTACCTTTTCTCGAAAGTGCCGGCAAAGGTCTGGTCTCCTGTCTGCAGACTGTCCTTTCACTGAGCGACTCCGATCGAATGCTGCCTTTTGGCAAAGAACCTCCTCTTATTCATGTCTCTCTCCATTTTCATTCGCCGAAAGAAACACCAATCAAAATGGCCAACGCTCCAGTATCAATTTCATAGACGCCCCAGGCCTCATCAAAATAGAACATATAGTATTACCAAAACAAAAAAATCTAAAGAGAGAAACAGCCACGGCACTAGTGTAAGATTTCAGACTCCAGGCCTCTTCCATCAAAATAGAACATATAGTATTACCAAAACAAAAAAATCTAAAGAGAGCAACAGCTACGGCGATAGTGTAAAATTTCAGACCCCAGCCCCCCCCCCCCCCCTCCACATGGATTGAAATAAAATCCTCCCTTTTTCTCGGGACGATATATATATATCGCCCCCCCTCCGTCTTAGCTAAAATTGACACAGGCCCCTTTTCACTTGAACTGTAATATAACGCTTTCCTTTCTCGGGAAGGATTTTTTTATAAGGTTCAGTCTTTTAGAGATCTTCCTTCTCCATTTTTTTTTCTGGTCACCTTTACCTAAATTTTTGGTGAGGGGAATATATGTACATATGAAACAACAGTTTCCAGCTCGGATGTCTCTGGATGTCTTCTTCTTTACCAGGCATCAGTTTTCGGCATGGAAGTCTGGTGTCATCTGTTGTCTAGGTTTCTGGGCAAAAAGAATGGTCTGTAAGTCTATGTGGAAGGGAAGCCATGTATCCATTTGATTTGATTATACATACGCCTTCTGTTGGGGTATGGTTACAAAAACGTGCCCCAACAATCCTCCCCCTGCCAAGTAATGGACAAATGCGTTTGTGCTATTCATTATTCATCTGCCTTTCATCAGTTACTATGAAAGCAGGCCCATTTCTAGCAAAATGCATTTTCCATTACTAGGTGAAGCCAGGTGTACCGAAACCTATAGGGAAGATAAGGCTAATCAAAATGATGGTATGCTATTCTAGATGTTTATTATTCCGAACATTAGTGGGCATTGTGCATCCTGGCAAAGGGGTTTTTATGTGTTATTATTCTGTCAGCACACTGTTATCAACATAGGTTATGGGGGACAGTCATATCATATGTATGGAAGTAAGCAAGGTCATCTGTCTTACCATTCATGGGTATATATACCACCCTTCCACTTTCTTCTTTGGCCTTGAGGAGTAGGCCCTCCTTGTGGTAAGTCCTCTCAACCCCATCCTTGCCTCTTGTGGTGCTGGATTCATTGCTACCTTCTTTCTGCTAACAATACAGTTAGAGCTTTTCCTATTACATATTATATATAAAAATTTGGGCGCCAAGAAGTCGTTTAGAAATAACTGACTAGTCCAACTCCTAAAACATGCCAGCATCTTTATTTAAGTACCAATCAAGACATTCGTGTGGTATAGTTATACATATACAATCAAAGGAAAGGATAATTATAGTTAGCTGAAAGAAATATCTTGATACATAATGATTAGCCTATGACATGATGACTTTTGCTAAATAAAAAAAAAAAGGTTACAGAAAACAAATTGTGAAAGTAATTATTAAATAAGGCACGAAATATGTAATGATAAAATGAATCCTTCCATGTTATATGATGGGTATAATATATATATTGAAGAAAACACGTATCATGCAGATAGTGATTAAATATGATAAAAAATCATCCCATGATAGATGATAAAGAAAACTACTACAAAATTATATATGATGACAAAATATATATACTTATACAAGTAAGGCGGATAAAAGACAATAAGGATAAAATAGATCATGCCTTGAGGGAAGAATAAGCCATGACAACATGTTAAAAAAAATCGCAACATGGCCGGTAAATATTACTAATATCATGAATATCAAAGGAAATAAAATTGTTGGAATGAATAGCATATGATTATAATATAATATATATGATATAAAATAATAACATATTCAATTAGAAAATGAAAACACATTATATATATTTGTGCGCTGAAGGTTCAAGGTTTAGTATCTCAGTTAAGTTTTTCAATCTTATTCAGTCTGGAATCACGAGTTGGTCACTGGGTAATATTCGTCTATCCCGATCCTACTGGAGGGTGTGTTTTCTCTTATGTGTTAGATTCCTCTGTTACAATACTCTCAACTCAGATGGGTACGTCATTTAGAATCTTGGTCAAATGGAACATAGCCCAGACCTCTATTAAACTACACAGTCCATTTAAATCTAGGGTGACAACCGTATGAAGAAAGCTCTCTGTTTGACAGAGAAACTAATCAACTTCTCCCATTTTGTTTGTGACTCCGTTTACCTTGTCTCTGGGGTGTGTGCAGTTCAGCTACCTCCCCCTTCCAAGAAATTCATATTACTTTCATCTACTAATATACCCTCTATTCATTGACCTGAATCCTACAAATCTACATCTTATAAATTTGAATTTTATCAATCTGAAATTTTGGTTCTTTTACAAATTCCTTCAGAATTCTACTCCCTGTATAACTGCTCTTAATTCTACTGTCCTCAATACAACACTTCTAAAACTTTGACTCATTGGCTCGTTCTGGCGTCTCGTTCGCGGTCCTTATAGTTAACTAATACTTTAAAATCTTATCCTATCATGAAACGAGTTTAAACTCGTTGAAGGTCCTAATAATTACTTATTCTGCCTCTCGAATCGGTCTTATGCTCGAATTCATTCCAACAAAACGTATGGCAGGGCGAATCCTTTATTAGAAGAAACTTCCGCTAGCTATGGGGGATCAAACTGGTACCAAAAAAAATTCAATAGACGGAAACTACTTCGTCTAGAATAACTGGGCAATCTCTGCCTACATGCCAATCTTACAGGACCTCCCGTCTGGAATACCCTCGCTCCAGCCACGCTAAAAGCGTCGAAACTACGGTGTCAGATCGGTTACCCAAGGTCGCGCCGTTATACCCCAGGCTATACGGCATGGCTAAAACAAATCCCCCATCCTGCATAAAATTCAATCTATACCTCTTCGTTTCCTCTAATGAGGAGAAGTTTTGTGGGTTTCTGGTCTGATCATAACCTCCCACAACCTTCCAGTCTGAGAATCGAGATATGATCATTATCTACGACTCTTAAAATTCAAGTTGATATAAATAACAAAGAGTACTTTATTACCCTAGTAATAGAAATTAAAAAAAAATTTATACTCCTCCAAAAGGAGACCTAACAAAAATGGAGCGAATATTTTCCTAACAATAGAGTTTCTACAGTCCTGTGAGGCTATCGTTCCTAACAAATAAAGAAATCAAATTTAAAATTGAACCTATTGAATTCCCTAACACTATTCTACAGTAAATTTTTGGGCTCATAATATAATTGACTGCAGCTTTCTCACATTCATTTCGCATTCCCATTCATACAATTCATTCATAGCGAGCAATCATACTAAAGCTAAATTCTATTATATAAGCCAAAATACTCCAATAATCAATGTCAACATTTCCTAACTATTCCTAAATTCCAGGACTAATGTGAAATCAAATAAAGTTTCTAATTAAAACAAAGTGGGAACTAAAGCCCTAGGTTACTCAAAGAAAATGCCTCTGTACAAGCTCTATATATACTAACACTTTATACTCGATAAATGATTGTTAACAATAACCTACCAAAAAAAAAAAAGAATCAGTGTAACTTCAAAAACTGCCCTTGCCTTGACACTAAGCGACTTTTCACGACAATTCTATAAAGACACACACAAATTATAATGGTGAATAAAGGACCATTAAACGTGACACCTCATAAAAGCGGAATTGAGTCACTCCCCTAGCCACCGTGGGTGAAGTCACTTTCTTCCTCGTGCGTCTGCCCCCTTTGCAGTAGTCCGACCTCAGCACTCTATTGAAAGATGGATTTATAGGGTTTACGATTCACTACCCAACACTAACATTCTCAAGTGCTTTCCAAGGATCGACTACGGTCTGGGCCTACTTAACTTCTACCCCTGGCTTAGGGTCCCTATACTTCACAACTTTACTCTGAAAGATTGACCTTTCATGTCCTCATTAGAAACCTATTTCAAAGCTACTACCTGAAGGCCAGGGATTATAGGGTTTCTGAATTACCCAACACAAGCCATAGGATGCCTATTAGGTTTGTTGTTTTAGACATAGCCTCCCTCTAAGTTGTGATTTCCTACACCTTCCTTCACCTATTACTCCTGATAATAACTAAAATTTCAGATTTACACTAAATAGTTAATTCACAATGGTATACATTATTCTCATTGGTCTTTGAAACTCGGGTTTTAACAAGAAATAGTTTGTATTAAAAAAAAAAAGGAATCCTAATGAAGTTCTACTTTAAAAAAAAAGAAAGGTTAAAAAAAAAGGTTGAAATCTCTAAACTTCTCATTCTATCGAGCTGATTCTCCGTACACACTCCAAAATCCTAGTTAGAGGCGACGGTCTGAGCAGAATTTACACTGTGTGGGCCTTTTCACCCTTGTAGACCTGCGTAAAGTTAAACTGTCCACACTAACTCTGTCAACTTCCCCTCGTCTCATTACTTCTGAGTTCGCTCTGGTTCTATTGTTGGATAAAATTGTAACATAACAATAAAAAGAAACTAAAATTTTCCTAAATCATATCCTGACAGGTTGTACAAGCTCTTCAGAACGGTGTGTCATATTAAAACAAGGTTGTGAGACGACTCTTAATTATATACTATACTAAAAATGAGGCTGAGCCAATTCTACACTAGGAGAACACGAAAACCCAAGATGTCGTCCTTGTAGCGAGCATGGGGCCCTATCACAAACCCGAAGTGCAAGAACAGACTGCCTAAGGTCTTGTGACCGACTAGTAAGCAGCGGGATGACGTTCCTCGTGTTGAGGGAGCGATGTCAGGAGGACAGAGTTTCCTGGTATTCCCTCTTATCTGGCACGACCGGTCGGGGTGAACAGTCGCGTCTCGTGAAAGGAGGAAATATCTGAGTTCCCCCCTCTTGCTCTAACTGTTGGGTCGATTTGGCTCATGTAAATAGTAACTCTTATACTATATCTAAAATCTCTCATATAACTTATTAAATAAAACGGTGTAAAAACGGTGTTCTATACAAGGATAAGGTTGTGACAAATTTCTCTAAATGACACACTAATATTAAAACAAATTGTGAAGATCTTTAAAGATGGCAACAAACACTACAGTAAGGTTGTGAGACGGTATTCTGCACAAAGACAAGGTTGAGACAAATAACACACAAACCCTGAAACATGGTGTTAAAGCTCCTTTCAACACTTAACACTAGAACACATGTTAAAAAAAAAAAACTGCAAACTGTTTAAAGTTCACCATAACACTAAGACATATTTGCTATTTAATATATAACCTAATATTGTAATTAATAAAGACCTATCTATATTAAATAATGTATACTGTTGCCGAAACTTATGTAAATCAGCTTACACAAACCCCCAGTGCATAATATGTCTTATTTTAAAAGAAATAGTTCTATCGAGGCGATATTGCGGTCGACAGCTACGCTTTATACATTAAATGTACTTTCTTCCATCAATCTTTATCTACTATTTACAAAACCCTTTATCCAACTTTTTTCAATTCTTTCTCTTTCAACATCTTTCTGCATCTTTCTATCTCTTCCTCATCAACATTCAACGCTTTCTCACTCTTTCATCATCCTTCATCATCCTCAACGCCTTTCAACTTACTTCCATCGTATCTCTCTTCAACGCCTTCAACACATTTCATCTCTTATTCATCACCTTATAACACAGTTCAACGCCTTTTTCATCATATTTCATCGCCCTTCCATCACTTTCAACACCTCTTTCATCCCTCTGAAGTCTCTTCGAAACCCGTCATCGGGATCTGGATCCCGATCTATTATCACTCTTAATTTTGAACTACTCTATTCCAACAGCCTATGGCCCTTAAGCTTTATAACTCCATATACACTCGGCGGGGTAGTTACCTTGTTAAGAAAACCTATAATGTCATAGATCATTTAGAGAGAGAACATAACAAATTTGTGCGAATAGTTTGCTTCAACTACTGATTGTAAGCCTATTAAACTTGTTCTCTTTAGGTTGGCTCGCTCATTAATCTTCAATCTACGTTCAATAGTCATATTGAGTTCACATGGATGCTAGATGTAAACTGTATCAAAATAGTGTAGTTTTCTAGTTTCCGAATTATATGACAGTTAAAAAAAAAAACATTCTGGAAATATCTCGCACTGGCTACTATAAAAAAAATTGAATGGGGTACATCTCTGATCTTACAGGATACCTCATGGCTCATAGAATTGAATCGCTCATTTCTCACTAAAATATTCACACAGGGTATGGAGGTCTCCAGCGGTTCTATAGCTATTGGTCAACTAAATTAATTAATGGCAGGAATTGAAGCTAGTTTAAATGCTCATGTGCTGTTTTGTCATGCGTCTTTATGTCATCTGCAAAGGAAAGTGTCGCCTCAAAGGACCTAATTCTGGGACTAACATCCGCTGCACATTTCAGGAAGGAGTGGTCGTCCATACAATAGCAAGATATCATTTTGCTGCCAATGTACAATGTTGAGCATTTTCCATGTCGTCATTTTGTCGATCCCCAATCTTCTAGGGTGTTTCTTTAAGCATTTCACGATGTCATTTAATGCTTCATGCGATCCCGCCCGGCATTCAATAAGTAAGTATTTGATCGTACCACCTCCAGGAGACCATCCCATTGCGGCCGAATCATTTCCACCCAACTTATAACGCCGTCCATATCGCGTAATTGAAATTAGTGTAAAACTCAAAGAATAAGACCTTAATCTCTTAATTCTTTACTAATTTCAGTTGGCTCAACATAAATCTTCTCAATTATTAATTTAGTACAGTGGCGTGACATGTCACACTTCTTCTAGTTCTTTCGCAAGCTCGATTAATCCCAGTGAAAGCCAGTTCAGGCGTCAATCCCGTGCTAACCCGTCATGCATGACTTCAAATTTGGAAATTATTAGACCTGAATATTTGCAGTGGCATCTGCTTCCACTGAAAGTATTTAAGACACAAGGCTGCCTCTTTAAATCACTGTCTTTACTCCCACATGCCTGTGTAAACTTTAACCATGACCTTATCAATTCTCAAAATTCTGCCTATCGAGTATCCTGAGAATCAATGTTCTTCTTGTCTACGGCGGATTAACACAATAATTGTTCCCTAGAGTTATCTGCGTCGAGTGGTCAGTCTGTACTACTAATTCTACACTCTAACTCCAGGATTCCTTTATCTACTCAGGCTGTTCAAAATTTTTCAAGACAGTTGTTCAAATCCCCAATGATAATCTGCTAAATTTCGATAATTATTGAAATTCTCATTAAACAGACTAACTACACCTTCCTGACACAGAAGTGTCCAGCATCAAGATATGGCGTACTGCCCATTTCTTCATTTGATGACTGTGTCAAATTACAGCTGAAGAAACATACTAAGCATATAACTGGTTTAAATTTCATGTAATCTCATCATGCCTTCTGCTGGCAAATATTTACTGTAAAATTCAATACTATCAAGATGGTTTTATTTGTCTTCATCCAAAAAAAAATGTTTCAGAAATAGAATCTTGGAAATCTCTACTAAAGACAAAAATTGTACATTTGTCAATTCAGGATAACCTTCCCTTGTCAGAGTGTATACAGGATATTTAAGATCATATGCAGTTGGAGGCATCATGAGAAAAGGAAAAAAGTCGGTTGCCTGACGCGTCTTTTTATGGTGATCAAATTTCTCTCTTCACGGGTACGCTAACTGGATCTTCAATTCTATTTTCACCTTAAGGCTCATATATCTGGATGCACAGGCTAGTATGATTTGATAGAAAGCGCTATTAAAATGAAGTTAAGATATTTGTATCCAGCAATAATTATCAGAACTCACCTCTGCTGTGAGAAAATTATATCAGAGCTATGATGAAAAAAAAAATGCTAAGTCATTTCAGTAGACTACTGTAAAACACTGATCACCGTTCTAAATTTGAACCATGGGAAATCCAACCTCATTTCTCATACTGTATATAATAATTTGAGAAAGTAAAATAAAGAAATTGTAATCAATGGTGCTCGCAACAGAATTCAAAATGATTGAGACACAGAACATTATAAATAATGTCCAGCAAGCAGGATACCAAACCATCTTTATATTACAACATTTCCACAAAATATCTATAGGGCGATATGTTACATTCCATACTCACAAACATCTATAACAATAGCCAACTACTTAAGAAACTCTGGCATCCAAACGTATTACTGTAATTCCCCTAACATAGGCTCCACCATAAAAGTCCGCTATCTAAAATAATCCTACTATCATAAAACCCACTAACCAAAACAGAGAATAAAAGGCAATATATTCCGTAGAGTGTAACAGCTGCCAAGTAATACGCAGGGGAGACAGGAAGGAGAGTCAGCAATAGAATATATGAACATAGACGCAACGTTATTAATCAAGACAATAGGTCTCTAATTTTCCAATACTGCAAAGGAACAGGTCACACTTTCGCATTAGGAGAACCTAGAATACATTACAATAACATAAACAGCAAATATCAAAGGCTTATAATTGATTTTCTATTATTCAGAAAACACAATAGCATTAATAGAAAATAGATTTGCCCGAAACATATAACACAATATATCCTAGTACCAGCTAATAATATCAACAATAATATAAGTAACTTATATGTAATAGCCAATAACTATTATAAAACTACTTAGATAATAGAATTTCTAACCTATAAGATAATTCATAGAATATAGCAAACAATAGTAGAATATGTGTAATACCTTAATCAAAAAAAATATGTCTTAAGAAAACAAATAATATGCAAAACTTTCTAATGTATATATATATGTACATAGAATCATAATAGTTTTAGCATCAGGCGACGTTATATTTTCTTGATATATTGTATATGTTTCTCCTGTAGAAGGGCGGACAAGCTCGAAAGCTCGAGAAGACCAGAATAAAAGATACTCATCCCCATAGACGTTTTACTTTGATATCAGAAATCAATGATAATATTAAGGTTTTGCCACAAACAATGTGAATCGTAAAAGACAGCGGCGAGAGATGCGGTATACACCGCCTCAACATAACTTTCATTGCCTGATAAAATGCCAGTGAAACGGAAAGCATAAATTAAAATTTACGATTTATAATAGACTGTTAATCTCAGGATGCGTGGACTACTTCACCAATACTTAAAAATAGTATGGCTTTTCATTAGGTATATATTTCTAAAGTATAGGGGAAGAAACATATAGTAAATTCGAGCCCCGCGGCGGGCGACATTGTTGGGTTCCCGGTTTGGATAGTTGAAAAGGGAGGATACACGATGTGACTTATTAAAGTTTCCTTACTTAAGTATATATATATATAGCAATTTAGGCCAACAACCCCATGTATATAACCCGCAGCAAAACCTTAATGTTGTATAATAGCAGCACAGCTGTCAGTGATGCACTATTGGCATATGTCTTTACATCATCACATGTAATGCAATTCGTGCAAACAGGATAAATAAAATAAATAAAAAAAAGAAAAGGGGGGAAAAACTCTGTAATTGATTAAGAGTTGAGCTAAAGCAAGGATCGAGCATATAATATTGTCAGAACAATGGTCTAAAGATGGAAACAGCCGCGACACTATTATACAATTTCATCAGACAACCCATGAAATCGTTATTAAATTGGGCAATCTATAAAACACTGAAACACAGACACTCGCGGCAATGTATGTGGCCGGTAATTTATGGGAGACTTGATTATTAGTAACATTCCCTTCAAATAGGTAAGAAACATACAACATTTCATTTAAACAGTGGGAATAGCACCATAAGGCAAATTATGTATGAAATAGGTAACAGAGGAAACAAGAAAATTTCTCTAGATATTTATTTAAATATCTTAAAATTTGGGAACATGTCTATACTGACGAGATATGCTATTTACATAGTAAAATTTAGATAGAGGTGACCTGAAGTTACTTTATAGCCCTTTAGGGCCCATGCGAAATCTAGGTTGGCTACTACACAAAAAGGGGGGGGGGGGGGAAGGCGCTAAGTCATAATGACAAATGGCTTACCTTTTCTCGAAAGTGCCGGCAAAGGTCTGGTCTCCTGTCTGCAGACTGTCCTTTCACTGAGCGACTCCGATCGAATGCTGCCTTTTGGCAAAGAACCTCCTCTTATTCATGTCTCTCTCCATTTTCATTCGCCGAAAGAAACACCAATCAAAATGGCCAACGCTCCAGTATCAATTTCATAGACGCCCCAGGCCTCATCAAAATAGAACATATAGTATTACCAAAACAAAAAAATCTAAAGAGAGAAACAGCCACGGCACTAGTGTAAGATTTCAGACTCCAGGCCTCTTCCATCAAAATAGAACATATAGTATTACCAAAACAAAAAAATCTAAAGAGAGCAACAGCTACGGCGATAGTGTAAAATTTCAGACCCCAGCCCCCCCCCCTCCACATGGATTGAAATAAAATCCTCCCTTTTTCTCGGGACGATATATATATATCGCCCCCCCTCCGTCTTAGCTAAAATTGACACAGGCCCCTTTTCACTTGAACTGTAATATAACGCTTTCCTTTCTCGGGAAGGATTTTTTTATAAGGTTCAGTCTTTTAGAGATCTTCCTTCTCCATTTTTTTTTTTCTGGTCACCTTTACCTAAATTTTTGGTGAGGGGAATATATGTACATATGAAACAACAGTTTCCAGCTCGGATGTCTCCGGATGTCTTCTTCTTTACCAGGCATCAGCTTTCGGCATGGAAGTCTGGTGTCATCTGTTGTCTAGGTTTCTGGGCAAAAAGAATGGTCTGTAAGTCTATGTGGGAGGGAAGCCATGTATCCATTTGATTTGATTATACATACGCCTTCTGTTGGGGTATGGTTACAAAAACGTGCCCCAACACCATTGAAATGCTAGATTTATAAAACCAGGTTCCAGATTTTGCAGCCGCGGCTTTTACCAGATTAATTCCTTGAGCCATTGCATTGAGTGATCTATAAAACCAGGTTCCAGATCTAGTATAGCCTGGCTTCTACTTCATAAATTCCATGAACCTTTGCAATGCACGATCTATAAAACCATTTTCCAGATCTTGCAGCCGCGGCTTTTACCAGATTAATTCTTTAAACCATTGCAATGTGGGATCTATAAAACCAGGTTCCAGATCTTGAGCCGCGGCTTCTACCAGATTAATTCCTTGAGCCATTGCAATGAGTGATCTATAAAACCAGGTTCCAGATCTTGCAGCCCCGGATTTTACCAGATTAAATTCTTGAACCATTGCAATGCATATCTATAAAACCAAGTTCCAGATTTTGCAGCTGCGGCTTTTACCATATTAATTCCTTGAGCCATTGCAATGGGTGATCGATGAAACCAGGTTCCTGATCTTGTAGCCGCGGCTTTTACCAGATTAATTCCTTGAGCCATTGTAATGCTAGATCTAAAAAACCAGGTTCCAGATCTTGAGCCGCGGCTTTTACCAGATTAATACCTTGAGCCATTGCAATGAGTGATTTATAAAACCAGGTGCCAGATCTTGTAGCCTGGCTTCTAATTCATGAATTCCATTAACCTTTGCAATGAGCGATCTATAAAACCAGGTTCCAGATCTTGCTGCCGCGACTTTTACCAGAATAATCCCTTGAGCCATTGCAATGAGTGATCTAAAGAAACAAGGTTCCAGATATATTGTAGCCTGGCTTCTACTTCATAAAATTCATGTACCTTTGCAATGCGCGATCTTTAAAACCAGGTTCCAGATCTTGCAGCCGCGGCTTTTACCAGATTAATTCCTTGAGCCATTGCAATGAGTGATCTATAAAACCAGGTTCCAGATCTAGTATAGCCTGGCTTCTACTTCATAAATTCCATGAACCTTTGCAATGCACGATCTATAAAACCATATTCCAAATCTTTCAGCCGCGGCTTTTACCAGATTAATTCTTTAAACCATTGCAATGTGTGATCTATAAAACCAGGTTCCAGATCTTGAGCCGCGGCTTCTACCAGATTAATTCCTTGAGCCATTACAATGCGCGATCTATAAAACCAGTTTCCAGATGTTGCAGCCCCGGCTTTTACCAGATTAATTCCTTGAGCCATTGTAATGCGCGATCTATAAAACCAGGTTCCAGATCTTGCAGCCGCGGCTTTTACCAGATTAAATTCTTGAGCCATTGAAATGTTAGATGTATAAAACCAGGTTCCAGATCTTGCAGCCGCGGCTTTTACCAGATTAAATTCTTGAGCCATTGAAATGCTAGATCTATAAAACCAGGTTTCAGATCTTGTAACCACGGCTTTTACCAGTTTAATTCCTTGAGCCGTTGCAATGCGCGATCTATAAAACCAGGTTCCAGATTTTGAAGTCATGGCTTTTACCAGATTAAATTCTTGAGCCATTGCAATGAGCGATCTATTAAATCAGCGTTCATAGCTTGCAATCAGGTTTCTACTAGATTAATTCCTTGAGCCTTTTCAATGCGTGATATATAAAACCAGGGTCCAGATCTTATAGCCGTAGCATCCTAATTATTTCCTTGCGCCTTTGCACCAAGCGGTCTCTGAAGCCAGGGGTCTTGCAAATGTGGTTTCGCCCTGATTAATTCCTTTAGCCTTCGCAAAAAGCAATGTATTTAAAGCCATCATTATATTCTTGCAGTTGTATGTTTTCCCAAATTAATTCATTGAGCCATCGCAACGTGCGGCTTCTAAGAAAGCAAGAAAACTTTGCATCCTTGGTGTTTCTCCGATCATTTACTTGGGTCTTCGCAAAATGTGCAGCTTGATATCAGTGATAATCATTTTATATTGATTTAAATATTGAATAAGTCGTTCAGGCTTAAGATTTGATCTTTATCCTATTCCTAATTTCATTCTGAAATGGCGGTTTCAAGCAAACGTCCGGTAACTATTTGAGAAAGATGCTTTAATTTCTTTTAGTCCAATTGTTGCCAAATTTTCTATATAAATTTTTCAAACAAATTTATTCTGCAATTATACATTCCCTTCCTCCCCCCTAAGCATTTATATATATATCTAAAGTTTTAACAGCTATCTACAAAGGAAAGAGCTTCAAATGAAACATCAATTATCAAAATTGATAGATTACAACGAAGTACAGCAATAAACAATTTCAACTTTCTTGTTCAGAATGCAACCACTTCAAATTTGGGAAGAGTCACTTTTTTTTTTTTGTTGTTGTTTTTTCAAATATAGCTGCCAATTGAATTTACACTTTTTAGAGAAGGGGATCTATTCTTTTAATGGGTCATTTAAAATAATGCATTTGATTGGCCATCTATCCGAAGAGCGCATAGATTTCTAACGATGTCAATGCACCAGATTTGAAAAATCCAAACAAAGTTTAAACACAGGGTGTTGGGTTTATTTGAAGATTTTTCAATGGTGGTGGTGTGGCATTAATAATTTATTTGATGCTAGGTTAAATTTTAAAGACTACAGGAGAACGTGTATATACCTACAAATACATTTGTAACGCCTAAATGTTTTAGTTTTAATTTCTTCTGACGATGGCTGAATTTTTGTCTAGAAAATAAAAAACTTACCTCTGCTCCAGTGTCTCTTTTTTTAAAAGAATAATCATTTAAATATAAGAATATTAAAAATGGGAAATTTTTCAGGTTTGATTATTTTTGAAATTTCCCTTCGCGTGTGTGACGACCTTGAATAAATGCGAACACAAGTCAAATAACACGGTTTCACCCGTGTTCTTCCCGAGTAGATGTCTGTCCAACAAATATTGTTTCAACAAATTTAATTATTATATATTGCTTGGATTTTACTTTTATATATGAGAGATTTTATTATTATTATTATAAGTAGAGTAGTGATAGGTAGCGATCGGGTATAATTTTCGTGAACTACGACCTATGATCGAATCCCGCTTTGATCACTTTTTTCTGCCTCAATTCCCTCTATTTGTCCAACCGCATCAGAGAGGGTAAGTAGCTAAATGGAGTTCTGGCACCTTGTGAGTTCAAAAGTCGAACTACCATCTACATATTTTGTGAAGCGCACTTACAGTAAAATGTAGTTGCTAACAACCCACTATGTGGCCTGTGTAATTGAAATAAGTCCTTGTGGAGAGCTCCACAGACAACTCTCGTCTGAAAAGAAATCCTCAATATTGTAAAACTGAACATTTTGAGGACGTCGCTCTATACAAGGGACTGTCCAGGGCGGCTTGTGATCGCTGATACAGACCTCTTTCCAGTAAAGGATTCGTCTGATGTAAATATTTCTATTTTTTTATTTTTTCAAATATTTTCAGATTTTATTTGTTTTTTCTAGAAGTGATTGAAAGTTTTTAAAATAAAAGATACTTCGGTCAGTAAATCTTTTTATTACCTAGACATTTCGACAAAAATATTGTTCCCTCCTGAGGAGGATAAAATATTTTTGTCAAAACGTCGAGGCAATTAAAAGATTTTCTGACCAAATTATCTTTAATTTTAAGAGCTATGAATACCGGCCAGGCAGCTTCTATCTTTACGATGATTAAAAGTTGTTATTTGCCAAATATGAGGCAAGTAAAAAATAATAGTAAAATAATTATAATAATAATTTATATATATATATACTAATATAAAATTTCATTATAATTTTTTAAAATTCAAAATATGCAAATGAAAAACGTATAGCAGACATTTTCAGGCAATTTGTTTCTTTTAACATATATCATAAAATTTTACCTCTACAGACCTTACTGCAATGATAAAAGTTAATAAATCTTATAGATGACAATTGAATTTATAAATATGCAAATGAGTTTATTCGTTTATTATTGGGCTAATTTTATATACGTTTTTTATGGCTTATCTATCTTCGGCTGTTTATCTCTATGTGAAGTTTCTTAAGAAGTATTCAATAGCTTTGATGGGAAAGTGTGATGTTACTCTTAAATATTTTATCTATATAAATATGTCGTGATCGAATGGAAGGGAGCAACCGTTATGCTTACAATTGCAAAAATTAGTTCCAGCCAAGCGAGCAGCGCACCCGCGACCTGCCATAGCAATATTCCGCGATGTCTGCCATGTTCATTTTTGTATAGTTTTTAAAAGATGGATGAATTTGGATATTTACATTTTAACACAAGCTTAACATATTTACATACTTATTTTGGCGAAAATAAATTATACATCTTGGATATTATGCGAATTGTGACATATATATATTCGGGATTATAGGGAAAGAAAATTTGGTGGCATCGGACAGCCACATGAAAAGAACATATAAACATTTTAATAAATTTTGTAGATATATATATATATATATATACAACTAGCTTTTGAACTGGGAAAGAGAGGGAAGGAAATTTTGAAGAAATTGCTTTTGTATGTTTGTCTTTTTCTTCTTAACTAATTTTCTTTGGATAATTATGTAAAATAATTGAATTGCATAAGCTTGTATATAAACAATTTGTTATGATGTTATAAATGTATTGACAAAAATATCCCTGAATTTGGGATATCGCGGTATAGGATGTTAATAAATTTTAAGTTTAACATTAAATATAAGAAAAAATAAATAAAATTTTAAAATCTATAGCCGAAAATGTTTCTATTTTCTACAGAATATATATCAAACAATTTCATATAGAAAAATTACAAATTTATCTATTTATTTAGCGAGCGGAAATGATATTTGTAATAACATATAGAAATGAAATAAAATACAATTCACCTAAAAATAGAAATATTGTAAAAAACGATGTAATACTCTCAATCAAACAGCAAATAAACTTACAGAAGATATTAGATAAGATCCTAAAATAAATTCTATCAAAAGATTTTTTTTCTATTATTTTCTATCAATTGAGAATGCTATTTAGTTTTTATATATTTTTTCTCTCAATGTAATCTAAAATATAAATGGTTAGTTATATACTGGTTATAAATTATTTCTTCTATTCGAGAAATATTCTCTCTTTGTTTTTCTAACTTTTTTTTAATAGGCGTCGAATGATTGAATCTGTGGAATACATGAAACCTCTCTATGGAGAAAGTTGCCATTAAAAAATCGTTTACCATTTCTTTCTGCTATTGAGTTCTCTTCTAAAGAAGTTTGATGTTTTAGGACTTTGCGCTAAAAAAAAAACCTTCAGAAAACATTCTGTTGGGAAGTTTATTTCAAAATAGGTCTTTGCTCTTTGAAAAAGATTCTAAAACGTTGTGTATAAAGGAAGTTTTTTTTTTTACGTATTGTGTAAACATACTAAAGAATCTAGAGAAAAAAATAGTTTCATATAAAGAGAGAACATATATTTATAAAATATATACACTATACACTCATAGACAAAACTTAAGGAAGTTTAAAGTCTTTGATGTCGCCGGTCGTCTTCTTTTTTTTTTAAGGAGACAGAAGCAATTTTTTTCAAACTTAGTTACCATGTGTGTTTTCAATAAAGGTTACTGTGTATTATATATCTTTCAGAGTTATTGTATGAATCCCGATATACATGTTAATAGGTACATTTCCTTAAGTTTTGTCCATGAGTGTATATGTACATTAGAAATATGCAAAAAAAAATCATTCAAAATACATTCAGGTTACTGTGTATTATATATCTTTCAGAGTTATTGTATGAATCCCGATATACATGTTAATAGGTACATTTCCTTAAGTTTTGTCCATGAGTGTATATGTACATTAGAAATATGCAAAAAAAAATCATTCAAAATACATTCAGGTTACTGTGTATTATATATCTTTCAGAGTTATTGTATGAATCCCGATATACATGCTAAAAGGTACATTTCCTTAAGTTTTGTCCATGAGTGTATATGTACATTAGAAATATGCAAAAAAAAATCATTCAAAATACATACAGGTTACTGTGTATTATATATCTTTCAGAGTTATTGTATGAATCCCGATATACATGCTAAAAGGTACATTTCCTTAAGTTTTGTCCATGAGTGTATATGTACATTAGAAATATGCAAAAAAATCATTCAAAATACATAGCGACTCCCGGTCTCTCAAGGAGGTGGACGTTCAACAGAATCAGATTAGAATAGATCACATCTCTCTCTCTAGAAGATGGCCGTGTATGTTATCTGTGCACGCCATAACTGGGTTATCATATTATCGCTTTTACCCTCAATATTTTATAGAAAAGGTTTGAAATTTCTTTGTTAAAAAATAAAACCTAGCAACTGTCATTTGACGATATTCCCGAGATAAAAGCATACCCCATGTCATGTAAGACCGGCGCAAAGAGATTTGTACAGAGTAGTAGCAAAAGGAAAACAGCTAGGCCTAACTTGATTTTTTTCTCCTAACTGCCTATTATCTATTTTGTTTTTCAATTTCTTTGAATGTAAACACTGTAAACAATTTAAAACAATGGGTATTTCCCTATTTGTTCATTATAAGAGAAATAAAAAAAACACGAAGAAAAGTTTATTTTACATGAAGAAGGTCGACTTGCCTGAAAGCTTGTACAAACTTTTATAAACGAAATAAACAATTCTACCTGTGTTGTGATCTATCTTCTATTTAACAGTAAACAAATTTCGTTTCAAATGTTTAAAGCCCTGTTCTTTGGGAGATGATTTTCTTCAACGAAATGTCTTTAAAACGGCGTATGTATTGCTTGTATCATATGCCCGTGTCTTTATAAAATATCTATATTCTTTGTGGGTATTTTTCTCGGATTTAACTAATTTATAGATGAGTATAATTATCTAAAATAGGTTTTCATAAAAAATTATATTCTGCATTATATTGTTATTGAATGTAAATACTTTATTATTATTATTATTATTATTATATCAATTTCAAAAACTTCGTGTGACGAATCGGTATATAAAAAAATTTATATCTTAAAGCGTGATATATCAATTTAGATTTAATATAAGTGGTTACTCATGGGGAATTAGTGGTTTATCATGTGAGTTTCTTAGGAAATAGATTATATATAAGGTTATATATGATAAATAGCCGTACCACTAATCCAATAAAGTCACAATCCTGTTTGGAGTGGAATTTTTGAAAATGACATTATTTGTGTTTTGTGGAAGTCAGACCAACTCTGATCATTGACGTTTGATGCAAGACCAGTTTTCCTCTATAAATATTAACCAAGAGAGAGAGAGAAAGATAATATTTTTGAGTTCTAAACTATTTTATTACAACGTCTATATAAGATTATATATTAGTAAATTAAATTTTATTGCCCTCTATCGTTAAAATTTTACACAAATAAATTTAATGGCAATGCGTTTCTTTTTTAAATCTCTACAGACCTTACTGCAATGATATGATTTAATGAATGAGAGGGCTTGGCTCATCAGTAGTGAACCCTCTCAGCGGTTTCGCCAAATTAATCTCTAGACCGCTCTACTATTGTATTGGACTGGTTTTGTTATATACCCTGCATTTTCTATGGAAGGCAGCTAAATGGTGTTTAGTGAACTATGGACATAAGCTTATAGGTCTGTAGAGGTACATACATATAAATTTCAAGGTATTGCATCGAGCAAAGCTCTTCCGCGCAAAACATGTTTTCATAACCATTATATATTAGTAAATTAAATTTTATTGCCCTCTATCGTTAAAATTTTACACAAATAAATTTAATGGCAATGCGTTTCTTTTTTAAATCTCTACAGACCTTACTGCAATGATATGATTTAATGAATGAGAGGGCTTGGCTCATCAGTAGTGAACCCTCTCAGCGGTTTCGCCAAATTAATCTCTAGACCGCTCTACTATTGTATTGGACTGGTTTTGTTATATACCCTGCATTTTCTATGGAAGGCAGCTAAATGGTGTTTAGTGAACTATGGACATAAGCTTATAGGTCTGTAGAGGTACATACATATAAAATGTCCATAAAATTTCATGTTCAATTTATGCAAAATTAGCTTTTACAAAGCAATAACGCGCAATCTATATATATATAACAAATAAAAACATTTAAGAACCTAAATGTAATTATACTGTCCTAAAAGCTTATGTCCATAGTTTGCTTGAATACAATTTTTAAGATTCCACCTTTCAGTGTAGCATATATAAGCAGAATAATCTAATACAGTTTTAGAGCTCTAAAGAAGCGGTCTGGTAAATTAAATAGGCGAAACCGCTGGGAGGTTCAGCACTGATAAGCCAAGCATTCCCAATATTATTTCAACGCAGTAAGTAAATTAAAAGTTTATTTTTCAAAGAAACACTCGCGTCTTTATGTTACCATTTTCAAATTAGCCTTTGTATTTATTGTTGGCGGATGAGTATAGTTTGATAGAAATATGTGTATGCGATTCTCTACTGTCTTAATATCTTATTTCCATAGTATTTGCTTTTATAAATATCAAAAATGAGTTTCCAACCTTCAGTGTCTCAAAATAATCGCCAAATACATTATTAGAACTCTAAAAGGTAACCTGATGAATTAAATTGGCGAAACTGCTGGGAGGAATCAGCACTGATGAGCCAAGCCCTTCTAATATATTTAGATTGCAGCAAGTCAGTAAGAAGCTTGTTTTATTCGTAAAATATTTTATGTGCTCAATTGTTTTATATTTCAATATACAATCTAACGTCGAAAATAGGAATGGCAAATTTAAGAGTGATAAAGCAATTTATTTCTATCTAAACATGAATGAACAGAGAGTCAGTGGGAAACAGATACTGAATACCAAAATATTTAAAGAAATAATCTGCTGATTAATTTTACAATATATTCTGGTACAATCTGCTGCACGTTCCTATATAACTATTCATACTTGTGATTCTTTGTTTTTGGCTCCCCTTTATATAACAAATTTCTGCCTTTCTTTCAATTATTTTAACTACGGAAACACATATTATAAACAAAAAAAAAATTAGGATTAAGAAAAAGCCATCTGAAATCTTTCGCCAGCTTCGGAATAAATATAAACTAATCGTTGATTATTCCAGAATTGGATAAATATAATCAGTAGATACCGTTTTCTGAATTTATCCACCTGATCCCAGTACAAAGTTTGTTATGAAGAGAAATGAAGCCGTTACGATATATATATCTTATATAAAGATAAAAGATAAAGATATTTTCTGGTTGCGCTGGAGCGGATGACGATGACTTGTTGAAGTTATGGTTGTTTGTTGGTTCTTTTTTAGGAATAAATGGTATTGGTGATGCAGTCGTGGTTAAATTCTTGATAGAATAATAATAAAAATATTTAGTTTTGATCAGTAATTGCTTTTATTGTGCTAAAGGAATATATAAAAACATAATTTGGTAAATAGTACTTCCTGGGTTAAGGCGTAAGAATTAAAAAAAAAATGAATAGCTTATTTACATAATGTACAAATGTTTGAGCCGGCCATCGGGAAAGAACAACAACGAGTTTTTATAGGGGAAGAGTGACCTCTGGCGGTCGATCCAACAGAGTATTTGGGTCTATGAAATACAACTTTAAATAGAATAATATTTCCATATAACATATATACTGAGCCCAAGTATCCCTATCCTATGTTTGGACAAATTGACTGCGCTTTCAACGATGGTAGTAATAAATGGACATGGAGTCTACAAGGGAAGAACAAAACGTCACGTAGTGCTTCCACCAACATGCCATAATATACCCTGAGACAGCTCTCAGGATGTCTACGGTGGGATGAACCTCACACAGTCCCAATCGACAACGACATCTACAGTCATAATGCTGATGCAGTAGACAAGACCCAAACTTCAGTATCTACCACCTCAGAGAATAATCGTTATTAAAACATGGCACGATATTTTCGTTTTGTTCATAATCGATGAATCCTACCAACTGAGATACAGTCACTACGTTAATCCACACTACGATAATTGTAATGTAGGATCAATCTTTGAATTGAGGAATCTGTCGTTTTAAGTGAAATTTCACTTTAACTCAGGATTAAAATTACTTATTGGGGTTAGATAGACCCCCTAGAATTTGTGCTTTGAATTTAATTCCTCCGTAAAACTTACTTTAAACCTTCGAAACAACTTTTTCCTGGCTTGAAAGGTTTATCGCTAAGTTAAATTCCCAGTTAAACTCCTTTACAGAATGTTGAACAAAAATCCTCTTGGAATTTTCAAATAATAAAGTAATTTTATTGATTTGATATTTTATCAAGATATATAATCATTTAATTATAAAATTCACTTTGCTTAAACTTTCCGTACATATAATTGTATGAATATCTTGAGTAAATACTAAAAACAAGAACCTGTCTAGTTGTATTAGTGGATTGATTTATCAACCTTTATTTTTACATTCAGTGACATTTTTACAAAAAAAAAAGAACAAATACTTTAATAAGAGATTTTAAACTGATTCGAAATGGATGATCAAAACAAGCTAAAAAATGGTATAATGCCGAGATGTGGTTTGGGAAAACTCGGCCGAGTCTAAAGATTCCAATCCAGCGCTAGTCTCCTAGACCAACTAACTGATTGTTGGAATCGCGTGACCAAAGAAACCAACTAATTTATTAAACAATTCATGAATAATTCTGTAAACTAAAATAATCAAAATATCTAATGAATATAAGCAAAAATATATATAATTTGATGTAGCGTTTTTTTTTTTTAGAATTCCGATCGTATTATGAATTTGGAAAGAAAAAAAAACGATCTACTTCTTGAAGCTCCGAACGCAATATCTTGGTGCTGATCTTAACAGATATAGACACGAATGTTCTCTAATGGAACTTTACCTTGGGAACCTCTGGAACTCTTCGTTTTTCTGATATCATTTGATTGACTACCAAAGTGATGGCCACTGTCGTTTGGGATTCCCAAGGAATATCAGGAAGTTTTAATACTGCCGCTACTTCTTTGTAAAAAAAAACGATGTTACATCTAGAAAAGAATGGACGTGAAAATTACATCCTAAAACCCCCAATTAGCTTATTTAAATCCTGCACCAAAGTTTGGTGTTGGAAGCAAAAAAAAGTATCCAAAACACTTCATATTATTAACAAAAGAGTATTATGCAACACTTATGATTCGATTGAAGAAACTATTGCCTTCCAAACGTCCGATATTGGCACGAAAACGGTGCTTTTTCACCACGATAATGCTCCATCACATAAGTCGAATGTAGCAGCTGCCAAATGGTTCGAATTAGGTTTCCAATTGGTCCCTCATCTACCCAATTTCTCAGATTTGGCCCGGTGTATTTCTTCCTTCAAATCTAAAGAAATGGCTGAGAGGGGAGGAAATTTTCATCAAATAAAGAGGTTACCGACGATGTAAATGGATACTTTGAGGACCTCAAAACATTATGTTTTTAGGAGGGGATGAAAAAATCGGAACATGACAAATCAGAACAACTTACCTATTGATCTGCCCTCGTATTTTATTTATCATTGCAGTAAGGGTGATAGGATTTTTTTTAAAAATAAGAATAAATGAAATAATAATAATAGAAGGTTTACAATTTTGAATACAGATAATATATGCCCTTATATAATGTAATTAATACAAGTAGTGAAATTACTTTCAAGTATATCTGTTATACACAGTTAAAAACCAAGAATGCACAAAATTATGAGGCATTACAATCCCACCAGAAGAGAAAATTAAGACCTTTAAATCTCATCAAATGAGTGAGAAACGAATAAAATAAGAAATTTAATAACAAGAATTGAAATAGGGATATAATCTGAGACCCAGGCAACTGCTTCATAAATTGAAATCGAATTTTCAATAATTGAGTTGGGAAGCGATGTAACCATATCGGAAGATATAGCCCAATAATGTAAATATAGCATCTCTGTGGGTATATACAGGCTGATCCAAAAGTCTTGCATAACTTAAAAAATTGATAACTCCGCGAATATTTGCGCTAGAGCAATGCGGTAAACACCATTGTGTTCAGGATGCAATGGGATTTTTATGGCAAATGATAAAAAATTCGAAATTTAATTTAGTTACAATTTTATTCGCAGGATGCCGCTCTACCAGAATCAGAGGTTCAGCGGCCAAATTGCTTGATAAATTGAAAAATATAACTGATCGACATGTATTTTTCCTTTTGGAATACCAAGAAAGAACCCAATTAATAATATCAAATGATAAATTAATAAAACACCATTTCGCCAAAAGCAGAAGAATTGGATGACGATTTTTAAATACAATCTGAGATATGTAAAATAGGTATATGCAAATTAAAACATGTAGCAAATAAAAAATATATTTTAGATGCGGTTTGCTGGAATCCTCTCAACCATTTAAATTTTTCGAAGATAATAAATTTCTATTTTTTTTTTAAATTCAACTCTCTCTCTGTATCGATTATATTTATTTTAATTCATTTGAAAAATATTTATCTTACTGATAATTAATTTTACTCTGAATGCCGTCACTACAGGAAAAAGCACTCTTGGTGAAAAATGTTTATTGCCATTGCTCACTTTTCTCTGAACGGAGAAGTTATCACTCAAAACAGCAGCATTTGGGCAAAAGAAAACCCTAGGAATTTTACAGAAATGCCACTTTAGCAGCCCAGAGTTACAGTTTTGTGTGAGTTCACATCTTCTTTTATTATTGGCCATTTTTCTTTGAAAAAATCAATGGAAAAACTTTTAAAAGCTTTTCAGTAACTGGTGAACGTTATGTTCAACTTATGAGAGAAAAGGTTATTCCAATATTGCAGGACAGACAAGCACTAAGCGAAATAACATTCATGAAAGATGGAGGACCTTGCTGAAGGATACGTTCCGTGAAGATCGTGTGAGAAGTCGCCACTTTATATACCAGTGGCCTTCAAGATCACCAGACTTGACGCCTTGCGATTTTTGGTTATGAGGGTACATTAAGTCGCGTGTTTATCGATGCCGGCCTACCACATTCGCCAAGTTGAAGCCTTCTATCAGACGGCACGTTTAATCAATTTCAACATATTTGTAATTTAATGCTGTCAAATCTGTCATCTATCGTCTGCAGGCGGTGTTTGAGAATGAAGGGAGCCACATTGAGCAAGGATTGTGACCTAATACAAGAGAGAAGGCAGTTACCTCATGTGTTATACGAGGGGTGTCCCATAAGTCGGTTGCCCGACATATAAATAAAATGACTAAATGATTATGATTTATTTTTCAACATAATCCGTTTTAAGGTCTATACACTTTTTCCAGCGATGTTCTAATGCTTTTATGCTCTCCAAAAAGAACGAGGTTTCAAATGACTCAAAAAATGAGGTTACAGCATCAATGACCTCTTCATCTGACCTAAAATGAATGCCAGAAAGTTATTTTCAAATGAGGAAATAGGTGAAAGTCAGACGGAGCTAGATCTGGTGAATAGGGTGCATGTGGTAAAAGTTCAAAGCCAGATTCATAAATAGCAGCCATGGCTTGCAGCGACCGATGACTCTGAGCATTGTCTTGATGGTGAACAATCTTCCTGGACAACTTTCCTATTCTCTTTTCTTTAATTGCTTCTCGTAGTTGCTTAACAAGATTTGCATAATGATTGGCAGTAATGGTTTGACCCTTAATCAGAAGGTCTAGAAGAAGTACCCCCTTGGAATCCCAAAAACAGACACCATAACCTTCCCTGCTGATAGAACTGTCTTGGCTTTCTTGGGGGGAGGGTAACCGGAGTCTCTCCATTGCATGGATCGTTGCTTGGACTCTGGTGTAAAGTGATGGGCTCAAGTCTTATCCATGGTAACAAATCTATTAACAATTTCCTCTGGATTGGCTTCAAATAACACAAGATTGTCCGAAGATAACTTTCTCCCTACAGCCTTTATATCGGGTGTCAAAAGTTTGGGAACCCAACGGGCAGTGTTGGAGAATATTTCTCCTATATGTAAAAATATTATTACACCAAGTTGTAGCTTTGCAGGGTCTTCGACCTTGGTTTCTTACTTCTTGGTGTTATACACGTTTCCCGAGCGGTTATCCATATTCAAAGCAACTAAATAAAAGTAAATAAAACTAAATTACTTTTTAAAGTTATTGTGTTTATTTATTCGTCGTCTTCCTCGTAGGTCGTGATCCGCAGTCTTCCTCTCCGTCCTCTCTCGCTCCAATAAGCAATCAAGATATATGTTAAAACGAAAATCACGAAATTTCTCTTTAATGGCTTATAAAATGCTAAAAATGAAGAGAAAAAGTTTTCTTTATTAAAATATATATGTTACAAGCTTTCGGGCACCAAGCCCTTCTACAGGTACAACGTATTGTGAGAAACTAAAGCTATATATAGAATCGATATATATATCGATTCTATATATAGCTTTAGTTTCTCACAATACGTTGTACCTGTAGAAGGGCTTGGTGCCCGAAAGCTTGTAACATATATATTTTAATAAAGAAAACTTTTTCTCTTCATTTTTAGCATTTTACAAGATATATGTACAATAAAATATTACAAAAGGAATAACACTATAAAAATGAATGATGATAATATAAATAATCTGTTTTGAATAAATATTAAATATCATAAAATATTTTGAATAAATGTAGGGCGCGTTAAAATTGATGCAAAACTTCCCCCTCTCCAGAGGTTGTCACGTCCTCGTGAATCACCTCATCCATTCTCTCATAATAAGGCTTGAGTCTTGAAACATTAACTATCAATGGGTCTTGGCCAGGATTATCTTTTGGTTCAATTAAGTGATTTACGTTGGACAGCCTCTTCAATATTCGATATGGGCCAATATATTTTCTCAATAGTTTTTCACATTTTCCGATTTTCCTGACTGGTGTCCAAACTGCCACTAAATGTCCTGGTTCATAGATTTTCTCATTGTGTTTTATGTCATAGTTTCTTTTCATACTTTCCTGAGTTTTCTCTGTGTTGTTAATGACTACCTGTCTCGTCCTTGCTATATTATCTAAGTAATTTTCTATATATTCGTCGTAATCGTCCATATTACTGTCCGTTGGGATATTCTTGTCGTTTAAGAGGGACATGGGTTCCCTTCCAAACAACAGGAAAAATGGAGAGTAGCCTGTGGTTTCTTGAATCGTGGTGTTATACGCGTGGGTTATAAAAGTGAGAATTTCGTCCCAGTTCTTCTGGTCTGTGTTCACATACATGCTGATCATATTGATTAAAGTTCTATTTAGTCGTTCTGTTAGTCCATTAGACTGGGGATGGTAGCTTGTCGTAAAGCAGTGTTTAACTTTGCACATTTTCATAGCCTCCTTCATCAAATTGCTAGTGAATTGTGAACCTCTATCGCTAATACGAAATCTTGGAGCCCCGTGGCGTAAAATAATATGTTCGATTAAAAATGTAGAGACTTCTTTCACTGTTGCTTCTGATATTTCCTTTGTGTCAGCATACTTGGTATAATAATTCATCAACACAATTATCCATTTCCTTCTTATTTTCGTTGATGGCAAGGGGCCAACAAAGCCAATTCCGATTCTTTCAAAAGGGTAGTTAGCTGGGGGAATAGGTTGCAAAAGTCCAGAAGGTGACTGATTTGAACCTTTCCGACCTTGGCAAAGATGGCACGTCTTTACAAATTCGGAAACATCTTTCAGCATGGAAGGCCAATAGTATTTATTCTTCAATCGGTATGTGATTATGGCGACGCCCAGATGGCCATTCAGCATATGGTTGTGGTATTCACTCATGATTTCCTTCCTTCTCTTCTTAGGCACTACCAGAAACCATGCCCTACCTTCAGGATTTGGATTTTTCTTGTAGAGACACCCATTTTCTTCTTTAAAGTTCTGTGTAATTGAACGCTTGTTTCCACTAAGGTTCTCCTTAATATTCTCAATAAAACTATCCTTTTCGTCTATTATTTGATTTAGAAATAGTCTTTCATAATCTTCGTCTCATTCGTTTTCCGGTAAGGGTCCTCTAGATAGACCATCCGCGTCCAGATGTTTTTTTTCCGGATTTCTGTATAATTTCGAAATCATATTCCTGAATATTCAGTGCCCATCGTGCTAATCGACCGGTCAAATCTTTCAGAATCTTAAGCCAGCATAGTGCGTGATGATCAGTTACGATATTGAAGTACCTTCCATATAGGTAGGGTCGTAACTTGCACATTGACCACACAACAGCTAGAGATTATTTTTCAGTAGTCGAATAATTTTGTTCAGGTTTGCTTTATGTTCGACTCAAATATGAGATCACCTTTTCTTTATTGCCGAACTTTTGGACTAATACTGCACCCAGGCCTATGTTAGACGCGTCAGTATGAATATAAGTAGTTGCATTCAGATCAAAATGCCCTAATATTGAGGGATTTATCAATGCTACTTTGAAGGTTTGAAATGCTTTTTCGTGATTTTCTGTTCAGGTAAAAGGTACATTCTTTTTTATAAGACTGGTTAATGGGTCAGCAATTTTCGAAAAACCTTTGATAAATTTTCTATAATATGAGCACATTCCTAAAAATGATTGAACTTCTTTTATCTTTTTGGGCCGAGGAAAATCTCTAATAGCCTTGATATTATGCTCCGCTGGTTTTATACCATGTTGACTAGTTATATGGCCAAGAATCTCCAGTTCTTCGAAAGCAAATTGGCATTTTTTGTTGTTCAATTTTAAATTAGCCTCGCGAAAACATCTTAAAACAGCTTCTATTCTTTTGAGATGTGTTGAAAAATGCGAGCTATATATAATTACGTCATCCGGATAACAGGGGCAAATTTGCCATCTAAGATTACCAAGCATATTTTACATGTTCCTCTCAAACGTGGCATGGGCATTGCATAGTCCGAAGGGCATTACGTTGAACTCATATAGGCCATGTGCTGTAGTGAAGGCTGTCTTTTCCTTATCTTTCTCCTTAACCTCTACTTGCCAATATCCTGATTTAAGGTTTATTGCTGAAAAGTATTTGGATCCTTGAAGTGTGTCCAATACTTCATCAATTCTGGGAATGGGGTAAACATCCTTCACTGTTACATCATTCAATTTTCTGTAGTCAACGTAGAATCTGTACTTACCATCTCGCTTCTTGACCAATATTACGGGGAAGGACCATGGACTCGAGGATGGTCTAATTATGCCGTCTCTGAGCATTTTATCAATTTGATCTTTTATGATTTCTCGCACTTTAGCGCTCACCCTATACGGCTTGTGTTTGATCGGTTTCGCACCTTCTGTATCAATCCGATGTTTCGCTAAGCTGGATCTTCCTAATCCCGACGAAAACAAATCCGCGTACTTTTCCAAAACTTGTTTCAATTGCTCCTTTTCCTTAGATAATAAATTTTCGTTTATCTGAAATTGAGGTTCTTCTGTATCCTTTTGTTCACTTTCTTCCATGAGATTCACTTTGGCTGGCTGGCTTCCAAAGCACAATATTTGATTTTTTAATATTTTTAATGGTCGAGTAAAAGTGTTTGTTATCCAGATATACGTTTCCTTATTCGCAACATTTATTAAGCTTCTTGCTAGTCGATGTCCATTTGATTGAAACATTTTATGGTTCTCCTCGATGATGAATTCGCCATCCTCTGCTTCTACAAATGCCTTAATCAAATTAATAGAAAGTTCTGGTACAATGGCATCCTTTGCACTTTTTATTTTCTTCTGTTGATATTTGATTACGTCACGATTTCCTGTCAAGTCATATTTGATTATTTCACGCTGACAATCAATTTTTGCGTTCATTTTCTTAAGAAAATCTCGTCCAAGTATAAATATTCTCAAATGTGTTCTCATTATCACAAATTGATGTGTAATTGTTTCGTCATCAAATTTTATATTTAAAACAATATTTCCTACGATATATAATTATTTGCCATCGGCTCCGGAGCACATTTTATCAGGGTTTATTATTTCAAGACCTTTATTAAAATCTGTACTAAGGTCGACCACTGAGAGATCGGCGCCCTGTATCAATCAAAGCTCCGCTGATACCGATTCTATCCACGTTAATGTTCATTTTATATTTAAGGTCCAACTTTTTAATTCCATTTATGCTCGACTTGCTTTGATTAACGGACTCAGGCGCGATGCTTAGTTTAAATCTTCCAATGCGGTATATCTATTCCGTGTAGGATAACTCGAGTGTGTGCTATTACTTACGTCAGCGTAGAGCAGAGGTCTCGACTTCTTAGTTCCCTTATCCATTCGAATTTTTCTTCGACCTTGTCTTGTGCAACTATGGGGTCCTCTTCCACAATTCTTACAAACCTGACTCTGCAATACCGCGCTACGTGTCCTGGCTTGTTACACTTGAAACATATTGGTCTCCCGTCTTCTGTCTTATTCTTGTTTGAGTCTGGACTCTTATTTAATATAGCCACGCTCAATAAATTAAAACAGCAAGTAGGTAAACAGCGTGGTAAGTTTCTTTATTGGGAACTACGAGCTTTCGGACATCAGCTGCCCTTCATCAGGTACAATGGGTGGTTGGAAAAAGTGAACCAATATATATATGCAGTAAATTAGCATAAGAGAAAGCTAACTAACGTCTATTTAAAATAATTAAGAAATTTACATAGGAACTAAAGATAAAAGTACGAAATTTCTAAAAAATACGAAATTTCTAAAAAATAGACTAAAAATCTGTATATGACGGATAAAAGGTAAAACACGAGAAAAAAGGATGGGAAGACAAGAAAAGCGTAGGCATCTAGGCACAATGAAGGAAGGAAGCGAATTTCCTTGGGTAGACCGGTTTTGGCTCAGGATTGGGAGTGTAAGGTCGTCTAGGGGCAGAGACCTGGGGATGCGGCTTGTTCTAATAGTACCTCGAAGCGGGGGCCTGGGGCTTGGAGGTTTTCTGGTATGGTCTCCTGAACGGAGCGTTCTTCCATTGCTCTTGTTGAAGGGGACGAGAAGAGCGTGGTCCATTATATAGAGCTTTTGATTTTTCTGCACGTTCTTGATACTTCTTTTCAAAAGAATCCATTTTCTTGCACACAACAAGAAGTTCATCAGTCGTCTTAGGAGGGTTTATATAGAGCGCGAATGCGTATTCTTTTTTTAGTCCTCAAATGACATGTTCGATATTCACTTCTTCTTCCATTGCGGGGTCAACTTTGTTGCACAACACTAGGATGTCTTCCGCGAACCTGATTGCTGGTTCATTCCATTGTTACATTCTATTAAGCTTTATTCTTAATTCTTCTTTATTTGCGTCCAAAGAATAATCCTGAATGAGGCGGATTTTAATATTTTCACAACTATCGTGAAACTAGCTTTGTGCAAATTCAACCAGGTTTTAGCGCTTCCCGTCATGTTCATGGCGGCATAACTGGCAATAATGTAGTCTGCACAATGGTAGAGGAAACCAATCTCTTCGAGGGATTCTATCCATGGGCGAGGGTCTTCTGTCCCGTCATACTTCGGAATTTCTATATTGTGGTTCAAAGCAACTGGTTCGGAACCAGCATCTCTACCAATTGTTGCAACAAGTTGCAGCTTTACAGGGTCGTCGACCTTGGTTTCTTCCTTCTTGGTGTTATACACGTTTCCCGAGCGGGTTTCCATATTCAAAGCAACTAAATAAAAGTAAATTACCTTTTAAAGTTATTGTGTTTATTCGTCGTCTTCCTCGTAGGTCGTGATCCGCAGTCTTCCTCTCCGTCCTCTCTCGCTCCAATAAGCAATCAAGATATATGTAAAATAAAATATTACAAAAGGAATGAAACTATAAAAGTAATGATAATAATATAAATAATCTGTTTTGAATAAATATTAAATATCACAGAATATTTGGAATAAATGTAGGGCGCATTAAAATTGGTGCAACAATATACTTTGCTTTCTTCTATATATGTAAATAGATATTTTTGTATATTTAATTTTGTTTGTATTTTGACTTTAAAAAGGAGATGCTGCCTGTGCCGGCAGAAGATCTCGCGGCTAGAGGAGAGCGCGCTACTAGCTGATACAATAAACATGTCTCTTTTACAAGACTTTTAAAACTTGTCCAAAGTTATTTCTGGAGTCTTCAATTTCTTGAAGCATTATAGGAAAAGTTTTATTTTCTCCGTGGTACAGCCATATCGGGGTTTACCTCCGCGACAGGCAGAAAGTTTCCTGAGACCCAAGTGTTCTCACATGATCCTAACCACTGTTTTGGAATACCCAAGGTCTCTTCTATCTGACGAACTGTCATTCTTCTATCCAACATAACCAAATCATGTATCTTGTCGATGTTTTCTTGAGTAACTGACTCAACAGGTCTTCCTGGTCGATGTTCGTCTTCGGGGCTGATCCTCCCTAATTTAAACGAAGATACCCATTTTTTACTGTGCTATAGGATGGAGCATCTTCCCTTAATGTATCCACCATATCCTTATAGATTTCCTTCGGCGAAATGCCTTTCTTACAATGATATTTTATTACAACACGAATCTCGTTTGTCTCCATTTTTGATGATTCCTGTTTCTTGTCCTCTTTCAGAACCTATAACAAAAAAAAAACGGTTAGTTGTAGAAACATTAAAATTTAAATATCTTTATACAAGTCTTTAAGGTATATATGGTAAAATTTATTAGTTTATAATATTTCGTTCTCATGGTCAGGCCATGTACATATGGGACACCCCTCGTATAAGCTCCCATGTATTATATTATCTACCAATATTTTGAAGCTCTTTGTGTTGGGTTATGGGGATAATAAATGCTGTCCTCATATCTTGACTCTATTTTTTTATGAACAGTATTTTTTTTGTTTGTCATTTGCTCACTTCTTATGTCGTGCAGACCAAAGTGTTATAACACTGGTACACACAATTTTACCCCTTACGTTTAGTTTATCGCTTTTCACTCACTTCTCTGTACAAACCCAACTTTAGAAATTTTGCGCAAAAAATTAATACAAAATGATTTTACTACCACGTTATTTAACACAAAAGGTTTATCTAAAAATGATTTTTATTTGAGGGGAAACATTTTAAAAATTGTGTACAGTATAATAAGCCATGATAACATTTGACAAGCCAATAGGATATTTGGAATAAAGTAGGACAAATATATTTTGTCACTCCGCTCTATATTTCATTTGTTGGATCATGACAAATATCCAGTTAAATAGTCAAGTGTCGCCAATCAGTCAAGAAACTACACATTCCTTATAGCAAGAAATCCTATTAGTAGGGCCATCATAATTTTTGGTACTATATTAACATTTCAAAAAATCGTATATTGATATCAGTAGTGTTTTTCAAACATTCAATCTATTTCACAAAACTCCATCTAAAATATAAATATTTTTTGCTACATGTTTTAATTTGCATATACCTATTTTACATATCTCATTGTATTTAAAAATCGCCAACCAATTCTTCTACCCTTGACGAAATGGTGTTTTATTAATTTATCATTTGATATTATTAGGGTTCTTTCCTGGTATTCAAAAAGGAAAAATACGTGTCGATCAGTTATATTTTTCAATTTATCAAGCAATTTGGCCGCTGAATCTCTGATTCTGGTAGAGCGGCATCCAGCGAATAAAATTGTAACTAAAAACAATTTCGAATTTTTCATTAGTTTCCATAAAAACCCCTTTGCATCCCGAAGACAATGGTGTTTACCCCATTGCTCTAGCGCAAATATTCCCGGAATTATTAATGTTTAAAGTTGTGCAAGACTTTTGGATCACCCTGTATATACGGTATGTTGGCAGGTCACTTAAGACACATCATGGCTGGGTAGCAAAATCATCAAGCTTGGTACTAAGTATTCACGGTAATAAATATTATGTATATAACATAGAATATATATATATACGAAAATGTGATAAAAATATATTTTAAAAAAGGTAAATACTGACGGCTCACATGAGCATTTTAGTTGGCAGAGCGCCATCTAGTGAAACAAAAATCAACTAAACGCTGATTTAACTTGTTCCGTGATATTTGGCCAACCCATTTTCTTGAAAATTTAAGAAAATCCAACCACCAACGCGTTTTGGGCTGTTAGCCGTCGTCAGCGTGGTTCAGAATGTACCTCAAAGTGGCCAAAGAGACTTCCTGAGAAATCAAGAAATGGATATGAAAGGCCAAATTTGTGTGAATACGCTGTTCATGTGAAAAAAAGGAAAAAATATAAAAAGGTCACAGGTTGATATAAAAAGCAAAAAAGGCTTATCTTGACCGCAACTTACCATTAGTCCAGCAAAACGATATAGGAAAATGATGTAAAAGATGATGGTCCAGTTGAATAAATGCTTCAGTAAAATAGAGACAATTGAAATAACGGTGGAAGTTATATACAAGTGTAGGGACACACACCTCCATGATGCAGGTAGCAGTTAAAGGTTTCTCTGGATTTTTCGCTGTCAGCGAGTATGGCATCAAAGAAATGATAAATGGGACTTCCCTGGTTCTAATAAAAAAAAAATTAAAAGTGAACAGGGAACTGATCGCTTCCTCAATAATGAAGAAGTCTAAATTCAAAATCGAGATCCTGAATAAGGGCCAATAAAGAACAGCTTCTTATTGGGATGGAGCTGGAGTACAGCGAGGGCGAGCTGAGGCGGCTCATTATTATGTGGATCAACTCAAGGCTTTCCCAGAAGCTGCAGCCTACTTGTCCGTGAATAGATAAATCATCCCTGAAAGTAAAGTGGACAATAGTTTGATTTCATGACGACGTGAGAAAGAACTCACTAAAGGACTCACTATGGGAATAAGAAAGGCGAAATAAAGCGGTCCCTACGCGCCTCAATGTTTGAAGCTCGGGCACTTCGCTAAGCATAAGGAAATCCCAAGATGCAGGAAGTGTGAAAGCGTGGAAACGGAACTGATCGTTTCCTCAATAATGAAGAAGCCTAAACTCAAGATCGGGATCCTGAAGAAGAGCCAAAAAAGAACAGGTCCTTATTGGGATGGAGCCGGAGTGCAGCGAGGGCGAGCTGAGGCACCTCATCATTATGCAGAACAACTGAAGGCTTTCTCAGTGGCCGCAGCCTACTTATTCATGAATAGATAAAGCATCCCAGGAGGTAAAGTGTTCGATAACTGATTCTATGGTGACAATAGAAAAGTCCTTCTGGATTATAAAACAAAACTCACTATGGGAACAATAAAGACCAAATGAAGCGGTTCCTATGCCCTTTCAATGTTAAAGGCTCGGGCACATTACTAAGCATTGCGCATAGGAAATTCCAAGGTGCAGGAAGTGTGAAAGCGTCAGAAAGCTGAATATGGCTCACAAATCTCTCAGCGCGAATTGGGCATGGGCGGAAACGAAGCGACAATGACCCTCACAAATGAACCTGAACAAGATCCACTCCTAAAACAGGAGTTCCTTCAGTTCAGATTTTGGAGATTCCCCTTCGCAAAATCTAAGGTGAACTTTATCTTCAGGGAGGAGAAGTCTATGGAAGGTATCGTATAGAACAAGGCACGGGATATGCTACCTTTAGCTACAAAAGCCATAAAGCGGCAATCTTCATCAGAGAGTATTTTTCTTAGAAGTTATGTTCTAGGAAGAATTTGTCAGTGTAAAAAGTAAAATGGAAAACCAATTCATCATCTGCGCCTGAGCGTACCTTTCACCATAGGATGAACATCTTGATGCGAAGCACATTTAGAATCACTGTTAATCTACAGCACCATCATTACTCCCCAAATCAATACCACCAGGAATGAACCGATTTGTGCCCGGACATGAGCCCTCCCCAGAATTAACTAGCAATATTCGAACAGAGGAACAATGTGCCTGGGGTGATTCATGTATAGGTCCTATACACTACCTTCTCGAGCCTCCACGTCTGGAGAATCAAAAGGGGTGAGTCGCGCATAGAACCATAGATTAATGTTCTGAGGAACAGAAATGGTGGAGTAATAACTATATATGCTCCATATAACTCAATACCCTCTATTTCACCATTCTGTTTAGAGGCTACAGGATTGTGTCAGGTTCTGACCTGCGTCACCTTTGTGGACTCCGCTGGATAAGTTCTGTTGCTCAATAGACTCCTTGTGGGGATAACTGGACGAAACCAAACGTGCCGGGCATAAATCCTCCAAACACTGAGCTATAGGGTGGTTGTTTCAAGTGTATCGCTACCCCTTGGCTACATGAGCAAGAGTTATCGGAATTCGGACTAGGCAGCCCACTGTCTATCGATGTCCTAAAGCGATGAATAATTTTTTTGGAAGTGCTTGGCTCATCAGTACTAAACTCGCCCAGAGGTTTCACCAATTTAAGTTAAATGAGAGTACTTGTTTTTAAGATTGTTGATCGTGTGTATAGCTCATGCATATTTAAATATACGTATTGTATATATAATGTGAATGATTGTTCATATGTGTGTGTATTGTGAATGGCTGTCATGTAGGTGTATTATGAGTGTGTTTGGGTATGTGTATTGTAAGTGGCTGTTTAGTTGAGGTATTGTGGAAAATTTGCTTCTGAATAGTGAAAGGTTAGATGTGATCTGAAATAACCACCTTCCTTTAATAGCTTATATCTTGTTTTCTAAATTCAGAAATGTTTCATTTATTTCTCCGTCGAGAGAGCGTTATCGAGAGAAATGGGTGAATTTTTACTTAATGAATGAAAGAAGCTATTTTGGCCTCAGCGCTTGCTTCTTTCCATGAATTTGTAAACGTCCAAGAAAGGTGTTTGGAGACCGAGCTCTATTGAAGATTTGAAGTTCCCCAGCGAAATACCTCTGCTTGGAGGGAGATTCGTCACTATGTACAGTTAAACCTGTCTATAGCGCCCCCTCTTGGGACTCACCAAAATAGGGTGCTATAGAGAGGGGTTCCTATAAACAGGTCACCTTTAATGTAAATCGCATTGTGCTACGTATTTAAAATCGGGCGCTATAGAGAGGGAGGAGCTATTTAGGGGGGGTCGCTATAGGCAGATTTAACTGTATATCCGTTGTCACATTAGATTCTGAAGATATCTTACCCCTTTACGCAATTGCGATGGTTTTTTCCAGGAGAACGAAACAGTCTTTATTAAGTCGGAAAGGTTTTCTTTAGTTGATGCTCTCCATTACAGGCTATACCTGCTAACTTTTTCTCCTGTTCAATTTTAAAGCTGTTTCTGTAGAGATTTTCTTCCTAGAAATAAACTCAAGTGAATCATTATCTATATATGTTTCAATATCGGAATTATTGACCTAAATACAAACTTTTTCGAAGAGGGTAAGGCAGTTTGTGATCATATATAGCTTTCCTCGTGGTAACCTTCCTGGTATTAAAAATCTGGTATCTGCACAGTCTGGTCTCTAGGTCTGATGGTTAGATCTTCGGAAAAAATCTTAGACATAGCAATTGAAGTGGAATTTGTTCTTACCGCCTCATTTTAAACGAATTTGTATGCTTGAGGCTATTTTCCCCCTAAATCCCAAATCTATGGCCGATACATGGGACCAACACTTGATTATAGAAGTTCTCCAAGGCAACGTATTTCAGACCTTTGTGTCATTTGACAGTCAGGTTAATTGGCCTTAGAACTGTTATGACAAGTTGATTACTTTTTGCACTTACCAATGCCAGTCTTGATTTATCCCCTAGACTTCAATATTTTAAATAAATCTATTAGTAGATCATATAGTTGGTTGCGCTGCCAGCTCTGACGACGTGTGAATTAGAGGACACGTTTGATTTACTCACTCGAGTTGATTTTTTTTATCAGATTGAGCAGTTCAATCCAGTCGCAGATCCTTGTTTTAAATTTCACCTTGCGAACTTAATATCTGACTACAACCTAAATTAGATCGTCCACATCACTGATTGAAGCACCCACAGGGAAGGTTTATATAAAAAGCGTTTCCAATTTTAGTGGGGAAATCCCTGCTCTGATTTTTGTGTGTGTGTGTGTGTGTGGAACTACTTTAGAAAGAAAATATTTTTAGGTTGTCTACTTAAATATGGAAGAGAGTCCTTTGGTGTCTTTGTTAGCTAGTGGGTAAACATCGAGAGAGACCATCATCTCTACCTAAGATCAGTCACGATGAGGTCATGGACATGTCGGGGCAGAACTTACGCTCGAGCATCCTGACAGCAAGTGTCTTCACTGTTCGGAATAACCACAGACAAACGGATCACTATCTCTTTAGTTGTTTTGATTTTAGGTACACAACATGTAAACCTCAATCTTGTATCCATTGCCAGTCTTCCAGGCTCGCCTTCAACCTGGTCAATTGCTCAGCTATTATAACTGATGGTCAGCTGGACAGCCCGGGTGGTTGGTGGTCTGTGCTCATAGGTTATTGCCGTCATTATTGGTCTTTTTGATTAGGTCGACGGAACTGACAGGTTTAAAATAATTCACTATGGTGTACGGGGGTTCCATCAAGTAACGTTTGAATAAAAAATCACCTTTTATGAATAAGTAAATTGTATTTTAATAATTCTAAAACAGCTGCTGTGTAATTATGCAAATACCTATTATGGACGATATATCAGGAAAACTTTACAAATATCTTTTAGTTCCCACACAAAAATACTCCAATAGATGACACAAGACACCAGACACACAAAGCTCCACGATGAGAAGCTTCCTATTGAATTTAAACATGGTTTTATCTCAGAGGACTAAAGGGGTCTCAGGTAATGTTAGGGGGATTTGATTGAAACATTTTATTGACCACACAAATCAATAGTTGGAGAGAACAAAATACTATTCTAAGTTACAATACCAGCTTGGCATTTTGATAAAGAGAAAGAATATAGATAAAGAATTCTTCCTGATTTGAAATTAAACGAAAAACATGGTGAAGGAAGACGAGTTTCTTTTATTGATGCATAGGTGCAAGCTTTCGGGTAAAAACCCTTCAAAAGGCGAGCAATGAAGAGCGACTTTTAAGAAACTTTTAAGAAAAAATAAATTCGTCTTCCTTCACCATGTTTTTCGTTTAAAGAGAAAGAATATATAAATAATAAAATATTATGTTAAAAATATATACAATTATGTATCTGAGTAATGGAGATTCTTTATGTTCGGCAGAGTGTATATTCAACATGTTTACCGCTTTTATGATATTGTTAAGTTGTTGGTTGGCAAAGAATATCTTCCGTGGGTACAAAGGATCTTTAGGACGTTATATAAGCCTAATCAATAAAATAAATTACAGAAGAGTGCAAAATAAAACAACAATAAAGAAAACAGCAGTCACAAACTCACCAACAGCAGCACAGTGAAGGAAAGCAGGAGCAGAACAGAAGACAGAAGTTGGTAGAACCTTCTAGAATCTTCCAGGAAGTACACCGGCTTCGGCGGTAAGCAGCAGCCCGAACTCTTGAGACAGCAGTATGCTCGGAATCCACCACGTAGCTTCGTTCTACTACCCTTGGCATGAGTTCCTCATCCCCATATATCCCGAAGTAGATCTTTCCAGAACGGTCATGGTTGGTCAGCCAATCAGAAAGCCGCCAGCGATAAGCCTTGCGCAATCGCTTTAGATTGGTCAATCAGTTGTTCTCGGATTTTCTACATTATTCTTGAACGTTCTAAACCATTCTAATCTGGGATGCGCCCCTTTCTTATTCTACGTAACAATAGGTCTTCCAAAAGTAAAATACCTAACCAACTCTATATAATTTGTGTCTAACAAATAAAAAGCTTAAAATAAAAAATATAATTTATTTTAACGTTTAAATAGGTTGTTAATCACTTCTCCACTTTTCCCTTTCTTTTGTTTTCAATGTTTAGTTTACCTTTATAGTGCAAGTTTCTCTCTAGGGGGACATAGCGCTCTAAGTCGGAATAAAATAAAATTGAAAGAGTTCCGTTATGGAAAGAATAGGAGAAAATTCTATATTGAAATTGAAATTAATGTACCAATTAATATTTTGGCAAATAATATATTCAGAATGGTGCGAAAACCTTCATTTTTGTTAAAGTTGATATGGGGATTTGTACCTAATCTTGAGGTATGTACCAAAGAAATATATTGTTATAGTAAAATCGCTGTCTGAATTCTATTTTATTACTTTGCCAGAATCATATATAACAACAGTATGTCATATTGAATATGGTTTTCAACAAACCGTGTTTGAGTATTGCATTTTAACAAATACCTAATCGCATTTTTTATTAATAAAAAAAAAACATATATCGTGTTTATAAGAGAATTTAAAGGGAAAGTTGAGAATGTTGAGAAAGTAATCACTTAAATGAAACGATTTATTTTATTTTAAAATTTATTGAGAGCCACGAGATATTTGGTAGAAGTGTCAGCTGCGACATTGGTTGTGGGAGTCCAGTTAGAGATCCCGTCGCCTTGAGTGGCCGCACAATGTACCGGTTGAAACGCCGCCCTCGCCTCTGGGGCCACAGCTGCGGCGCTGGTCATGCTCGTGGCTCTTCGCCGTCTTAGGTCCCGTCGCCTTGAGTGGCCGCACAGTGGACCGCTTGAAACGCCGCCCTCGCCTCTGGGGCCACAGCTGCGGCGCTGGTCATGCTCGTGGATCTTCGCCGTCTCAGGTCCCGTCGCCTTGAGTGGCCGCACAGTGGACAGGTTGTAGCGCCGCTCTCGCCTCTGGGGCCACAGCTGCGGCGCTGGTCATGCTCGTGGCTCTTCGCCATCTGAGGTCCCGTCGCCTTGAGTGGCCGCACAGTGGACCGCTTGAAACGCCGCCCTCGCCTCTAGGGCCACAGCTGCGGCGCTGGTTCTGCTCGTGGCTCTTCGCCGTGTCAGGTCCCGTCGCCTTGGGTGGCCGCACAATGGACCGCTTGAAACGCCGCCCTCGCCTCTGGGGCCACAGCTGCGGCGCTGGTCATGCTCGTGGCTCTTCGCCATCTGAGGTCCCGTCGCCTTGAGTGGCCGCACAGTGGACCGCTTGAAACGCCGCCCTCGCCTCTAGGGCCACAGCTGCGGCGCTGGTTCTGCTCGTGGCTCTTCGCCGTCTCAGGTCCCGTCGCCTTGAGTGGCCGCACAATGGACCGATGGAGTAAAGACATCCCGATTGAAGAATGGGGGAAGGACAAGAAGTGCAGTGGGAGAGGGCATTGGTCTTCTATGAGGAGATCGAGGCAAGGTTGGTGAAATCATAGTTCATATCCGAGGATTGAAGAGACATGGGGGCCCGCTAGTGGTGTCTTCTAGGCCGCCCTACTGGCCAGATTTAGCGGTCCTCCCGGACGAGGCGGGCGACGTGCCTCTCCCAACGTCGCTCCGCGGCCCGCATGGCCATGACGTCGTCCCAGACGTCGGCCCAAGTCCTCCGAGGAGGGACTGGACGCTTCTTCTTCCAGCACAACAGTCGCTGGAGCCAACTCATGTTGACAGGGGTTGGTTACTTGATTAGATAGGTCGCTTGGATTACGTGGGCAAAGTTCGCTTGGTGCTACTTCGTTGAGAGTTGCTAAGGGAGTGGTTCAATTGTTCAACTTGGATATCATTTATTTGGCAACAATCAAAGGTAGAAATCCTCTTATATCACCCAGAAGACTAATTTCCTTATATAAAACCATACCATCACGACTTTCCTAGAGCAGTTTCTCTATATAAATAAATGGCACATGTTTGTTCCCATGTTGAATACTGCTTGCCAACTAAACAGTTGAAACAACATTTCTGAATTAACTCTTACCTATATAAAATGTATTAAGTGATTACCCTATTTCAAAATTTTAATGGTATTTGTGTGTGTTATTATAAGAATAATTCGAGCGAGAGAGTTTAAAATTAAAATCTATTTATTAGTGATTTTCATAATATGATTGTTGGTTATAAAATACAATGTGAATTCGAAACTTTTATAGACGCGTATGATTCTTTTACAAATTAAACAATTTATACTGCCCTTACTGCAATGGAAAAATTAATAGGAGGGCCTGGCTCATCAGTGGTGAACCCTCCCAGCGGTTTCGTCAATTTATTCTACTATGGGAGGGTTCCCCACTGATGAGCTAGGCCCTCCCATTAATTTTTCCATTGCAGTAAGGGCAGTAGAAATAGTTTAATTTGTAAAAGAATCATACGCGTCTATAATAGTTTCGAATTTTCATAACAGATGGCGCGATAAAGCATCATAATATGAATTACCTGAGCGATGCCAACGTTTTTCCTGAGTTCATATTTACCCAGCTACATATAGAAAGAGAGCATTTCTTTCAAAAATATGTGATATAATTATAAGCTGTGGCTAGACACCGACCCGAGTCCGCTTGTTTAGAATCGGTCAATAGATGACGTTTAGTTTTACCGTTTATTTTAACTGGGGAAGTTTATTTTAACAGGTCACAATATCATCGAAATTTCCACCTATATTTCGACTTAGCCACTTTTCCAGCTAAACACGCACATCTCTGGCGAATTATGAAGTTTCCGCAAACCCTGGAGAATCTCATGAAGTCAGAGCCAACTTCAACTGACGAGTACCATTAGCCAGAAATCAGGGTCCCCAGGTCGACATTCTGGGTTTTCCAAATCTGGTGTTGTGGCTTTGTCACCCCCAGGAGTCCGCTAGTTTAAGGAGATGACCGTTAAATTTAGCATCAATATATAATTTATAGTTATCTATTGCCTAACCACCCAGATACTACTATAAAACGAACGCCATCCCAATTTAGTTAGCTCCGGGATTCTTATTTTCTTTTATCTTACTTCAATTGTTTTTTAGCTTATACTTGTGTAATCAAAAATAAAAAGGCATATCCTGACCAGGGGCACATGTGCTTTTCAGAAGGCAGAGCGCTATCTGGTGGAACAGAAATAGGCTACTGGGCACTGGGCTATAGCATCTAAAAGGTACTATTAACTTTGAACTTGTCATGCTGATCTTTTCTACTCCTTTTTTTCTTGATACAGATACTTTCAAATATGTAGTAGTTATACTTGCGTAGACGCCGTTTTCCTAAGCTTTTTACTGGCTCTGCAGATCCCGCATCCTCGTCGCCACTTTTGTTGTGTCGTAATTAGACGTACAACAGCTCAAACTTGACCATGACTCTTTATTTAGCTCTTATTCTTCACGTTTGGCCAACAACAAATGTCCAATATATATACACACTAGACGAATGACCCGGGCAACGCCCGTGTTTTACCCGATTGAATGTTTTTATCGCAATACTATTTGTTACAATTATAAATTGGAGCCGTGGATGTCACTCTTGTGAAACGTCCCGCTTTAAACTTTACATGTACTTTAGGTCAGCTGGTATTACCCCTCATTTTCACCGCTAGAGGCGCGAGCGAATTGACTTTTTGTAAATATACATAATTATAAAGATAGAAGCTTCTATAGAAGATAATGATCATAATGATGATGCGCGCGCATCCGTGACAGCGATGAGGAATTGAGGAAAGACGGTCGTGACTATATATATTAATAATAAAATAATAAAATAATAATAATAATATAATAATAATTATTATTATTATTATCATTAGATAATGATAATGATCATAATGATGATGCGCGCGCATCCGTGACAGCGATAAGGAATTGAGGAAAGACGGTCGTGACTCTATATGTGGTTGACCCGGGCAACACCCGTGTTTTACCCGATTGAATGTTTTTATTCCAATACTATTTGTTGAAATTATAAATTGGAGCCGTGGATGTCACTCTTGTGAAACGTCCCGCTCCAAACTTTACATGTACATTAGGTCAGCTGGTATTACCCCTCATTTTCAACGCTAGAGGCGCGAGCGAATTGACTTTTTGTAAATATAAATAATTATAAAGATAGAAGCTTTTATAGAAGATAATGATTATAATGATGATGCGCGCGCATCCGTGACAGCGATGAGGAATTGAGGAAAGACGGTCGTGACTATATATTAATAATAAAATAATAATAATAATATAATAATCATTATTATCATTAGATAATGATATAATGATCATAATGATGATGCGCGCGCATCCGTGAAATGAGGAAAGACGGTCGTTACTATATATGTTGATAATAATGAAATAATAATAATAATTATTATTATTATTATCATTAGATAATGATAATGATCATAATGATGATGCGCGCGCATCCGTGACAGCGATGAGGAATTGAGGAAAGACGGTCGTGACTATATATATTAATATATTTTTACATAATGAGGCTTTAAAGAATGGAAATAATCATAATCTATTCACATACACAACAGTTTATATATAGCGAAAAGAGTAGAGGACTGAGCACAGATCTCTGAGGTACACCAGCCCATGTTCTTCGGTCCTTGGAAAATGTTCCATTGACCTGAACCTTTATCCTTCTTCCCCTTAAAAAGTCTGCAATCCAGATTAAGGTGTTTTCCTCTTTCTCCGATGTTGTGCAGCATTTCAAATAATTTCTCCCTCTACACTCGATCTAAAGCTGAGGTTATATCCAGGAATACGGCCGTTGTCTTCTTTGGCGGTTTTTCCTGGAACGAATCTATTATTGATTAACAGAAGTAGAGAACAGTTGATCAGTTGTACAGTGCCTGGATCTATAGGCAGTTTGGTAGAAGTTTATTTTTTTATTGTTAGTGAGCCAGACTATGAGCCTAGAGTGGATAATTCGTTCTGTTATTTCACAAAGAATGCTGGTAAGAGCAATTGGCCGATAGTTCTTGCATTCCTTGGCATCTTTGTTTGGTTTCAGTATTGGCACTATAATTGATATCTTCCAATTCTCGGGTAGTTTACCAGTTTGCTATGAAATGTTCAGTATACGTAGGAGTTGATTTTTAGCTTTGTCTCCAAAGTGTTTAATCATTTGACCAAATATTAGATCATCTCCTGGTGACCTCTTGGGATCTAACTTTTCTATTGATGAGTTTAGCTCATTCAGTGTGAAGTCTCTCGAGAAAATATATTGTTGATAGTAGTTTCTTGCTTGTTTAACTAACTTGTTTATATTATTTTTAGAGTCCTGTCTCCATTCGTATAGCTGAGTCTGGAAGTGCTTGAAAGATATTCAGCAATTATGTCAGCCATCTGTTTGTTCGTTCTCGCTGTTCTATTCATATCGGTTAGAGTATTGGAGGATCGGTGTTGGTTTTGATTGTTTTCTGACACTCTAATTATATTCCAGTGATGGCTCTCCTTTCTTGGAACCATTTTTTTTCGCATAATTCTGCTTATTTTTCTTGTTTAAATATCCAAATTTCTTGTTCTATTTTGTGACTAATTTCAATGAGTTCCTTTATGTTTTCTACTGTTTTAATTTTTTTAAGAAGTTCATTGATATTGTCTCTCTCTGCAATCATTGCCTCGATGTTGTGGTCCTTCGAGTAAGGTATCCACAGGTCTTTACGTCTATGAACTTCTTAAAACAATTAAAACATAAGAAAACATAAAGGAACTCATTGAAATTAGTCACAAAATAGAACAAGAAATTTGGATATTTAAACAAGAAAAATAAGCAGAATTATGCGAAAAAAAATGGTTCCAAGAAAGGAGAGCCATCACTGGAATATAATTAGAGTGTCAGAAAACAATCAAAACCAACACCGATCCTCCAATACTCTAACCGATATGAATAGAACAGCGAGAACGAACAAACAGATGGCTGACATAATTGCTGAATATCTTTCAAGCACTTCCAGACTCAGCTATACGAATGGAGACAGGACTCTAAAAATAATATAAACAAGTTAGTTAAACAAGCAAGAAACTACTATCAACAATATATTTTCTCGAGAGACTTCACACTGAATGAGCTAAACTCATCAATAGAAAAGTTAGATCCCAAGAGGTCACCAGGAGATGATCTAATATTTGGTCAAATGATTAAACACTTTGGAGACAAAGCTAAAAATCAACTCCTACGTATACTGAACATTTCATAGCAAACTGGTAAACTACCCGAGAATTGGAAGATATCAATTATAGTGCCAATACTGAAACCAAACAAAGATGCCAAGGAATGCAAGAACTATCGGCCAATTGCTCTTACCAGCATTCTTTGTGAAATAACAGAACGAATTATCCACTCTAGGCTCATAGTCTGGCTCACTAACAATAAAAAAATAAACTTCTACCAAACTGCCTATAGATCCAGGCACTGTACAACTGATCAACTGTTCTCTACTTCTGTTAATCAATAATAGATTCGTTCCAGGAAAAACCGCCAAAGAAGACAACGGCCGTATTCCTGGATATAACCTCAGCTTTAGATCGAGTGTAGAGGGAGAAATTATTTGAAATGCTGCACAACATCGGAGAAAGAGGAAAAAACCTTCATCTGGATTGCAGACCTTTTAAGGGGAAGAAGGATAAAGGTTCGGTCAATGGAGCATTTTCCAAGGACCGAAGTACATGGGCTGGTGTACCTCAGAGATCTGTGCTCAGTCCTCTACTCTTCTCGCTATATATAAACTGTTGTGTATGTGAATAGATTATGATTATTTCCATTCTTTAAAGCCTCATTATGTAAAAATATATGTGTATATATATTGGGCATTTGTTGTTGGCCAAACGTGAAGAATAAGAGCTAAATAAAGAGTCATGGTCAAGTTTGAGCTGTTGTACGTCTAATTACGACACAACAAAAGTGGCGACGAGGATGCGGGATCTACAGAGCCAGTAAAAGCTTAGGAAAACGGCGTTTTCTACGTAAGCATAACTACTACATCTTTGAAAGTATCTGTATCAAGAAAAAAGGAGTAGAAAAGATCAGCATGACAAGTTCAAAGTTAATAGTACCTTTTAGATGCTATAGCCCAGTGCCCAGTAGCCTATTTCTGTTCCACCAGATAGCGCTCTGCCTTCTGAAAAGCACATGTGCTCCTGGTCAGGATATGCCTTTTTATTTTTGATTACACAAGTATAAACTAAAAAACAATTGAAGTAAGATATAAGAAAATAAAAATCCCGGAGCTAACTAAATTGGGATGGCGTTCGTTTTATAGTAGTATCTGGGTGGTTAGGCAATAGATAACTATAAATTATATATTGATGCTAAATTTAACGGTCATCTCCTTAAACTAGCGGACTCCTGGGGGTGACAAAGCCACAACACCAGATTTGGAAAACCCAGAATGTCGACCTGGGGACCCTGATTTCTGGCTAATGGTACTCGTCAGTTGAAGTTGGCTCTGACTTCATGAGATTCTCCAGGGTTTGCGGAAATTTCATAATTCGCCAGAGATGTGCGTGTTTAGCTGGAAAAGTGGCTAAGCCGAAATATAGGTGGAAATTTCGATGATATTGTGACCTGTTAAAATAAACTTCCCCAGTTAAAATAAACGGTAAAACTAAACGTCATCTATTGACCGATTCTAAACAAGCGGACTCGGGTCGGTGTCTAGCCACAGCTTATAATTATATCACATATTTTTGAAAGAAATGCTCTCTTTCTATATGTAGCTGGGTAAATATGAACTCAGGAAAAACGTTGGCATCGCTCAGGTAATTCATATTGTGATGCATTATCGCGCCATCTGTTATGAAAATTCGAAACTATTATAGACGCGTATGATTCTTTTACAAATAAAACTATTTCTACTGCCCTTACTGCAATGGAAAAATTAATGGGAGGGCCTAGCTCATCAGTGGGGAACCCTCCCATAGTAGAATAAATTGACGAAACCGCTGAGAGGGTTCACCACTGATGAGCCAGGCCCTCCCATTAATTTTTCCATTGAAGTAGAGGCAGTAGATATTGTTTAATTTGTAAAAGAATCCTACGCGTCTATAAAAGTTTCGAATTCATATTGTATTTTATAACCAACAATCATATTATGAAAATCACTAATAAATAGATTTTAATTTTAAACTCTCTCGCTCGAATTATTTTTATAATAACACACACAAATACCTTTAAAATTTTGAAATATGGTAATCCCTTAATACATTTTTATATAGGTAAGAGTTAATTCAGAAATGTTGTTTCAACTGTTTAGTTGGCAAGCAGTATTCAACATGGGAACAAAAATTTACTTATATAGAGAGATTGCTCTAGGAAAGTCGTGATGGTATGGTTTTATATGAGGAAATTAGTCTTCTGGGTGATATAAGAAAAATTCTACCTTTGATTGTTGCCAAATAAATGATATCCAAGTTATACAATTGAACCACTCCCTTAGCAACTCGCAACGAAGTAGCACCAAGCGAACTTTGCCCACGTAATCCAAGCGACCTATCTAATCAAGTAACCAACCCCTGTTAACATGAGTTGGCTCCAGCGACTGTTGTGCTGGAAGAAGAAGCGTCCAGTCCCTCCTCGGAGGACTTGGGCCGACGTCTGGGATGACGTCATGGCCATGCGGGCCGCGGAGCGACGTTGGGAGAGGCACGTCGCCCGCCTCGTCCGGGAGGACCGCTAAATCCGGCCAGTAGGGCGGCCTAGAAGACACCACTAGCGGGCCCCCATGTCTCTTCAATCCTCGTATATGAATTATGATTTCACCAACCTTGCCTCGATCTCCTCATAGAAGACCAATGTCCTCTCCTACTGCACTTCTTGTCCTTCCCCCATTCTTCAATCGGGATGTCTTCACTCCATCGGTCCACTGTGCGGCCACTCATGGCGACGGGTCCTGAACCGGCGAAGAGCCACGAGCACGACCAGCGCCGCAGCTGTGGCCCCAGAGGCGAGAGCGGCGCTACAACCGGTCCATTGTGCGGCCACCCAAGGCGACGAGACCTGAGACGGCGAAGAGCCACGAGCACGACCAGCGCCGCAGCTGTGGCCCCAGAGGCGAGGGCGGCGTTTCAAGCGGTCCACTGTGCGGCCACTCAAGGCGACGGGACCTCAGACGGCGAAGAGCCACGAGCACGACCAGCGCCGCAGCTGTGGCCCCAGAGGCGAGGGCGGCGTTTCAAGCGGTCCACTGTGCGGCCACTCAAGGCGACGGGACCTCAGACGACGAAGAGCCACGAGCACGACCAGCGCCGCAGCTGTGGCCCCAGAGGCGAGGGCGGCGTTTCAAGCGGTCCACTGTGCGGCCACTCAAGGCGACGGGACCTCAGACGGCGAAGAGCCACGAGCACGACCAGCGCCGCAGCTGTGGCCCCAGAGGCGAGGGCGGCGTTTCAAGCGGTCCACTGTGCGGCCACTCAAGGCGACGGGACCTCAGACGGCGAAGAGCCACGAGCATGACCAGCGCCGCAGCTATGGCCCCAGAGGCGAGAGCGGCGCTACAACCGGTCCACTGTGCGGCCACTCAAGGCGACGGGACCTGAGACGGCGAATAGCCACGAGCATGACCAGCGCCGCAGCTGTGGCCCCAGAGGTGAGGGCGGCGTTTCAAGCGGTCCATTGTGCGGCCACTCAAGGCTACGGGACCTGAGTCGGCGAAGAACCACGAGCATGACCAGCGCCGCAGCTGTGGCCCCAGAGGCGAGGGCGGCGTTTCAACCGGTACATTGTGCGGCCACTCAAGGCGACGGGATCTCTAACTGGACTCCCACAACCAATGTCGCAGCTGACACTTCTACTAAATATCTCGTGGCTCTCAATAAATTTTAAAATAAAATAAATCGTTACATTTAAGTGGTTACTTTCTCAACATTCTCAACTGTCCCTTTAAATTCTCTTATAAACACGATATATGTTTTTTTTTTAAATATTAATCAAAAATGCGATTAGGCATTTGTTAAAATGCAATACTCAAACACGGTTTGTTGAAAACCATATTCAATATGACATACTAAAATACAATATAACGCGGCTGATGATTGTAAAACGAAAATTAAAATTATACCGCGAATGTTTCTTTTTTTTTTTTAAATCGAAATTTATTTTCAAAGAGAAATAGCGACATTTCCAACTTTGAGCATTTCTCTTTGAAAATAAATTTCGATTTAAAAAAAAAAGAAACATTCGCGGTATAATTTTAATTTTCGTTTTACAATATGACATACTGTTGTTATATATGATTCTGGCAAAGTAATAAAATAGAATTCAGACAGCGATTCTACTATAACAATATATTTCTTTGGTACATACCTCAAGATTAGGTACAAATCCCCATATCAACTTTAACAAAAATGAAGGTTTTCCCACCATTTTGAATATATTATTTGCCAAAATATTAAATGGTACATTAATTTTAATTTCAATATAGAATTTTCTACTATTCTTTCCATAACGGAACTCTTTCAATTTGATATCATTCCGACTTAGAGCGCTATGCCCCCTAGAGAAACTTGCACTATAAAGGTAAACTAAACATTGAAAACAAAGGAAAGGGAAAAGTGGAGAAGTGATTAACAACCTTGTTGTGTCTACGTCCTTTATACTCGTCGCCACTGTTGTGTCTCTACACTACACCAGATCACCGAGATTCACTAGGTCTGAGATAAAATCTTTATTCGCTCATAACACTAATATGACTGAATATTTACAATTTAATGATACATATATATACATAAAAATAATTAACATAATAACAACAAACAAACACTATGCAAAACCTTATTTGCATATCTCGACAATTTATCTAAAACATAACTATTGTTATGCAAAACACCACATCTTCTCACCCCCAATTTGTTACACGATCTTTTAAGTATTCGGGGAGTCTCCGGTTTCTTATTGGTCTACTTGGCCCAGGTGTTTCCTCCAGCCTTGGTGGGTCCCTCCTGATCGGCATAGTATCCAGGAAGCTCCTGTTGTCCGCATTGGAAGCTGGCCTCGGGGCACCGAGGCGAAAAGTGGGAAGTCCACGCCGGGGTTGCCATACACGCTCAGCCCGTCACCCTCACTGTACATGTCCTCCCCACCGTTCATGTAACCCGCGCCCATTCCATTAGCTCCGCTCATCATTCCATTGGCGGTTCCATTCATAGCCGCGGCCATTCCCTTGCCATTACCGTTCATCGCAGCGGCCATACCATTTCCATTCATTAACTCATTGATTTGACATACACTGTCGCCATAATTCATCCATTCAAGACCAATTCCAATCTGGTCAAACGCCTCCCTTCCAATCAGATTTGGGCCCGGACCTTCGATCACAAGAAATTCCATTGTGATACTTCTTTTGTTCACTTTTACGTCGGCTTTTATTTTACCCAGAATGGATAACCTCTGTCTGTTCCATTGCACCAACTTGGTAGAATCCTTCTCTATTCTAGGCCTTTCTGACTTCACCCAAGTTCTTATATACGTCTTCTCAGAAATAATATTTTTTCTTGTTCCTGAGTCAATGAGCATATTCATATCTCGACCGCTAGTCCGTACTTTTACCATATAATTCCGCATGTTACTGGTGTCCTTCACTTGATTTATATTAAAAAGGCCATTAGTTGCCTCTGCCTCCTCATCTATCGAGCAGTTATTATTACGATCGCTCCTCCAGTTCCCGTTCTTACAGACCCTAGATATATGCCCTAACTTCTGACATTTAAAACATCTTTTCTCTTTAAAGAAACATTGCTCTTCTCTGTGGTTTGTATATCCACAGCGGAAACATTTAAAAATCTTCTCATTCCTCCGTCTCACCTTAACAGCTCTTCCCATTACATTAATTTCTTCCTGAGGTTTTCCGTCTTTAATTTCTGCAACGTTCTTTACCGCAGCCTCATGTGCCAATGCCATCTCTTGAGCCACTTTAAATGTTAGCATACTGTTCATTAACAGCATTGATTGTATCTCTTCGCTTAGAATGCCGCATACTAGGGCATCACGCAACCTATCTTCCACATCAGGGAATTCACACTTCTCGGCAATTTTCTTTAGAGCTGTTATAAATTCAGATATTGTTTCATTTGGCATTTGAAGCCTTTTCGCAAATTTAAAACGCTGCACTATTATATTTGGCGTTGGATCAAAATATTTTTTAATCCCTGCTACTATCTCCTCCCATTCTGTTTCCAATGGATTCTTGGGAGAGGTCAACGTCCGTATTATATTATACGTTTCTCTTCCGCATAGCGAGAAAAATGTTGCCTTCTTTTTAACGATCTTTACTATATCATTCGCTATGCAATAGGATTCAAAGCGTTCTAAATAACTTGATATTTCATTTCCATTGTTTGGGTTGAACTGTTCAATATTCATCATTGTTCGCTTACTTTTCCTTCGTCGCCACTGTTGTGTCTACGTCCTTTATACTCGTCGCCACTGTTGTGTCTCTACACTACACCAGGTCACCGAGATTCACTAGGTCTGAGATAAAATCTTTATTCGCTCATAACACTAATATGACTGAATATTTACAATTTAATGATACATATATATACATAAAAATAATTAACATAATAACAACAAACAAACACTATGCAAAACCTTATTTGCATATCTCGACAATTTATCTAAAACATAACTATTGTTATGCAAAACACCACATGTCCCCCTAGAGAAACTTGCACTATAAAGGTAAACTAAACATTGAAAACAAAAGAAAGGGAAAAGTGGAGAAGTGATTAACAACTTATTTAAACGTTAAAATAAATTATATTTTTATTTGAAGCTTTTTATTTGTTAGACACAAATTATATAGAGTTGGTTAGGTATTTTACTTTTGGAAGATAAACCCATTCATTCAAACCTATTGTTACGTAGAATAAGAAAGGGGCGCATCCCAGATTAGAATGTTTTAGAACGTTCAAGAATAATGTAGAAAATCCGAGAACAGCTGATTGACCAATCTAAAGCGATTGCGCAAGGCTTATCGCTGGCGGCTTTCTGATTGGCTGACCAACCATGACCGTTCTGGAAAGATCTACTTCGGGATATATGGGGATGAGGAACTCATGCCAAGGGTAGTAGAACGAAGCTACGTGGTGGATTCCGAGCCTACTGCTGTCTAAAGAGTTCGGGCTGCTGCTTACCGCCGAAGCCGGTGTACTTCCTGGAAGATTCTAGAAGGTTCTACCAACTTCTGTCTTCTGTTCTGCTCCTGCTTTCCTTCACTGTGCTGCTGTTGGTGAGTTTGTGACTGCTGTTTTCTTTATTGTTGTTTTATTCTGCACTCTTCTGTAATTTATTTGCCTCGATGTTGTGGTCCTTCCAGTAAGGTATCCACAGGTCTTTACGTCTACCTCTAGATATCGATGCTTTTTCTGCTTTGGATATGTTCGAAGAGAATTTTTCCAAGTTTTTGTCAAGCGTTCTGTGATTTAATTCTTCGTTGCACAGTTATTCTAGCTTTTCTGTAATTCTTTTCCAGTGTTCTTTTATTCTATTGGACATTCTCAATTTTGAAGTTTAAGGTTGTTAAAATTGGTCTGTGGTCACTGATTGCACTTTTCAGTATTTTCCATAGTGTTGTGAGTGCGATGTTGTAGTTTATCGCTGTGCTGTCTATTACGGATTCTGTGCCTGTGGACTTGGATAGATAGGTGTTATTTTCTTTATATAACGGTGTAAGGTCGAGGTCGGTTAGCATGTCCTCAACCTGCCGACCTTTGTTATCCTGGACAGGTGATCCCCAAGTTTGATTTTTGGCGTTTAAATCACTGAGTATGATTGTGATATCCAAAGACGTTTCACTTAATGTCTCTATCAGGCCTAGATTGATGCTAATATTATCGGGGTGATAAACATTTGTGATTGATATTGTTTTATCTGGGAGATAGATTTCTATTGCCTGAGCTTCTGTCGTGCTTTCTGTAGGTGTACTCTGATTATAGGCGATTTCCTTAAATTTGATTTCTGAAGTTTTAATCAAAACGGCAATGGTCCTCCAAATTTTCCCGGTCTGTCCTTTCGTAGTGTTGTATAACCTTTGATATTGAATCCCAGATTCTGATTCAATTTTGTCTCCTGAAGACAAGCAATATGCAAATTGTTGTCACGGAGAAGACAAGTCAGCTCTTAAGTTTTCCTCTTGGTGCCAATTATATTGAGCTGTAGTAGATTGAATTGTGTCCTCGTAGTAGATTTCTCATCAGGAGCCCGGGCTGCAGCTCCTGACGCGGCGGTTACCCCGGACGCGGTAGCATCACTGGAGATATCGGTTTTGCTCTTCATTGGAAAATGGGTGCCGTTGCCACGTTAGTCACCTTGGAAACGAACCAGAATTTGTTGAAATATTCCAAGGGTCCAGGAGGGACCGCAGGGAGGTGTGGTCGCACTTCTCCCCCCTGGAATGCCGTCACTACAGGATAAAGCCTTCTTGGTGAAAATTTTTATTGCAATTCAGAATCTGTCCCTGAAGCTTTACGAGCCTTTCGTTCCTTTAAAGGTATTCGAAGCGGTAAAGGACCCATGAGTTGTTACTCTCTAAGGCGAATGATTATAAATTTCGAGGAAACTGGATCTTGGAAGCAAGACCTCGGAGTGGAAGACTATCGACATGCAAGTCAGTGGCTGTTACGGTTTTGCAGAGTGTTGAAGCTATTGAAACGTTATCCACGTATGGAGAAATAAGTGCTCGACAAGTTTCTCGACAAACGGGGATTTCGAATAGAACAGTTTAGAGAGAACACATATTTAGAATTTTTCTTAAAAAATACCTGTACAAAATTCAAAGTTTTCACGAGTTGAAAGTCAGCGATTTTGAGAAACGTCAAGAATTCGCGGCATGGGTTTTTCGGCAAATTGATATTGATGAAAACTGGCTCTCCAATGTTCTGTAGACAGATATGCTTACTTTTATCTAAAGGGAGAATATAACCTTCAAAACAGCCGCATTTGGGCAACAGAAAACCCTAGGATTTCCACAGAAATGCCACTTCATCAGCCCAGAGTTACAGTTTTGTGTGGGTTCACTTCTTTTTTTAATGAGCCAATTTATTTTGAAAAATCAATGGAAGAACTTTTAAAACCCTTTCTGTAACTGGTGAACGTTATGTTCAACTTTTGAGAGAAAAGGTTATTCTCATATTGCAGGACAGACAAGCACTAAGAGAAATAACATTCATGCAAGATGGAGGACCTCCTCATATCTCCCGCGGTGCCGAAAAATTGCTGAAGGATACGTTCGGTGAATATCGTGGGGTAAGTCGCCACTTTATATAACATTGGCCTCCAAGATCACCAGACTTGACGCCTACAATTTCGGTTATGGGGGTACATTAAGTCGAGTGTTTATCGATGCCGGCCTACCACATTGGCCATGTTGAAGGCTTCTATAAGATGGCGCGTTTCATAAATTTCAACAGATATGTTCTTCAATGCTGTCCATTCTGTCATCTATCGTCTGCAAGCAACGCTTGAGAATGAAGGGCACCACATTGAGCAAGGATTGTGACCTAATACAAGAGAGAAGGCAGTTACCTCATGTGTTTTATAAGCTGCCATGTATTATACTATCTACCAATATTTTGCAGCTCTTTGTGTTTGGTTATGGGAATAATAAATGCTGCCCTCACATATTGACTATTTTTTTTTTTTTTTTTTGTGAACAGTATTTTTTTTGTTTGTCATTTGCTCACATTTTATATTATGTCGTGCAGGCCAAATAGTTATAACTTCTCGAATAACACTGGTATGAACAATTTTATATTTCATGTTTAGTTTATCGCTTTTCGCTCATTAGAAGAAATAGCATAAGGAATATTCTCTGTGCCTCCCCAACTTTAGAAATTTTGCGCAAAAAATAATACAAAATGATTTTACTACCACGTTTTCCAACGCAAAAAATGATTTTTATTTAAGGGGATACATTTTTAAAATTGTGTACAGTATAATAAAAAATAATAACATTTGACAAGCCCATAGGATATTTGGAATGAGGTACGACAAATATATTTTGTCACTCCCCTCTATATTTCATTTGTTGGATCATCACAAATATCCAGTTAAATAATCAAGTGTCGCCAATTAGTCAAGAAACTACACATTCCTTATAGCAAGAAATCCTATTAGTAGTGCCATCATAATTTTTGGTACTATATAACATTTCAAAAAATCGTATATTGATATCAGTAGTGTTTTTCAAACATTCATCTATTTCACAAAACCCCATCTAAAATATAAATATTTTTTGCTACATCTTTTAATTTGCATATACCTATTTTACATATCTCAAATTGTATTTAAAAATCGTCAACCAATTCTTCTACTTTTGGCGAAATGGTGTTTTATTAATTTATCATTTGATGTTATTAGGGTTCTTTCCTGGTATTTAAAAAGGAAAAATATAGCGCAAATATTCGCGGAGCTATTAATTTCTGAAATTGTGCTGGACTTTTGGATCACCCTGTATCTTTGGCTATTGAGGATGACTTCGTAAAATTATTAAAACTAACTAGTTAGGTAAATCATTAACAAATGATAGAAAAACAATGGGGTTACTAAAGAAGATCTTGATGTGCATGCCACTATTTCTAATAAAAAATATCCCGCTTGAGTCCTGAAACATATCTATAGTGCATAGTATCCAAAATATAATGAGGTTGTAGCATCTTAAATATATTGAGTCACTCAAATTGTAGTCGCTAACTCACTGTGGAAAATCAGAGTAGGCGTCGAACGAGAAGCAGTCCTTACGGTCTTGGCAATTTCCATAGTCGATCTAGGAGTAGATGCAATCATAAATTTGCATTAAAAATTTTGGAAAGAAGCATACCAACGAAATCACGCTACTGTGCAAATATAACATACAAAAACATAAACCAAAACAAAAATAAAAAACAAGCCCAAGTTCTACGCAGCCAATGGAATTAAAATTGATCCCTGTTAGGATTTAATATTTTTCGAAATTATTCCTCTGTGTGCGTTTATTTTATAAGTTCTTTTTTTTTCAATTTTTCACCAGAATAAATTGATTCTGAGTTAAAATTAATAGCTTGTTTTTTTTTTTTACTAATGCAAATTTGCGTTAGCCTGTAAAGATAAATTTTACATGTAAGCTCAATAGAAATACTTTGAATATTTTATATATATTTCGATTTTGAAATACAATAGTATTATATTTCTAGGTATATAAAATCTTATTCAGAAGACATTCCAAGAACGCAGCAGAAACACAAGCAATATTACACAAATTCCTGAAGGTTCCAGTAAAAGGATAAAGTATTCCATGGGGACTATCTGAAGCAAAATCAATATTTGAAAAATGAAAAAAAAAAAAAAGATTTATGGGAAGTTACAATGCCAATACACTATATATTCCAAGTCAGAATTACTATCTTTAAAATTTTAAAAGGTTGAAATTAAAACGGCAAATGTTTTATTCAAAGTTACCATACCATAGATCTATTCAAATTGAATGTTTGACATATATTAAATATTAAATTTTATTGCCATCTATCGTTAAAGTTTTACACAAATAAATTTACTGGCAATGTGTTTCTTTTAAATATCATCAAATATTATCAAATATTATCTCTACAGACCTTACTGCAATGATATGATTTATTGAATGAAAGGGCTTGGCTCATCAGTAGTGAACCCTCTCAGCGGTTTCGCCAAATTAATCTCTAGACCGCTCTACTATTGTATTGGACTGGTTTTGTTATATACCCTGCATTTTCTATGGAAGGCAGCTTAGGGGTGTTTAGTGAACTATGGACATAAGCTTATAGGTCTGTAGAGGTACAAACATATAATTTCAAGGTATTGCATCGAGCAAAGCTCTTCCGCAAAATATGTTTTCATAACCAATATATATTAGTAAAATTACAAAACTATTTTAGAAGCGTAATATTCTTTTTAAAATAAAACAATTTCTACTGTCCTTACTGCAATGGAAAAATTAAAGGGAGGGCCTGGATCATTAGTGGTGAACCCTCTCAGCGGTTTCGCCAGTTTCATCTACCATACCGCTGTTATATTGCATTTTTGGAACTTCCTTTTATAGTTGACTGTTGTAAGACTCTTGGAATGGGTATTTTAGAAGAACTATGGACATAAGCTTTTAGGACAGCAGAATTAAATATAATTATAAATATATAATATGCTTATTATATATTTATAATTATATTTAATTCTGCTGTCCTAGATTAAACTGGCGAAACCGCTGAGAGGGTTCACCACTGATGAGCCAGGCCCTCCCTTTAATTTTTCCATTGCAGTAAGGACAGTAGAAATTGTTTTATTTTAAAAAGAATATTACGCCTCTGAAATAGTTTTGTAATTTGATAACAGATGGCGCGCTAGTGCATCGTAATATATTAGTAAATTAATATTTTTGCCATCTATCGTTAATATTTTACACAAATAAATTAACTGGCAATGCGCTTCTTTTAAATATCATCAAATATTATCTCTACAGAACTTACTGCAGTGGTATGAGTTATTGAATGAGAGGGCTTGGCTTATCAGTAGTGAATTGATAATATTTGATGATATTTAAAAGAAACGCATTGCCAGTAAATTTATTTGTGTAAAACTTTAACGATAGATGGCAATAAAATTTAATTTACTAATATATATTGGTTATGAAAACATATTTTGCGGAAGAGCTTTGCTCGATGCAATACCTTGAAATTATATGTATGTACCTCTAAAGACCTATAAGCTTATGTCCATAGTTCACTAAACACCCCTAAGCTGCCTTCCATAGAAAATGCAGGGTATATAACAAAACCAGTCCAATACAATAGTAGAGCGGTCTAGAGATTAATTTGGCGAAACCGCTGAGAGGGTTCACTACTGATGAGCCAAGCCCTCTCATTCAATAACTCATATCATTGCAGTAAGGTCTGTAGAGATAATATTTGATAATATTTGATGATATTTAAAAGAAACGCATTGCCAGTAAATTTATTTGTGTAAAATATATTAAATATATATAATAAAAATGAGTAGGTGGGGCATAAATTAGCAAACAAATATTTTTATTCAATTCAATATTTATACCTTTTTATCATCTATTGATATAGGTATGGATTTCTCTATTTTCGAAATATATCTAAGTATTGAACCTTTTCATTTTTAATAGAAGATAAATTTGTTAAAATGATATATTAGTAAGAGAAAACTATCTGAACTAAGTCTTGATAGCTTTTGGTTTAGATACATTCGCATGTTTCCGTTGCATGTGCGACGGTTTAGAACTCGGACAATTTTATAGGAAAATTTTGCCCAAAGGATATTTATCTATAAAATAATGGTGACCTCTCCTGTAAAAATAGACGCCAAAATTGAAAGCTCCGTTTATTGATCGTCTCTTCAAAATGAAAACTCCCAACCTAAAGATCCTAGTTTAAGGCTAATGGATCTCGTTAGTCTACAAGGAAAAGATCTACAAGGAATCAAATTGAATCTTCACAATTTGCCTAAGAGATGTTTAGCTGTCAGAGTGGCAAGGCCAATTCCATGTCTAAAATATATATGTAAATTTTGCCGGGTGTAAATTAATTTATAAAATAAAAATGTCGCCTCTCCCATCAAGATAGTTTATTAACCATCTCTGCACACCAGTACACTCGTATCGGTGACAAAGCTACAATACCAGCTTTATCAAACTAAGAAGCGTCCACCTGGCTGACGAGGGCCATTAGTCTGAAACCGTGGTCTCCAGCTGACGCTTCTCAAATTGCCAAATCTGGTAGTGTGGCTTTATTACCGACCCGAGTCTGATAGTGTGCATAAATGGCCAAAAGATAACGACTACTTTATCGGGAAAGGCGACCTTTATTTTATAAATCCGTTAAATTTATTACGGTATATTCATAATATATTTTATCTGTCAAAATGGATTAATGTTCTAGTTTTCAAAAAGAAAATATTCGTAAACTCTAATCTGAAGAATTTAACTGCTATTGAAAAAAAGAAAACATTTCTTTAAATCTAGTGAGTGCTCATTATTGATTTCAAAATCCAAAATAAAAATAATTTTACTTTCTCCTTTTTATAGTCACTGCAACCCCTTATTATTTATCACGGCCTTTAGCTTTCAGCCTCTTCAAGGAAAAAAAAATCTTCGAATGTTTATCTTTTGCTAACTTATGAATATCTGATAATAAAATGCTTAGAGAGGGTGGACAGAGCGTCGATAAATCAAATACAACGTCGAAATATACACTCGAGAACAAAACATAATGAAGTTATATCTTTCAGCATGTATATCGGAATTTAGATAGTAAATCTGAAATACATTTGATACACAGTCACCTTTATTGAAAACACACGATATAACCAAGTATGAACAAACTTGCCTCTGTCTCCTATAAAAAAAAACTACCAGCGACATCAAAGAATTTTCACTTTCTTATGTTTTGTTAATGAGTGTAGAACGACGGAAAGGTTGTAAGATAGAAGTGATAAATAAATTAATTCAAAATGGTTACTATTCTATATAGAACTTTAACTAATAATTTATAAAACCTTGTTAATTTTGCATATATTGGTGCCACTTTAAGTTGTAGGTTATATACCTTCTACCGTTCTAACCGGCATTCTTACTTAGTGTTTCTTTCATTTTTAACTCCGTGTGGGTGATATAAGATGGTTTAATATGTTTTGAAATTCAATACATCCATTATTTTTCCTAGTTGTTCACTAGCTCATACTGTATATGATTTCTTAATGTTTTTTCGAATAGCAATTTTATTTTAAAAAGGGATACTTGAATATGATTAGCACCTAGGAGTATATCGACGTAAACATGTTTCCAATATGATATGATGTTCGAAATAATTAGATAGAGTTTCATATATATATAGGGTAGACTGTAAAGGTTTAGACAAAGGGATTTGTTTAAAAAAACGGTTTTGCGCACAACACTGTAGCTGGAGAAAGAATCGAGCGATTCGAATGATTTGTTATTTATTCGAAAGAACAGGCATTTATTTATACTTGATCAAAAACGATTTTTAAATATTCTTAATTCTAAATTATAAGTGATTTTGTGAAAGATTATGTTTTCAGAATCCCTAGGAGAAATACTCGTTTATCCAAATTATTGAGAATATGATATGAATTAAAATTGATATTACTAAGTGCACAATCGGTCAAAAAATATAGGTAAACAAAAATAGGGTTTTGGTATCAAAAATATTGAGCGAAAATATTTCTTTGAAAAAACGGTGCCTGAAAAAACGTTTTACCCCAACCGAAAGTAAGAGAGAAGAACTAGTTGTGATATAGAATCACTTCCACAATAAGCAACGTACCACCTTTATCGTTAACCGTATTATCAGGGGGAAAATCGACTTATAAAATACGTAAACAGGCTAAATCTCATGTCCTCAAGCCGCACCATATCGAGGAACGCAAGGACTGCAGCAGGGCCCTTTATGAAAAGTTAATATTAAAATAAAAACATAAGCCTCCAGGGAAAAGTTTCTTTTAAAAATATTTTTTATTTAAAAAATCTCGAGCGTTCGGGCAAGTACGCCCTTCTACGGGAGAAAATGCTTTATATGATTAATACGCCAATGAAATATGATTTCAAATTAAATAAAGTCCATTTACTGTTTACATTTGCTTTAAAAGCACGATCAACGCGGGCTTCTGTTGCGCGTGCTTCACTTGGGGGTTATGGGCTGGGCTCAGGGAATATAATGTTATAAATTTCCGGAATATCTATTCTTATGTTGATGCTATTGTGATTTCTGGATATGATGGATTCTATTATTAGTCTCTGTAGTCTATTGGGGATGTTGGAGTAATGGGTCTTTGGTTCTGATAGGGAGAAGGAATGACCTATTTCTCTTATATGTTGGTATACTAAAGATCTACTGTCTTGATTATCGATATTTCGTTTATGTTGTGTTCTGATACTCTTATATTTAAATGTCTGCCAGTTTCGCCGACATATTTGGTTTTACATTCGTTGCATTCTATGGAGTATATGGCATTCTTAATATTGGAAGGATAATAAATGGTATTGTTCTTTGTTATGGGGTTTCTTATGAAAAGTACCTGGCAGGTGAAAATTTTAAGAAAATTAAGTAAGCTGGAATAAGTTTTTTTTTAATTTAAATTTAACAATTTTTCAAATAAAAATATTTTGAAGAAGGAATGTATCCCTGGAAGCCTGATGTTTAAACTCAATATTGATACAGGGGAATTTTTATATAATATGGAAGAATGTTGTTACACTGGACGAGGCATGGGTTTACCTCAATGATAGCAACCAACCCCGTGCCATTTTTACTACACTAACTCTCAAATAAACACCTTTCAGAACTGGGTAAAGCAATACAAGTAAGGTTTCTCAAAGGGCTCCATGATCGTTTCAGGTTTCTGCTACAAAGGTAAGCTTCCAATAAAGAGGATGGACCCATATTTCACGATAAATTTGCGATCTACCTAATGAATTGCCTTAAACCCATTATTGGACAATGAGGTACAATTTTTGCAACCAAGTGACTCAAGATCTATGTTACTGCTCCAGGATAAAGCCACGAGTCATACATCACGTTCAACACGCCAATACCTGGACGAAAAGAGAAGATGAACCGGTATTTCATACATCCCTTTCAAGAAATTCCCTGTCAAATCCCTATATTTGTCCCCTATATAAATATCCGGAGACGCTAGATGGTCTCTAGAAAGTCGTTAAGGACTATAGGGATGGTCTTGATCAAAATATTCTAAAATGGAGCCTTATTTCCTAATAAGAGTTTTTGCGAAACGTTGAGGCTTACACATAGAAAACGATAAGTTGTACAAATATTCGTAAATCATATTAAATAAAGCACTAAAATCGTTCTTTTAAAAACGAAACACCCTATATGCATTTTAAATTGTAAATATTTTCTTTATTGTGATGATAAAAAAACTGAAGAAAATTGTATAAACAATATAAAATACACGAATGGGAACATGAAATGGTCTGTAGATAAAAAATAATATCAAGCAGATGATATTAAATGATGGAGGACATTTATCATACTTTGTCAAGTGTACCTGGACTAAATGCACGAATTTCGGAAATTATATTGTTCTTTAGCTGTTGGTAGGTTTTGCGTTGTTTTTACCGATTTTTGTCTTTTATTTAACCTATAAATCTACCGACTATCAATCTTGAAGGGAAGTTTCTCTTGTTTATTCTCTCAGAGTCAGTACAATAAAAATTTGGTTTTAAAATATCTATTTGAAATTTTACATCTTCTTTTCGGGTAAATGTTTTTATCATATTTAATCTCCTAAACTTGTTTTATGGTCAATTTTAAAATTAATATTTTTACTGATTGTTTTTCAGATAAACAAATAATATTTTTATCTCATTACATACAATTTTATCTTGAAGAAAATAAAACAATATGATATTTTATATACATATAAAACAACAAATTAACTTGAATAATTGCTTGAAATGCAATAGTGCGGGAGCTTCTCCGGAACATAGCATGCTCAGAACTGACAATAGAGGGTCTATTTTCCAGGCCTATAACTACCATTGCAATATTGGAGAGGAGTGGACTTCAGGAATTGGTTTAACCATGGAGATAAGCACCACCACCACAACAAATTGATATTTAAAAAGCTTGTGAACAAATTATCACAATTTTTTTAAACAAACGATTTTAATTTTATTTATCATAAGAGAGTTATCCGCATTTTTTAAAAATGTAGCCAATTTTCTGGCCACCCTGTAAAAATATAAGGGAGTCCCAAAAATTTGATTTTTCTTTAAAAGTTGTTTTTCTTATTACTTGACAAATAATATTATTACGGCGAATTCATAATAATGCATGATACAATTACTTTATATATAATACAAAGACATTATACATAACGGCGAATAATTTTGGTATTTCAATTTTTTGAAAGTGTTTACGAACTTTTGGGATAATCTTGTAAGGCTTTCTTCGAATTTCTCTGACATGCCCTATAAGAATAACTTTATAGTTTCGTTTATGAAAATGTTTGGATTTTAAAGAAAGATAAAAATTTTCAATATTTTAAACAAATTATAAAAATATGAAAGAAATTCTAAATAAATATTCACCTAACTATTTCTCACATGAAAAACAAACATAAATGGTAAAACCAAATATTCCAAGCAGAAAATGATTTCAGAGAAAATCCATTACGTCCATCACTCGGTAAAAAAAGTAACCTATGATTTAATTTCAAAATTACAGAGTTCTTCTGGACTATTTGGTTTCCTTTTTTTTCAAAATAAAATTGAGAATTTATTTTAATATAGATATAAATATAGAGAGATTCTTAATAGTAACAATGTAAATCCATTGTTAATTGTCTTTAATATTTCATAAATTATTTTAAAAATATGAACTCTATATACCAGATATATTCAAAAAAATAATTTAAAGAATAATTATATCATTCTCTTTTTCACGAGGAAAATAGCAAAATTCTAATATACTTGAAAAAAATTATTTAAAAAAAGAAGCAATGAAAATTGTGAAATTATCTGTGATATTTGTGGTATATATATTATAAAAAAGAAGCAATGTAAATTGTAAAATAATCTGTGATATTTGTGGTATATATTATGAAAGAGAAAGAACTCTCCACAACGACAATGTTATACAATGGAAAATATAAAATCAAGATGAGAAAAATATAGCGAGATGCTACCACAATAAAATTGATAACTAATTGTAAATAAAAGGATGAAAATAGTTAAATTCAGAAAAAGTGTTCGGTTTCAAGATAAGAAAATGCTTTCCAAAATTGTGAAGAGTTAATTAAAATTGTATTCATAAAATGTGTTTGAAATGAGGAAGGCATCAAGTCATTTCTTTAGGCTCACTGATGATATTTAAATGGCCTAAAAGTAGGAAAATCTGACAAAGAAACAAAACGATCAAACAATCAATTCACCTCGATATGTTTCTATCAATATGTTGTAGACGTGAGGTAAGAATTTCTTTATAATTTTTTTTTTTGCTTATTCCAAGTGCACGTGGTACAGGCCATGATAATCATGGCGACTGCTTTTACTGTCAGTGCACCACATGTGAAAGGCTAAATTAATTATTACGATATATATATGAGATTCTTTATTATTTGTGTCAAATTCTATTATTATTTCAAAACAAAAAAAGAAAAAGAATTTCGGAAAGTATCTTTAATCTACAATCCAGCAATATTAAGATTCTCTGAATTACTACTATATTAGTAAATTGGTACATATATATTGTATGGTATACGGTTCATAAAAATACATGTGTTCATGGTACATATAAACATAAAAAGATGCATAATTCTATAAATTGTAAGAATATGCAAAAATGTAACTGAATTTGTATATTTCGTAGTGTTAAATATATCTATATGGAAGATTTGATATTAAAAACAAATGTGAAATTAATATTATTTATTGATATTGGGTATCAAAATGTATCTCTGTAGAGAGGAAGGGTTTTATATGATTTCCTTATTTACTGACACATCCACACTAAATTCATTTCTTACCCAACTGAACCATTGTAATCCAAACATTGAATTATGATGGTTGTATGAGGTTGAATCGTTAGGAGGATTTTTATATTTTGACGTAGTCAAACATGATTTGGGTATAAATAGCCAACAATAAAGCTGAACAGCGGAATTCTGAAATCGCGTGAAAGTTAAAAATAAAAGAGGAATTTTAAATGCAAATACCAATCTGTTGGTCTTCAAGTTTTGAATCTCATACTTTTGTTTCTAACATGTTATAGAAATAAAGTCATCACTTTGCGAACAAGCATCTTTTTAATTCGGTTCCACCAAGAGTATTGTTGCATGACTAGAGCTAATGACTAGAGAGTACTTTTACGTGTCAACAAGACAATAAAAAAATTAAACATGAGGTCGCAACTTTTTTTAATCAAAGGTAATTATAAAGAAGTATTTGGGAAAGAGAAATATGCCAGCTTGTATATAAATACATTGTAGTGAAATTGATAAATCAATTTCGAGTTTGCTTGAGGATAATCGCGCAAATGGAAAGGAAATCAAGTTAAAGAGATTTCATTATATCACATCTCAACAAGAATTATCATATTTAGATCATTAGACAAAACTCAAGGGATTTGTACCTTTTAGCATGTATATCGGGATTCAGACAATAACTCTTAAAAATATTACAGTGACCTTTATTGAAGACACACAAGAAAATCAAGGGTGAACAAAATTACCTCTTTCACCTTCAAAAAAAAAATCAGACGACCGGCGACATCATTCATGTGTATATATAAAAAGAGTGAATATTTTGAATCCGAATCATTCTAACTATTATATAATAGTTGACTCTATCAATAAAACAGACCTAGAAACTTCCATAGCGCCTTCATAGGAACTTCACAATCAGTACTCAAAGACTAAGCAATAAAAATCCGGAAGAACACTCTGCAGCCATATAACTAGGTATTTAAGTATATTTCACTGTCCTTTAAACTTATATGTTTATAAAATTTCGTTGAATACCTTACCCAATAATTCCTTCCAAGTGCCAGATATAGAAGTAGAATAACCCAATTAGTATCAAATGCATGCAATCTAATAGTAGCATCGCTGAAGAATAGACTAACGAAACAGCTGAGAGGGTTCACTACTTATGAGCTAGCCCCTCACAATAATTTGCATTGCAGTAAGGACAGAAGTAAAATATTTACAGCAAAAGAACAAAATTGTGTTATAAAATTTTCTGAAACCTCAACTGCCGTCACAATATATTCCTTTTATATCATAACCCTATAAAGTCTTCAATAGACCTTTGTCTGTTTTAACGTTGACCAAATACAAGGGCTTGCAAGAGGAATCTAGTGTAATCCTTTTTATTAGAATATATTCTCGGCATTTTATATTTAATTATTTTGCAGGTTGGATTTATAAATAGGATTAAATACCCCCAATACAATTATTCAACTTATTTATTTTTGACGTTAGGGCGATTTACTCTCTTCAAGGTGAATAATTTTTTCAATAGAAAAAAATAGTATAGTTGCGCGATCAGGAGATTCCTTCTTAATAAAGCCCTTATAATGTCCAGCCTTATAGGACTAGTTTTCCATGAAAAGAGTGACAGTGGGTTATAATGGAATGTAGGAAATAATGAATTAGAAAACAAAGGTTGTAGTGAATATTTTATCGTTTTTTTTTTTTTTGCTTATTCCTAGTACCAGTGGTACAGGCCATGATAATAATGGTGGGTAAAAGAAGGCGACTGCTTTTACTGCAAGTGCACCACATGTCTACACATGTGAAAAGCAGTTCGACATTACACTTACAAATGTGCCAGAGCCCCGTTTAGTTGCACTCGCTAGTGATGTTTGACTTTTGCGAAAATCGGGGGCCATTGGAGTATTTTTTAATCAGAAAAAAAAGTGCCCAATACAGGAATCGAACCCGGGTCGTAGCGATCGAAAACCAACGGTTTAGAATTTCCTTCCACCGACTCCTATTTTAAACATTATGGTCACAACCCTCAAATATATCTATTATGTGTTGTGAACCATTCGATAGCAACACGGCATGGATATTCTCTCCGGCTGACAAACCAATGAACAGATTGCGTCAAAATCTGGGAGACTGGAGTACTTGAAGCTTCAGTAAATCTTACTCTAAACTTAAGGTAAATTCGCGCCATCTATATTCAAGAAATTGAACAATTATGAATTATTTTTTCTTCTCACCGAACTGCATTTATACGAGGGCTGTTCGATAAGAAAGGTAAAAAATGAATGAAGAAAACTTATTTTTGGAGAATGATGTTTTCAAAATAGTTCCCATTTATCTCCACACACCTGGTCCAACGATATTTCTATTTTTTTATCCTGAAAGGTATAATGTTTAGGGGGTCCTCAAAGTATCTATTTACATCGTCTATAACCTCTTTCATTTGATAAAATATCTTCAGCCCGAGCCATTTCTTTTTATTTGGAAAGAGAAGGAAGTCACGCGGGGCCAGATCTGGAGAATAAGATGGATGAGGGACCAATTGGAAACCTAATTCGAACAATTTGGCAGCTGCCAGTTTCGACCTATGGGGCTGAGCATTATCGTGGTGGAAAAGCGTATTATTTCAAGCCAATCTCGGACGTTTGTCACGCAATTCTTCCTTTAATCGATCCATAAGTGTTGAATAATACTCTTGTTATTGTTTCCATTTCCAAGTAGTCATTTAGAATTATTCCTTGGGAAACCCCAAAATACAGCGGATATCACCTCTCCAGCTGACACGACAGCCCTTTTACCCGGACCTGTCCAATGCTTTGACTGCTGTTTGGACTCTGGTATGTAGTGGTGTATCCAGGTCTCGTCCACCGTCACAAAACGACACCAAAAGTCCCTAGGTTAAAGAGCGGTCAACGATAAACACTGTTGTGAAATGTCTGTCCGTATGCGTTTTTGGTCGATCGTAAGAAATCGCAGCACCCATCTGGCACAGAGCTTCTTCATTTGTAATTTTACAAGAAGGATATGGTGTGCCCCCTGTATAATGAGAAGCCCGTGTTCTCAACTATCTTGTCGATCTTCATAACGATGAAATGGATTTTTGATACCATTCCTGGCGTGGTTATATCCATAGGCCTTTCGGGACGTGGTTCATCATGTGTTGATTTTTGGCAACGTTTAGATTCAATTTTCCAGTAATAAATGGTCTTGAGTCTCCACGACCTTCTTTCAGCCCGGCCGAACATCGTTTAAAAATGAAATCTTTGATAAAAACTCGCAACATCATTTTTTCGAGAGGATATAAAATCAGAACATTGCTAGACCAGGTGTGTGGAACTAAAATTGGGACTATGTGGAAAAATGAAATATCAATTTAAAAAAAAAAATTCATGTTCATTTTTTTAACTTTACTTATCGAACAACCTTCGTATAATACGTGTAAAATATTTACATATAATTCTACTATCCTCATACCTTATGTTCATAGTTTGCATAGATTCTATAATCAAGAGAAACTCCTAGATATATATAAGCAGACAGAGTACAATACAGTAGTCCTTGTTACAATTCCGACCTTAATACAACATTTGAAAAAGAAACGAACAATAGCCTACTAGCTATAAACATCAACATCCAATAAAATTATATACAATAGGTATTTATAGGAAGAGAGATTATATAACAACTTATCCCAAGGTAAAAATAATAATAATGAGAGTATTCAGCCACCGAGACGTCCCGTTTTCCTTATTTGCCGATAAGATTCCGAGAACGCCTCACATCTGTGGTAGTCCCCCGGAGTCCAGGGATGATTGACAGGTGTCCTTTTAGTTGTCCAATAAAATTATATACAAGAGGTATTTATAGGAAGAGAGATTATATAACAACTTATCCCAAGGTAAAAATAATAATAATGAGAGTATTCAGCCACCGTCCCGTTTTCCTTATTTGCCGATAAGATTCCGAGAACCCCTCACACCTGTGGTCGTCCCCCCGGAGTCCAGGGATGATTGACAGGTGTCCCATGGAGCTTCCTGTGACCGGAGTTGCAGAGCTACTTGACAATATTTTAACTTTTGTTTTATTGGCGATTTATTGCATCGTGCTTTCTATTGTAGATAGGCTTCAAATTTTTATAAAAGAAACTTATCCTGGAAGTATTATGTGTTTTCAATTTTATATTATTTTAAGGAAATATTTTAACAATTTCTCTGTATATTCTATTTCATAAACCTAAAAATGTTTATCAGTGAAATATACCTCTATCTCGAATTTCCTTATGCAATCTGTAAAACCTTAATTTTCGCAAATACCCATGTATCTACAAACTGTACGGAAACTGCAAAGAAACTTATCGTAAGCTATTATGTAAATATATAAACTTTAATTCTCTTTTCATCACTTGCTGTGTATTCTGTATAAATGAATTACAATTGGGAGCATATTAACGCACAAACATTTTAAATATAAAAATATTTAAACGATTAAAAATGATAAATAAATATCAAATATTTACTTTCTTTAAAATTACAGAAATATATATAATATTGTAATCACTCAGAAAAAAGACCATGGTTAGATTATAGATGATATATTTACCATTTATTTCGAAACTTTCTTCCAAGTTGTTTATAAAAACTATTAGAACTGCTATAATATCATCAAACTTTAATTTAAGGAGTAAAAAGAGATATAAAACAAAATTTCCTGTGATAAAAAATGGGCTGGTGTTGGGTATAAAGTGTCATTAAACCGATGTTCTTTGGTATCAGCCCCATGTCTTCCATAATGCAATACCCTCCTCGAGGCAATTTACGCCTGCTCTGCTTGGATTACAAGCCATCAAATTAAACTCCCAGACGAACAATCCGACTCTGACGTCATTCCAGATAAGGGATTAACTTGCTTCACCTTGATGAATTCACCTGGATTCGTCTTTACAGGGATTTTCTGAAGCTTACAAGTCCTTTTCTAATTCCCGGCTAGATTTGTGGAGTTAGATTTATTTAGTTAACTTATTTAAAATGGAAATTCTGATTTCGAATTCATTTGTGAATAGAGAGATAGCCTACAATATTAACTGTAATGTTTATTATCTACATAAATAACATAGCTGAGAATAAATCATTAGGTACTGGCCGCTATTAGCGGTACAAGTTAATAAACCAATTAGGTCGTTTATTCTCATCTTTGTTATTGTGTGAATCTGATCCTTAATTAATTTGGCGAAGATATAATTAAACAAAGAGAGATATAGTCACTCCTTAAACTTAAATCATGCAATATCGCATTAGATCAATATTGCCACCAATATAACACCAAAGATTAATCCTGTGGAAACCTCACAAAACTCAATAGTATAAAGATAGATCTACCTGACCAGTATGAAAACATATGTCTTGAACCATAATTATCCTTCTTTTTTACGTGAAAAAGATTATAAATATATATTTATATGGGGGAATATTTTTTTAAAATGAAATGTCAACTCTCCATTCAAAATAAACGTCAAAACTAGACGCCATCTATTGACCGTCGCCGCAAACTAGAGGTCTCGAGGGTCGGTGATAAAACCACTACACCAGCTTTGGCAGATTGCGAAGATTCCATTAGATTCCTTGTAGAACTCATGAAACAAAGTCCGCCCTGGGTCAAAGAGGACCATTAATCCGACAACATGGTTTCCAGATTGACGCTCATCGTTTGTCGCAGCAAGTTTGTCAAAGCTGATGTCGTGGCTTTGTCACCAACCCGAGGCCGCTAGTTTGCGGAGTTAGTCAATAGATGGCGTTTAGTTTTGACCTCTATTTTGACGGAAGAGGCAACCTTTGCTTTTATAAATTTATATCTTAATTTATTAATTTTATATCGCTATATATTTTTTTATCTGGTTTTAAATACAGTAGAGCATCGATTATCCGAATTGGGAAATGTGGGGTATTCGGATAATCAATCATTCCTTCCTTCAAAATAAAATACTAAAGTCATATTAGTAATATGCAAAAAAAAAAAGACAGTTATATTAAACATAAATTTGTTTAACACTTGTATTTTGCCTTATTTATTATAGCTATTTTTATTCTATTACCTATGGCTTTTATGAGGTGCGCTTTCCTATTGTTGAAGCCGTTTACTATAAAATAAAATCTTCACGGTAGGATCAAAAAGTCCCCGAACTTTTAAAAAATAAAATATAAAGCAACTTCTGGAAAATGTAAAATCAATTTTGCTGTAAAGGACAAAGCCTAAACTATAATTAAATTTAGCAATGCCAGTAAATGCACATGCGTAGTTTTCATTTTAGACATATTTTTGTTGTAAGTATTTAGCTCGCGTCGGTTTCTGCAATGTCATCATTTGAGCAAAGGGCAAAATTAAATGTTGTGTAAAATTGAAAAAGCCTTTCACAGAGACATTAGCATTAATGAATGAAGCTTATGAAGACGAAAAATTTTTACGAACGCAAGTTTATTTCTGGTATAAACGTTTTAAAGATGGCCATAAGAGCATCGCAGATGATTCAAGGTCAGGTCGGCCATTGACGTCAACAACGGATCGCAATTTTGGACAGGTACCTGATTTAATTGTTGTTGATAGAAAAATTACTATTGATAATATATCAGAAATACTTATAATTTCGTTTGGTAGTTGCCAAAAAATTATTGGTGAACATTTAAACATGAAAAAAACTTTGTGGTTATTTTGTCCCACCAAATTTAACAGATCAACAAAGAGAAACCAGATTATCAATTTGCAAATATTTAATTGACACTGCAAATAATGATTCTGATTTTTTTAAACAATAATAACTGGTGATCAAAAATGGTGCTTTCTTTTTTATCCACAAACCAAAAAACAATCACTCGAATGGCATACACCAAGTTCTCCTAGGAAGAAGAAAGTTCGTCTTGACAAGTCCAAAGGAAAAGTAATGCTTGTAGTGTTTTTCGATTATCACGGACTTGCCTATTATGAATTTATTAAAGAGGGGGTCATCTATATATATAAAAATGAATGTATGTGTGTGTCCTTTATGCCTGAACAAACCACTCATTGGAACGCCATGAAACTTTGGGAAGTTATTTAGTATAGTACTGGGAAGGTTTCTAGCAAATAGAATTTTTGAAATAACTTTTCGCCTAAAAATAATCAAGATAAATATTCTAATTTATCTGTTATAATTCAACAATCTACTCTAAATATTATCATGATGATACGATGATTTTGTAATGTAGAAAATTAGGAAAGACAAAATTCAGGATGACACGGCAATTTATTTGGGACAAGAATAATGATACATTTCCAAGGCAAGATACTATTCCTTTAACTTCCAATTACCGAGGGAACCAATTAATATTGATTTTATTCAACTTATCGAGTATTTTTCAAGGGACCGGGAAAAAATGTTCACTTTATCGAGAGATTCGTTAGACCAGTGTCGGGCAACCTTTTTCGAGTTGCGGCGCACTAAGCTTAATTTCTTTTTTTCGCGGCGCACCTGTGGTTCTCACTATAAATTTCCTCGTAGGTAATTAAAATACAACAATAAATACTAGTAAAAATTTAAACATATATATCACATTTTATTAATTTTCAATATTAAATTAACATAATCAATGCGAGCATTGCGATTGTTTTTGAGAGCATATAAAATCAATACGGGGATCTACTTGTGAAAGACAAACGCGCATCTCCTCATCTATCATTTGAAGTCTTTCGCGCTTCTTAGACTTCATTTCTGTGAGTGTTGAAAAACCTTGCTCACACAGGTAGGAACTTCCAAATGGCAACAATGATTCGATGGCCGCATTACTAAGTTTAGGAAATTTGGAGTTTAAGCACAACCAAAACTCAGATAGCTCCTTTTCAGTGAATAGTCTTTTGAAAACTAAATCGTTTTTTAAATCAATTAAGTTTTCTTGCATTTCTTCTTCCAGATGTTGAATTTCACAGTGCATAAATGGGTTAACTACCCATTCCATCTTTTCAACGTCCAAGTAAGGAAAATATTTATCAAAAGAAGCGGATAGTAATGTCAAAGTTTCTTCGACTTCTTTTTTGATAATAGATTTTGATGGATTCTCTTGAACCATCGGAAAAGATGCAAAGTTTTCTTTAGCAATGTTTAAATTCCATAAACTGAGTTTTTCCTTAAACGCTTTCAACTTGGTGGAGATAGTGATAATGTTCTCCTGAGCACCTTGCAAATTTAAATTAAGGCTGTTTAATTTGTCGAAAATATCACCCAAAAATGAAACTCGTAACCACCAAACATCACTCATCATGAAAGGGAAATTAATCTCTTCGTTATCAATGAATGCCATTATTTCATTTTTCATTGAAATAAATCGATTTAAAACTTTGCCTTTCGACAACCATCTGACTTCAGTATGAAACAATACATTTTTATAATCGGAATCCATTGCTTCACAAAATGTTGAAAAAATTCTCGATCGAAGAGCATTTGATTTGATGTAATTGACTACTTTGACAACTTCAACTAGAGTTGTGACAAAGATGGGAGGAACCAACTTTGACACTAACATTTCTCTATGAATCATACAGTGAACAAATTTGATATTTGGATTTTTTTTATGACATGTGCTATCAATCCCTTTCTTGAACCTTTCATAGCTGGAGCTCCATCCGTACAGACGCTAACACAATTTTCCCATCTCAAGTTATACTTCATAACATTTTCATCAACTAATTCAAAAATGTCCGCACCAGTCGTTCTTTGTTTTAATTCTTTACAAAAAAAGTAGTTATTCACAATTTTTACCTGTATCGACGAACGTCAAAAATGCCAGCAATTGAGCTTTATTACTAATATCTGTGGTTTCATCAAGCTGTATAGCCCATTTTGTTGATGAATCATTAAAAGATTGTTTTATTTGCAACTCAATATCTTCTGACATATCTTCAATTCTCCTCGCAATAGTTTTTGATGATAGTGGAATTTTCGTAACCTTCTCCATAGCATCATTCGTTAACATACATCCAGCCACAATTTTTAAAGCAGGCAAGATAATTTCCTCTGCTTCCGCGTGAGCTTTCTTCTTTCGAGCGATGAGTTGAGCTATCATGTAACTAGCTGTTTGAGCTTCATCTGAGGTGGTCATAAATTTCTTGAATATATATATTTTTTTGATTGCTTTTGAAAACTTGATCGTATATTTTCAAAGTAGCTTATTGGATTGTTCATCTGCTCCCGATGATTTGTCTCAATATGTCGAAGTAGTTTACTTGGCACCATTGTTTCGTTGCTGAGGGTTTTTTGGCAAATTAAGCAAAACGGCAGTGATGGATCATTAACAGATGGTATAAATCCATATTTGAGATAATCTTCAACGTATTTCCTCTTATTTCCAATTGATTTTACTATTTTCTTATCTTCTTTATTTTCGTTTTGATTTTGTTTATCACTGGCACCTTCTCTAATTAGAAATCTCTCCATCTAGTTTTGAGAGAATTTAGAAAACACACAAATATATAATAATAAAATGTTTAAATAAAGTTACCTTGAGTTAAAAGTGAGTGAGAATTTCGTAACAAAAATATTGTTTTTCTTTTTTAACCAACAGATTTTACGGTGTACAAAACTTATTGTGTGAATGTGTGTGTGTTTTACAACATGCAAAAAAAAATGAAGAATTACTACAGCAATACTTTGACGAAAACTCCGAATAATTTTTTTAAATAAATTTATATATATATTTTTTAAGATTTGTAGCTTTGAGTCTCTATTAATAAACAGCTGTGACAAAGATTGTAAATGACGGTTAAGTTTGGACATATTATTTTAAAAATTAGGTATTTTCCCGCAGTATGTATTCAACTTTATTAAATAAAGTTGTTTTCACGGATTGTTTTTTTTTTTTAACTTATGATTTTAAATAGGTACGTACCTATTTGCATTTTTATTTTTTAATAATGGAACGTGCCAGTTATGTACGTCAAGATTATGTACATACGTTATATGAAATATAAAATTATGCAAACTGTTGTAATTATAATACCAAAATAAGTTTTAATATTAAATTTGCTTTTTTTAAATTTCATTTTTTATATGAAAATTTTTGAAAAATTATTAAAATTGAATAAAAATTATAAAAATATTTTTTGAAACATTATTTTTAAAATTTAACCAAAAGTTCTAAATACCTACAAAAATGTTCGCGGCACACCTAGAATTCTTCGCGGCACACCAGTGTGCCACGGCACACCGGTTGCCCGACACTGCGTTAGACAAACCTTTACTCGGGTAAAACCCGGGCGAAGCCGGGTACATCCATACAAGAATAATGATACAATTCCAAGGCAAGATACTATTCCTTTAACTTCCAATTACCGAGAGAACCAATTAATATTGATTTTATTCAACTTATCGAGCATTTTTCAAGGGACCGGGAAAAAATGTTCACTTTATCGAGAGATTCGTTAGACAAACCTTTACTCGGGTAAAACCCGGGCGAAGCCGGGTACATCCATACAAAAATAATGATACAATTCCAAGGCAAGATACTATTCCTTTAACTTCCAATTACCGAGAGAACCAATTAATATTGATTTTATTCAACTTATCGAGCATTTTTCAAGGGACCGGGAAAAAATGTTCACTTTATCGAGAGATTCGTTAGACAAACCTTTACTCGGGTAAAACCCGGGCGAAGCCGGGTACATCCGCTAGTTATTAATAAACAGGCATAAAAAGAAATACTTGTGCGCCTTCGTGATGCTATAATAAGAAAAAGAAACCAACTCTTTAAATCAAAACAGTGGAAATTGCTACATGATAATGCCTCTGCTCATAGAGCCATTATTGTTCAAGACTATTTAGCCAAACACTCTGTATCTGTCTTGCCGCATCCTCCTTACTCTCCTGATATCGCCCCATGTGATTTCTTCTTCATTCCAAAACTTAAAATGACGTTAAAAGGGAGGCGCTTTTCATCGTCATCAGAAGTAATTGAAAATGCGACGGTGAAGCTAAACAAGCTTAGAAAAATTGACTTTGAAGAAGCATTTCAACAGTTTTTTTTTTACGATATAAACAATGTGTAGATAACCAAGGCTTCTATTTTGAAATATTTGATGTTTAAATTACTACACTATGAAAAAATAATTAATTTTAAAAAAAGTTCGGGAACTTTTTTATCCTACCTTGTATATACATGTATATATTGTTACGTAGAAAGAAGACACATTCCAGATTGGAGAGAGAGAATTCTAGAACATTTAAGAATAATGTTGAAAAAGCGGAAGACAACTGATTGGCCAATCTAAAGCGATTGCGCAAGGCTCGGTGCTGGCGGCTTTCTGATTGACTGACTAACCATGACCGTTCTGGAAAGATCTACTCTGGGATATATAGGGATGAGAAACTCTTGCCGGAGAGAAAAAAAGATAAGAAGTGGAGAAGAAGAACGAAGCTACGTGGTGGACTCCGAGCAAACGCTGCTGTCTCAAGAGGTTGGACTGCTGCTTACCGCCGACGCCGGTGTAATTTGTGGAAGATTTTAGAAGGCTCTACCAACTTCTGTCTCCTGTCCTGGTGGTCCTTTTTCAACCTGGTCGTCATCCCGGAACTCTTCCTCGTTGTCGCTAGAACCTTGATCGTCGACGACACTTTCGATGATTTCATCGTCCGTCAATAATTGATAGCCAGGGTCATCAACGTCGCACTCCAGCCAATCTTGAATGTCTTTCTGGTCACATTCTTCAAGCCAGCTCTGATACAAATTGACTGTTTGTGAGCTCTTCAGTCGCAGTGATAGATTCTTCTGGTGGAAGAAACTTACTCCAAGATTTTTCTTGTGTGGTGTCCTTTAGAGTATCCCAAACTTCTGCTGCCATGTACACAGCTTTCTTCAAGTCAATTTCTTTGTACAGTTGTTATACACATTTTTCTTAATTTTTCTCCATCAGAACCGTACGTAGCAATTCTTTTATGTGATACCGTTTAAAGCTTTCAATGACTCCTTGACCCATTGGTTGGAGAAGAGAAGTTACGCTAGGAGGGAAAAAAGCAACTTTAAATTATCCATTTTCTCTTTACGTTGAAATGCTTGAGGGATGGCTTGGAGCGTTATCAATCAACAACAGAACATTTCCCAGTTGCAATCTGATGTTTTTTGACTTCAGGATGAATACATTGTCATTTCACTCTATAAAAATGTTTGTATCCATCAACGAGTTATTTTGTTTCTTGTAGATAACAGGCAATTTTTTCATTCCCTTAAAGCACCGTGAATTTGAAAACTTCTCTATGATTGGCAAAGGTAGCCTGTGTGTTCCATTAATATTTCTGCATACCATAGCAGTGATACGTGATTTGCTTGCCTTATAGCCAGGTGCTGACATTTCAATCTTAGCGAATAGAGATTTTGTTGGCAATATAAACCAGTTTGGGGTGCATTGTATACATTGCTTTTATTGTAGCCTTCCTTATCAATCATATTTTTAAAAGACTCTTTAAAATGTTCAGCTGCTTCAGTATTAGCTGACAGTTTTTCACCCTGAATTTCCAATTGCCTAATTCCATGTCTAGATTTCCAGCCGGTAGTTGCTTTAAAATCAGGATTTCCACCTATTTATCTCGTTCATTTCTAGTCTTTTCTCAAATCAAAGGGCCACTTATTGGTTGTCCTTGGCTACGTAACTGCATAAACCATGTGTAAACCGCAGCGTCTAAATCCTTGTTTTCTGCCATTTTCATCGCTTTTATGTACAAACTTGAATCTTCATTACCAAGTGCACTAGCATAGTTTGTAATGGCATCACTAATGTCGGATATTGTTGAATTTCCAACTCCATATTTCCGAGCTAAGCTTGATCCACTAGCACCATTCTTCAACTGATCTACTATTTTATCAGTAAAACTGAGAACGTTTATGTTTAGAAGACATTGTTGACACCTGCCGCCAGGTGCCAGCCAGGAAGCCCGCTATGTTAGCTTTCGGTTTCGGCGGTTTTGGTTTCGGATTAGCTTTCGGATAATCGATATTTTGGATAATCGGTATTGGGATATTCGATGATCTCCTGTAGCTTATTTTTGCTATAATCTCTATGTCAAAATCGTGTCTTATTTTATTTAGATATAAACAAATTTTATATCTCATATATATAAAAAGATTTTTTTAAAGTATTTACATCAATTTATAAAAACCGTGAGGTTTGAAAGCTCATGATTTATCGCTGCAATAAAAGAACTTTCTTTGTTTTCGTGGATATTTTTTGTAGTTACCCCTAAGAATATTATTATTTAGAAAAGAGTATTCTCATAGTTTGAATAAAACATATTACCAATAATAATCCCACACTATTCGACCATTCAGTAAAATCAACGCTAAGAGACATTTCCCTTAGCGAAAATCTCCCTTGACGATATCCTGCCAAAAGTGAAAATTTCTCATTAGGGGTTACCTCAATGAGCAATAACCTGCTATAAGTGACAATATCTCATGAGCGACCACTTGCCGAAAGAGACAATTTCCCATGAGAAACCACCTCCCAAGAGTAATAGCATAAGCAGGAGAGAATTTACCTCCTCTCGCAGTTTATGTACATTACAAGACAACGTGATAGACAATTAGCGCATATTCAAACACAATAATAAGGATATCAACCAAATATTACACATCAAAATATTAATTTTTTTAAATAAATTAAAATAGCAATAGTCAAATCAAGTCTAATGGGATCGAATCCAGTCGCGCAAAAACAAAAATATAATATTAATATTCTTAAAAGAAGCGCTTGTGGAAGAATTATTTTTAACTCTAAAGCTTGAGAATACTAATAAATTGGTAACGAAACATTTTGTGGAGTATGTGATTAAGTATTTTATTTAGAATTTTTTTCTTGAGGTTTTTAACGATGCTATGAAGAGAGACTTCTGTAATTATAAAAATTCTACGAATATATATATTTTTCTAATATAGCTCCAAGTTTATTTTTGTTCCACTATATAGTTGGCGCTCTGCCTTCTAAAATGTTCATGTGAGAGGTTTGGATATGACATTTTATTTTTAATATCCAACACCTCATCTTTTTCTATATTTTTTTTTACTAATTTCGCAAATTTGTCCTTTTTACCCATTTATTGATTTCTCAGGAAGCCTCTAGGACCAAATATTTGGTCGTCTATGTACAGCTTGCACCACGCTGAGAGAGACAACACCCTGAAACGGGAACGAAGTTGTGTTTTCTTGATTTATGAAGATAGATTAGCTAAATATTAGGGAACAAACTGAGAATATCAGAGTTTGTAGTTGAATTTTGTTCAACTAGAGGGCGCTCTGCCATTTAAAAATGCTCATGTGAAAAGTCAGGATATACCATTTTAATTTTAATAATACACCTATCCCCCGATTTACACGGTAGATACGTTCCTGAGAAAAACGTGTAAATCGGGGGATAGGTGTACACAGAAATAAAAATAAAATGCATTGACAGGTTAAAATATGTAGTCAGCACATAAGCTCGGGATTCCTCATGAGATGTGTACACAGCGCATGTGTTCAATCACAGTAGCATTTTGTATAGTGCGATAAAAAAAAAACTTATTTGGAAAACCGTGTAAAAGCGGAAACGTGTAAAACAAGTACCGTGTAAATCGGGGGATAGGTGTATTTATATTACAAAAACAATTTTTGTGATATTTGGAATTAGATATTGTAATATACCTTATAATAATATTGTAAAATACTCTGTTTAATTAATTTATTTTTAATTGTTTGGATTGGCAGCACTGTAATTATTGTTGTTGTTATGAATATATTAAAAAGTGTATGTTTAACATTAGAAAGATTATAATTAAAATTTGTTTCTTAATTTGGTAAAGCATATTTATTTATTTAATCGAAGAGAGAGAGAGAGAGAGAGGAACATCACAAAAATGGCGCAGCCGACAGGATCGATCATTCTGCATTTTAAGAATAAAAAGGTAATTGGCTATAGCTTTAACCCTGATGCTAATATTCTATCTATCCCTGAAGAATTTCAATTGCCCATTTATCATGAGCTCGTATTTAAATGTGGAAAGTATCTAACTTCTTACTATTTAGAAAAGGATTCTAATAGATTTGTTAAAGTTCCATCAAAAATAATTAAAATATACAAAAATCGATCATTTGAAGATTTACAAATTTGCGTAATGGATGAGGAGGAATTAGATGCAAAATCTCTATTAACAGAATACACTTCTAGCAAATTGATAACTACTGTAGCAGAACAACAAAAACTAGTTAATTCTTTAGTTCAAAATTTAAGTTTAAACCAGCATGAATATGCACCAAGACATGTCGAAATGAAAGCACCTGAATTATCCGGTAATAACTTAGATCCAGCCACTTGGATAACCATATATGAACATGTCTGTGCAAATAATGGTTGGATAAGAGATCAAACCAAAATCTATGGTATGAGAAACTACCTAGGGGGAACTGCACAATTGTGGTTCGATAGCAGACTTGCTGATGAATAAACCTTTAGCTGGGAAACATGGAAAGAAGATTTTGTATCCTCATTTGGGGATACCCCATAGATAAATATGATAGGGCGTTCAAGTGGAGATGTCGAGGCGGCTTTATTATCGATTACTTCCACCAAAAAAAAAGGAAAATGCGATTAGGGATGCCCGGCTAAAGTGAAAAGCTATTGACAATTGGAGTGATTCACGGGCTACCCCCAGATATGCAGAATCAGTTGTCCGCTGTGGAAATCGAAAACAAAGGGACTCTTCTTCAGCTGCTGAAAAAAATACGTCCCAGTTTGGAGAAAAAAACCTTTTGAACCCAAGCCCTACCAGACAACTGGTAACACAGTGGTCAAGAAGCCAGCCTATTTTGCCAAACTTGATAAAATTGAGGAGGCATTACAGACAATGAACAATCAAAATAATTCTGTTTATTCTTTTAAAAAAACTAGATTTAAAGGGTTGTTCGACCCCGATGACAAAATCGATCCTATTTTTTCTTGAAAATGTCCCGATTCTATGTTGCCCGTTTTTATTAATGGTGTAAAACTTGTTGCTTTCTAGGATCCAGGTTCTTCTATCAATCTTATGAGAAGATACCTTTTGGCCGAATATAAATGGAAAGGTTATCCATCAGAGACCACAATAACAACGATTGACGAAAGTCATGTCCGAGCTACTGAGAATATTGAGGTGGAACTTCAGGTTGACGATCAACAGATAATGATAACGGCGACAATATTGAGGGAGATGCCATTCGAACTGTTAATAGGAAAGCCCACATTGAGGGATCTCCGAATTCAATGGAACTTTGGGACTGATGAGATTAAGTGCTGGTCTTTGCGGTCAAAAGAAGTTTTTTTAGCAGTGATGACCTTATCACAATATTCCCCAAGCTTTGCAATGTTTCCAAAAAGGAATCACCATTGCACGAGATCGACTTTCTATTGAAGCCCAATAATAACATCGTGGCGTGTAAACCTTACCCTATGTCGGATCACAAGAGAGCATGGACTGCTGGAAAAATCAAGGAATTGCTAGATGGGGGTATTATTACTCCTTCTACTTCTGAGTACGCAAAACCTTGTATTCTAGATTTTAAAAAGGACTCGTCCTACCGACTCTGTATTGACTATCGACGGTTGAATAAAGAGACCCTTTTGGACCCTTTTCCTTTTCCTAAAATCGACTCAATCATTAATAAATTTGGGGGTTGTCGATACTTTACAAAAATAGATTTGCAGAATGGGTTTTGGCAAGTCGGTCTAACTAAAGCCACGAGAAGGTTTTCTGCTTTTATAACACCTGATGGACTTTATGAGTTTAAGAGACTACCGTTCGGGTGGAAAAATTCACCTTCTAGATTTCAAAGGGTTATGAGCGAGATGGCTGATTTATTGGAACTCAGAGTGGTTGTTTACATTGATGACATTTGTTGTGGCGCCCCAACCCTTGAGGAATGTGCTTCTCTCACCTACAAAGTTCTCAAAAAACTGAATCAATATAATATGACAGTGAACTTGGGCAAGTGCTAAATTTGTGTATCTGAGGTGGAACCTTTGGGTAGAATTATCAACGGTAACTCGAAGCAAATGAAGGAGGAAGTAATCGAAAAGGCTAAACTCATGAAACGCCCATATAACCTTGTCACTACAATGTTTTACTGGATTTAAAGGTCATTTTCGGACCTATATACCAAACTATGCCAAGATAGTTCAACCGTTGGACAACCTGAAGAAAAAAGTATTCTAGTTTTATGTGGTCTGATGAATGTGAAGAGGCCTATTTAAAACTTATTGATATCATGTCAAAACCAATACTGGCAATCCCGGATGAGTCATTGCCTTATGAAATGTCAACAGATGCATCATATTATGGAACAGGGGCTAATCTATACCAGAGAGACGTGAATAAAAGGAGGTCACTTCAACACAGACTGATTAGTTATTATTCCTATACATTTTACAAGGCTGAACAAAATTATTCCATCACTGTAAAAGAATGCCTTGCTGTGTTGAAGGCTGTCAAACACTTCAGATGGTATTTGGAAGGCAAGTCTTTTGTTGTCCACACGGATCATCGCGCATTAACACAGCTACTTTCCTGTGGCCATTTCCGGGATCGACTTGCGAGGTGGCAGCTGTTTCTGAGCTCATTCGAAATGAGAGTGAACCACCGTTCTGGCAGGGAGCTCAGCGATGCAGACGCGCTGTCTAGATTGTCTGTAGAAACACCTAATTCCAGCGATCAAACCGTACTATTTGTTAAACATCAGAGTATTCCTTTAAAATTAGAAGATCACGGGAAATATTTTGTCACTCACGAACATCGAACTTCGATTTTATATATGTACCATGATGATCCCTTATCAGGAGGACATTCGGGGTTTTGGAGGACATATTATAAAATGAAACAACGCTTTGTTTGGCCTGGTATGAAGAATGACATATGGAAATATGTATCTTCTTGTCCTATCTGTCAAAGGGTCAAGTTCAAGTATAAGAGCCGTCCTTCAAAGATGAGTTTGCCCCATCAATCAAGGGTACCTTTCCATACTGTACATGTAGATTTCGCCGAGGCTCCTTCTAACATCAAGGATAAGAATTAAACATTTTTACTAATTATTGACGAGGCTACTAGTGTGGTTCAAGCAAAGGCAATGAAACAACATGGCCGTGCTCTAATAAAATATTTTAACGGACATGAGGATCTGAAATCAGTGAGAACTATAGTCACCGATCAAGGAAGATCATTTGTGTATGGAGAATTCCCTAGGTGGGCAGCCTCCAAAGACATCCGATTAATAACTACTTCTCCTTATCACCCTGAAGGAAATGGTTTAGCGGAACGCGCTATACTAGATATAAAGACCTTTCTCTCGTGCTATCCTCACTTCAAGGGTGGATGGAAAAATGCCTTAGAAGCGGCAGTACGCTACCATAATAGATCCTTCACTCCTACCTGGGTTTCTCCCCTTTATTCAAATTTACAAAAACTTCCTCTGTTTTACCTGCCGATAAAGAACTTAATCTTCGCTGTCCCCTTTATGAAACAGAAAAAAAGTCAAATTGAGCAAAACATCTACCGACAAAGACCAAAGTTTTATTTTAACAGTCGTAAAAAGGCCCTGCCACCAGAGATGAGTATCGACGATTATATTTTGTTAAGACATCAGAAGATTGGAAAGGAATGGAAGCTATCTGGTCCGCATCGAGTAACAAGGGTAACCAAAATGGATGGCCACCCCAAATATGTTGAATATGAGTCTGATGATAAAACTCCAAGAACGGCTTACATCTCCAATATCCAACCTTATCTGCATCGACATCCCAGGAGGAATGAAGTCGCTTGAAGTCGGGGAAGTTGTAATATACCTTATAATAATATTTTGAAATACTCTGTTCAATTAATTTATTTTTGATTGTTTGGATTGGCATCACTGTAATTATTGTTGTTGTTATCAATATATTAAAAAGTGTATGTTTAACATTAGAAGATATATAATTAAAATTTGTTTCTTAATTTGGCAAAGCATATTTATTTATTTAATCGAAGAGAGAGAGGGACACCACAGATATATTTAGTAACTTATTATTTTTAAATATATAAATATGTTTGTGATATTGTTATGCAGTCGTGGGAAAGATATTAATAAAATAAACTTTGAATCACAATTTGATTTAATTGTGCTGATTAATATAATTGCGGAAGAAATACCTGATTTGAGGCGTAAAGAATAAAATAAAATAAAAGATTACATATTTACATATTTACAAAAAGATTTGAGCCGGCCAACGGGAAACAACAACAATAGGTTTATATAGGGAAAGCCGCGACATCTGGTGGTCGACTTTGCAAAGTATTCTAGAACAATATAATTTTAAATTAAATATTTTCAATATAACATATATGTACACAAATTATATTAAACAATTTACGCATTATGAGAACAAGTATCTTTATTTTTTTTTATTAAAAAATAAATGCATTTTTCAAAATACCACACCTGACCTAATGGCTATAGACACATCTCCCTAAAAACTTCTCAGTTAAAAAATATCAGCCGATAGTCCAGGGCAATTTCTCAAGAGATGGTTATAATAATAATAAATGATGATAAGAAATTTTAAAACATGATGAGGAAACACTATATTAGCGTGTACACGGGGAACTTTTTTATTTTAGGAACTGAGAAAAGATAATTTTGAGTTTTTAGATCATTAATCTAAATATCAAAGTCTAGGCAAAATATCGACAAGTGAGGAATCAAAATCAATGATGTGCCATACTTATTTTACAAGTTGTTTTTCAAAACCAGGTTATTAGTAATTCATTTTTTAATCTTGTTGAGGTAGTATTGAATTTTGTATATTATCCTATACATTTTATCTATAGAATAAATAACTAAAATATTTCATTAAATACAATAAAACCTCATTATAGCGAACTTTATTCTGTGGGAGATAACATAACTCTGATTTATTATTTTAAATTTTGTAAATTGCCTTATAAGAAATTTAGACTATTTTTTACGCCTATGATTATTTTAAAAATAAAACAAATCTTCTAATGACCTTACTGCAATTATAAATTAATTGGAGGGCTTAGCTCATCGTATCATCATTTTTCATTACAGTAAGAGGTAGACATATTCGTTCAATTTTGAAAAGAAACATAAGCGTCCAAAATAGTGTCAATTTATTATAACAGATGGCGGGCTAATACATCATGTTAAAATTGCGGGAAGTATACTTTGCTGATAAGAATTTTATAAATGACTTATCGCAGGTTTTTTGAGAAAATACGTTTTATTGGGAGCTTTCTAGTCTAACCCTTTCTCAACCTGTAACTACAATACATTTTATTTCAATTAATTTAAACTATAGTTTGAGGAGAGCAAGGCTCGAAAGCCTCAATAAAATCTACATATTTTTAAAGCCCTACGGTGAATCATTCATATAATTTTTAACAAAACGTTGTCCATTATATTATAAAATTAGTGTTGTTTTGGATTACTATAATGGAAGGTTCGCGCTATATTTCTGATTCGTAGATTTTACTGCATAAGGAAATGTAGCGCCATCTATGCATCAGAATTGAAAATAATTAACGCGAAATTTTCTTTTCACAACTAAACTAACAACCGTCCTACCAATATATATAAATGGCAGAAGAGAAAGTTGGAAGTAGTTTTATATTTGGAAACATACGAGCAGTATAATTTTCAGGAAAATCCTAGATAATTCGACAATCAAAGGACACCACAACCTCTCACGTGCTACCAACTTTATGCAAAACCAACGATATCGATTGTAAGAGAGATCCAGGGAAAGGTGTTGTACAAAAAGTATAATATAATTAACTCGAGCTGTCAGGCTTTGGAGCTCTTCTACAGGAACCTTCATGCTCCACCCAACCACCATTTATGAAAAATATTTTTTTTCAAGCGAGTTTTTTTTTTCACATATTTCATTTTTTTTTTAACCCATTAAAATTTTTATAAATTAACTAAGTAGAAATATATATTTTTCTGACTTTAAAATAACATCATTTTATTTTTTAAGCCTCTCTCTCTTTTTGTACATTTTAATATAATCATTTTTATTAACTTGTGTAAAAATTTATTTAGATTTATAATTTAATTTCATATATTGTAAATATATATATATATATGGAATAAATACTCAAAAATATTAAAAACTATAACTGAAAACTTTAATTTGCACATAACCTATCGTGGGGGAGTGTCCTTTTATCACCATGGAACGGCGAGCTTCGAGGAGAACTCTCTCACTTTAGTCTAGAAAATGTTTTTATTTACTACATTTGTGAAGAAAGAGAAAGAAATATAATTTTTCCAATCGTTCACTGCTTTTGTTTACACACAACACTACTTTCAGCGTTGGGGAATAGTTTTTCGACAAGACTATAATATATATACATGCTTTGAGTATTGCTTTTACGCAAATATTTTACAAAATCCCTCCTAATGGTTTAAGATTGCAGTAAGTATGTGTGCAATATAATAACATTGATACTTCTTTTATTTTTAAAATAACTCTCGCCTTATAAATGGTTTAGACTTTGCGAATGCAGATCGCGTGCTACTAAATTTCCATTTTGGATTTTTTTCTAAAAATGTCAAGCTTCTTTCCATTGAGTGAAGATAATCGAAATTCAAATGATAAAAATTATTCAAACTTTTGTAAGGATGAAATTAAACCTTTTGTGAAGTTTTGAATGATTTGAAAGTTATCCCAGATCTCTAAATATATCAATTAGATCAACTAAGGTATGTTTATAATATATTGTGTAAATTTGGAGATATTTGAACATTTCACACTTTTCATAGTTTCGAATACATTGCTAAGTGCAATGATTTTATATATTTCTCAATGAGAGCTACCCTCTGATTAGTACTTATGGCCATATATCACGAAACTGCACACGCCTTAGTAACCATTGTTGTAAACTTGGAATAACTCAATTAATTTATAAAATGTAAGTTGGAAAGGTCAAAATTCGAGCTATACAACAATTTTCTTACTAACTCTGTATAAATTAAAAAAGAGGTATCTTCTAATCATGCAACTAGAAGTTGTTGATGGCTTGTACCATCTGTCGTTATAAATTTAAACTAATTGTTGATTTTTAATTATTTCAGAATTGGTCAAATATCCTTTCTTGATTAATCAAGAAAGGTTAACCACGTTCAGGTTTCAGGATGTTGGCTCTCAATCAGCGTGGTGCAAGCTGTACCTCAACGTCCAAAAAAGCTGTTCTTTGGGGAATCCTGATAAACCATGAAACAGGTATTTATGCCGGAAGGACTCTGCATGAATTAGTATTATCACAATGATATTTTCCAAAAGAAATCAAAATTACCAAAAATTCTAAAGTTACACAACAAATTCCTTCACATAACTGTACAATTTTTATCTCAACGAACTCTTCCAGGAATAATTAGTAAAAATTTCCTAATATCGTCAAAGATAAAAGTAAATTGATTTTCAACAATTCAGAATAAATTATTCTTTATAAAACGATACTTGAGAAGTTACACCGCATGAGTTTCTTTTCAACTAAAAATCAAAATTTTATTTCTTTATTTATTATAAATTATTCTTTGATGACAATTGGTTTATATATTCTGGGGATGTAATTCAAATGGTACAATTCTTTATAGGTTCATCAGCGTAATGCATAGGCATAGATGGCATTGTGGAATGTGTAAGATTGTAATAATTTGCATAATATGTACATACATTCCTTGTTATAATTAACATAAATAGATATATTTATTTATTTATTAACATACCTATAAATTATTTATTTCTCTCACATCAACCACTTTGTCTATACAAAATTGTATGAATTCTGTCGCTTGATACACGTAAATCTATAAATATTTAATCCTTAGTTTTAATTTGTTTGTTTGTCATGTTTGTTTCTTCTGTAATAGGAGCAAATAATTTACTACTGAGCCTTGTTGGATAATAAATAAGTAAGTAAAAAAATAAAGATTATAAACTGGTTTACTTTTGATTCTAAGATTGATAGTTTTAAGGTGGAAAGTTTCAGGCTTCCTTGTTTCTGGAACTATGAACTCTAGTTAAGCGATGAATAAACCAAACCTATTCCTGGACGACTGGTATTTCTACCTTGACATTGAGAGAATAGATTATTTTCTTGAACTATTCATTGTTTTGTAAACGTGTCTTATATCGCGATACACCCTAAGAATATATATAGCTGGGTATTTTGCCGGGAAGATATTGATCTATAAAGACAAACGTCGCCTCTTCCACAAAATAGACCTCAAAAACTAGACGCCATCTAGAGATAATCAATATCCTCCAGGCAAATTTTCCATTTATATTTTGACCATTTATTTGGCCTAGCTAATTTTCCAGCCTGATACCTCTTTGGCGGATTGTGGGATTCCATTGGATCTCTTGTGAATCTCATGGAATAAAGTCCGCCCTAGGCTGACGAACGCCATTAGACCGAAACCATAGTCTCTAGGTGGACGCTTCTCAGTTTGTCGAAGCTGGTGTTGTGGCTTCGTCACCGACCCGAGGCCGCTAGTTTGCGGCGACGGATAATGTCTAGTTTTTGACGTCTATTTTAACGGGAGAGGCGACCTTTGTCTTTAAAGAAAAAATATATTCTCAATATGTATTATATAAACCTAATACAGTGGGATGGGAGGTGGTTTGAAACAAAGATACACCTAGTCTCTCCTGGAGTTGATCATTCTTGGTACACTGTGGTATCTCCATTTAAAACTTCCTTTATTTGATCGCTATAGGTGATGTCGTTCAGATAGATGGTCGCTAATGGAAATTGTCATATGCTTTCATTATCAATTTTATAAATTCGTTTTCTTTTAGAATGTGAAATATAATAAAACGTTCTTTAGAAAAGTGAAATAAAATATATTTCTTTATATATATAAATAAAAAATCTCTCAAGAGAATCCATTTCAAATTAAATTGGATAGAAGAATATTGGCTTAAAAACTTTTCAATAAATGGATATTGATAATAGTAAAAAAATATTCATTTCTAATTAATTTCAAAAATATTTCTTCAAACTCTTTTTTAGAGTTCGATATCCAGTTTCATACATTTCATTAATGGGTTTAGAAACATTAAAATTAACTAAAGTTATTTTATATTTTTTGAGATATTTTTCAAATGTAGTTGATAACGAAAAAATATAGGAAGTACCGTATATATATTCTCGAAAAAAAATACACACAATACTTTACAATTTGATATCATTTAACTAAATTTGCATATCAACCCTTTGTACATATATCAATTGTGTTGATATTTTTCTCTTTTCATCTAACTTGCATACTAATTCTTGTACATATTTAAAATATCTTTTTTTCTTTTCTTTCAAAATTTTGTTTATCTTTAAAGTGAAAGTGTCCCTAGGGGACATAGCGCTCTAAGTCGAAATAAAGAAAAGAAATGAAATATATCTTAGTAATTTATTAGTATTGTGAATGTTTTAAGTGTATATTTTTATATTTTTATTTCAACACACAAAACTCGATATCCCGGCTAGGGATAATTGCGTCGATTTACATTTTTAAAAACAGAAACGGTTATAAACATATTAAACAAGAAAAGGTAATCAAAAATAAAAAAGAAACAATAATATATATTAGGAACCTGAACCTTTTAGGTTAGAAAGATAATCATGAATATATATACAAAAATAGTTAAATCTGTGATAAATCTCTCTGCTATTTACAAATTGATATAGATCTACAACATTGTCTGTTGTCTAGCGGTAAAGAAGAGTGGGCATTCCAGCAGTAGGTGTCTCGAGTCCTGGAATTCGTTGCTACAATGACAGCTAGTCTTCAACAGCTCCAATTTTTAATAAAAATCCCTTTTAATGTGTATGCGTGTGTATTAATATATTTTATCAACCCAGGTTTCCGGAGTTACATACATATGTCATTAACTTTGTACTTCAGACCTAAATCCTTTATTTTCATTGGCCGTGGAGATCTAAATTATTGGGTATCTACAAGAGGACACCTCTCTATAAAGAACATTTTTATTTTCTGAATTAACATTTTACTATTCAATAACTCTCCGATGAGAGAACACCTCTCTCTAAAGAGCAGTTTTGGCTTTCGGCATTAGAGGTAGATTCTACTGTATCAAATTCATAAATATGTCAATGTGAAAAAATACGCTGACGAGGGCCAACAGCCCGAAAGGCATTCGTGGTTGGCTTTTCTATATTCATCAAGAAAATGGATTGACCAAATATCAAGGGACAGGGTAAATCAGTTTGGTTAATTTCTGTTCCACTAGATGGGCTCTGCCATTTAAAAAACGCTAATTTAAACGTGGTTAGGATATACCTTATTTGTTTGATATCAACACCTGACCTTTCCTATTTTTAAATATTTTTTCACACGTTTAGCGTATTTGCGCAAGTTTGGCCTGAAATGCCCATTTCTTGAAAAGAGAATTTTGGTCGTAGAGGTATAGTCTTCTCCACGCTGACGCGTCCCCAAAACGCGTTCGTCAATGGCTTTTCTTGATTTATCAAGAAAATGGGTTGGCCAAATATCAAGGAGCAGGTTAAATCAATGTTTAGTTTATTTCTGTTCTACTATATGGCAATCTGTGTGTGTGTGTGTGTGTGTGCAATCTAAAAAACTCTCATGTTAGTAGTCAGGATATGCCTAATTTGTTTTTAATATATGTCAATATATTTTTTTATTATTATATATGCAAATAAATTTAACATTGTTATATTTAGGGCAACGTAAGAGAAGGAAAGGTGTGTAAAGAAATGAGAAAAAAATCAGAAATTGGCAAGAAATAAAACCAAACGAACAAGTCGAATTACCAAGTAAAATGGCGCCCATTTTGTCAGCACGTATTGCGTGACCCAAGTTATATATCGAACATTCGAAACTAATATCTCCAATTGTTTTCCTTTTTTAAACGCTTTTTGCACATTTCTGTCTTGTTAGATATTCTTTCTAGATTTTTGTTTTTGTCGAAACAAATCTTAGTAAATGTTTTTTTTTTTATGGATTTTAAAATTGTTATAATACCTATTCATCCCCTTAACAATCAATCCAGGGCCAGGTTTCTTCAACTATGTTTTTTTTTATTTCTCTAGCTTTCGGACCCAACATTCCCTTTAACAGGGTACCTAGAAGTATGACTTCCAGCCAACTATACAAGCCGAAAATAGAGATTATAGAATTCTATATTACAGTGAAATTAGGTTACTTATAGTTTTTATTATGAAAACATGGAGGTTCGATGGAAGGATGGTCTAAACAGTTGGTTTTGACCGCTACCACCCGGGTTCGATTCCCGCATTGATACTTCTTTCTGATTAAAAAAAAATCTCAAATGGCCCCCGATTCTTGCAAAAGTCCAACCTCACCAGCAAGTGCAAGTAACCAAACGGGGCTCTGGCGCATTTGCAAGTGCAAAGTCGAATTGATTTTCACATGTGTAGACATGTGGTGCACTTACACTAAAGGCAGTCGCCTTCTTCTACCCACCATCATTATCATGGCCTCTACCACGTGTACTAAGAATAATCAAAAATAAATTATGAAAACATAATCAGACATCTCAAAAAATACGGTATTAAAACGATATGTAATAAATGTCCTAATATAGGTGCTATAGTCATGAATCCATTGACTAGAAATAATCATCCAAACATCCCCATCAATGGAAGCCATTTACTCAGTAGCATGCAATGACTGTGATATAAGGTATGATTGGGAGACTGGGAGAAGAGAACATAACAGAATAATTGAACATGGTAGGAATATTAAAAATATATATATATATATTGCTCATCCCTAGTACACGTGGTACAGGCCATGATAACATAGTGGGTAGAGGAAGGCGAACCTTTGACTGTAAGTGCATCAAATGTCTACACATGTGAAAAGCAGTTCGACTTTTCACTTGCAAATGTGCCAGAGCACCGTTTGGTTACTTGCACTCACTGGTGGGATTGGACTTTTGCAAGAAACGGGGTCCATTGGAGCTTTTTTTCAAATCAGAAAAAAGTACCAATGCAGGATTCGATCCCGGGGGATAGCTGTCGAAAACCAACGGTTTGAACTACTCTTCCACCAACCCCCCAATATATAAAAAATATTAACCCATTGTCATTAATAGTACAACATATAAATGAAACAGGGCATACCATCAATTTATCAGGACCTACAGTACTTTACAGTAATCTCCCAACAGCAAAGATTGGTTATAGAATCCATAATATCTAAACAACAATATAAACCGTAGCATTGATCTGCCAGAAAGATAGAAATCAATATATACAGTAAAAATCAATAGCTAAATCGATATTTATGTTTTATTTTGATGTTAGAGATTTTTTTAGGGTACGAGGGTACTAAGAAAGTATAGTCTTGGTTGCTAATTTTGTATATAGTTGATATCATCATATATTTTCATAAGAAAAACTGTAAGTAAGCAAATTTCAATGTAATAGAATCATTATATACGATTTGAAAATATGTAAAATAAATATTAGTACATATATATATATAGATTTTTAAATAAAAAGGAATATATTGGATCAAAATATAATTTATTTTACCGATATTTCAGTTAGCTGAACGCCAACCTTTATCAAGGTATTATAACATATTAATGTGTGTTATAATACCTTGATAAAGGTTGGCATTCAGCAAACTGAAATATTGATGAAATAAATGATATTTTGATTCAATATATGCCTTTTTAATTAAATATTTATTTATGTAATGCTCTATTTTAAAAAAATTATATAGATTTCTTTTTTCGGCGTGTATAGTTAGGTGGTACTTCTACGTCTTCTGTTGAAGGGAATATTGGCCCCCGAAAGCTAGAGAAATAAAAAATAGTTAAAGAAATCTGGCCCTGAATTGTTTGTTGATTTTGTTAATGTTGTTATGGCTATAATATAAAGATATATATGTGTGTGTGATATACTTTTCAGTAAAAATAATTTATATCAACTGATAAGTATATAAATATACCTGAAAAATAAACCTTTGCTTTGAAAAATTTAATAGGTAAAATATAAAAAAATATATAAATTCATGTAAATATATTCAAACCTAGACGAACGGCTCGATTCCCGGCCGATGCATTTTTTTTTTTTCAATTTTTAAAACTCATTTATATTATATACTAGACGTATGACCCGGCTTCGCCCGAGAATTCCCCCGAGTGCAATTTCCTACATAATGAAAGTACATCAATAATAAATAGTAGAAGTGCCATAGAATAGCAAGTAACATATAAACCACAGGCAAAAGGTGTGTGTAATGGCAAAAATTGTATTAGTATATATAAGAAGATAGGTTATAAATATAATTTTTCTCTGTATAAAATTATATCCAATAGTAGGTAATTTAATATTAATAGAAATATTTTCCTGAAATATATAAAAAAGAATTCAAATTGATCTTAATTTATAATAAAATGAATAGCAAATAAATATATATATTTCAATGTCTTTAATATACTAAACTAGCCGAATGACCCGGGCAACGCCCGGGTTTTACCCGATTAAATGTTTTTATTTAAATACTATTCGTTACAATTATAAATTGGAGCCGTGGATGTCACTCTTGTGAAACGTCCCGCTCCAAACTATAGATGTACATTAGGTCAGCTGGTATTACCCCCCATTTTCACCGCTAGAGGCGCGAGCGAAAGAGCAAATTTGTAAATAACACGACGGATATTCGGGATAGAGACATGAAATTTTCACTAAGAGTTTTTCCAGATTCTACTTTATATACTGTTAAAATTTCAGTCAGATTAGTTACGTTTTGTGGACGTGTATAGTTTAAAAACATATATACATATGATAATTTAAACCAATAACCCTATATTATGTAATACGTATAACAAGCTTGTCATGTTGTATATAGAACTAATTATAAACTACAACTAATTATACGCATAATTGACGTGTGTCCTTGTATCTCCAGATGTAATGTACTGAGGATGAATAAATAAAATATAATAGATTAAAAGCTAAGTTAAGAGCCAAGGAGAGAATCACAAGTAACTTCTAAAGATAGATTGGACCCCGACAGTCTGTCGCCAGTGTCCGGTGTCCATCGACACGTGCATGACCCAATTCTCTTAGTCAGAGCGGTCGTATAAAAAGGCCGCGTAGCAACAGCCAGTTCAGTTGAGTTCCAGTAAGTTCCCCATCTGCGTGTCGCCGGTTGTCACCAACTCATCGACGATGTAAAACAGTAAGAAAACTTCTCGATCTCCATCTTTGCTCTTGGCTCGCTTTTTATCTATTCAAGGAACTTTCTTTCAACTGTGTCTCTTCGTTTTGTGTGTGTGGACATCCCCAGTTTTCCACTCTGCCTCGACCACGACTGCCTGTACCCTGTGAGAACTGTTAAAGATCCTACAAGGTGCAGAGAGGTACGGGAAAACTCTCCACGCCCTGACTGTCCCTCGCGGTTACTACAGGTTTGACCCTCGGTTGCCACAACTTATAGCGAGAGTCGACGAGGTTCTACAAGAGTTAACCAGAGCTTCAACACAATATTACAGCTAGTCAACAGGACCTCAACGCATTATTACAGAGAGTCGACAGGATCCCTAATCACAGATAAGGATCTCAACGCATTATTACAGATAGTCGACAGGATTACCACAACGAAGGAGACCACAACGAAGAAGGTAAAGACTGTCCAGATAGAAAAGAGCCAAGAAGCAAGATGGAGGAACAAGCACGCCATTCCAACAAAACGACCAAGCAATCTTCCCCTCAACGACACAGCCGAACATCCCGCAAAATAAGCCGGTGAGAAGTTACCCACCTTCGACCTTACAACGCTACCATCCAGACGACATGCCACCATCGCCAAACAGAAGTCACAAGCTTCTACAAGCTCTACATGGGACGCCTTCCACGTCATCAGGACAACAACCAAAGACCAAGTCTCCTGACTGAACAATCATAAAAACTGTGAGTTTTTAAAAAATCTACCTAACTCTCTCTCTTCATGCTAACAACTTGATTTTCCATAAATATAATGTTTATTTTTATTGTAATTATTTTTAAATCAAATTTTACCATTTTTATAGCATTTCAATCCAAATTTTAAATATTGTACACCCTCATTTATCAATTTTTACTTTATTTTAAGCAACTTATAAATTTTAATTCATTACTTGCAATCTTACAGTTTTAAAAAATCATATTATATTTAAATTACTCGAATCATAATTCTAAACTTATTTGTGTTACCTTATTTTTATACCAAAAAAACACCAATGTCTTAATTAAATACACAAAACTTTGCAAAAATCATTGTTATGTTCACTATTTTATGTACACGCCCCATTCAAATTAAGTCACTATCATGCCATTGCCCTTTTACAAGTATAATTTTTGCACTACCATAAGCAACGATTTAAAAAATATATTCAAATTTTAATAAACATAGGTGAAACGTATTTAAAAAAAAAAAAATACAAAAATCGAAGGATACAATATCTTCAAAAGCACAACTAGAAATGTAACTGTCCTTCCCCAAAACAAGTTAAAAATTCCAGCATAGCTACACTCCCTCGTCCTTTTCTTTTTACATGCATAATTATTAATAATTCACACATCCCTCGGAATGAACTTCAACACATTCCCACCTTACTTTCTCCAATTGGCCACATCTATTAACGCGCTTTTTAACAACACGTCCTATTTCGAGCCACACGAGCTCCATATCGTCGCGAACACAAAGATTTCACGATAAACATACCACCTCTATAACAAGCTGAAAATTCTCGATGTGTTTTGTACAACCACCACCCATGACTAATAAATTTGTTATTTTTCGGAAACAAGTTAGATGCTGTACCAAGAACAGACTTCACGTGACACCTTTCTATTCAATCCACTTACTAAATGTCACACAGCGCACCACAACAATTTTCTCACTTAACAGGCCCAAGACGCCTTCATGCCTGTGACACCTCACCAAAAGCGTGTCTACGTTGAAGTCGCACTTTTACGCACATCTAACCTGACATCATTGAATAACATTTTTTATAAGTCCGCAACAACGTCGAGACACAACGCTTGCAAACACAGAGAAAACTATATTTTCAAATATGCCTAAATATGCTAAAGAAAAAAATTACCACAGTGGAGGAAGAGGGAATTTCTTCCAGCCAGCAGGATGATTCACCGCACCGCCAGCAACAATAAACAGTTGCAGCGGCGTCAGGTTAACATGACACCTCCAATTTATTAGGCCGTACCTTGGCACAGCAGAATGCTAGATTGTCGTGTCCACCAAATAACCTGTCAATTATCAACTGATTGACTTACCAATCATTACCCAATTTACTTATTAATTTGAACTTTAATATTGAATTATCATAAAACTTTATATCTTCAATTATCATTGTGTGTTTTACAACTTTTACATTATTTTCACGCCCAGTATGGAATATTTTTTCTAAACTAGAACGCCATCTTTTATGATGTTAACCTTTTATTGTTATATATTACAATCATCTTCTTCAATGCCATCCATTTTTAAGAATCAATCAAGTTATCATTTATTTTATATTTGTATACTACATGTCTTTGTTTTTCTATACTCCAACACATTCAGCCATCATCAGCCATCCCCAAAGTTGAATATATTTCTTACACATCTCACCAACGCCTTAAAACACAACACAACATACATTAAAGATTTTATATGCTTATTGAGGTCACCAATTAAAACAACTTGGTTAAGTCTTATAGACTTTATGATGCAAAAGAGAAATCATTCTCTACATACCAGCATTGAGGACAAACGAAAAGATCATTTCACGTATTCCCTGTTCAGAGAGACATAGAAACACCAATGTGTGCCAAAAGGGAAATGACCTAGTTACACACCACAGTTGTAACTTTTCTTCCAAAGAGACAATTTTTGTTCCATTTTTTCACTACTTAACACATTTATCTAATCATTAATAATCTTTAATTATATTATAATTTTTGTATAAAATCTTGAATAATTATTTTTATTATTTTTTTTTTTACTTTTCAATTATAATCAAATTTTTATTCCAACATTATTTTAACAACTTTATTTTAACAATGGCAAAACAGTTAATTCTTTCAATAATCATTTTTAATTCATTATTATATCTTTTATATATTACTAATTCTAATTATTATATCTTTTATATTTTGCTAATTCATTATTATGTCTTTTATATATTACTAATTCTAATTATTATATCTTTTATATTTTGCTAATTCATTATTATGTCTTTTATATATTACTAATTCTAATTATTATATCTTTTATATTTTGCTAATTCATTATTATATCTTTCATATAGTACATGTTTGATCTTATCCACTTATACTTTTTTTATCCACAATCATATTTCTATCTTTTTATTCACTATATTTTTGTTTAAATAACTTTATTATATGACAATGTTTATCATCAACTATCGGGCATATACAACAATCGTTTACAACAATCTATTTCTCTAACCACTTCAGTGTACTTTACACTACTATCTTTCTCTCCGCCATTGCTTCACATCAACGTAGAGAAACGACAGTACTGCTTGACAATTTTTCTTTTGATTTCGTAATTCAACAAACTCTTTGAACACCGTTCCCCAGAAGTACAAGTCTCGACTTTTTGGTCTGAACACGTTTCAAAAGTTTATTTCAATCATCCGCAGAGCACATCACCAACGCATGCACCAAGCGTTCACTTTTTTTCAACTTTCAATTTTTTTCAGCTCTAGCGGACCACAATCAACCTTTGATTTCAAGTCAAGTCAGACCACCTACTGTCGCTCCAACAATTCTACTTATCGCATGGCCCTACCACCCCTTTCAAGCATATTAATTATTTTATTCAACAACTTTTCAACCCAATAACCCTACAATTGTGACAAAGCACTGTAACCTTATACAGGATCGCAGGTGAAACATTGCCAAGGAAGACGCACAAGTCTATATCCTCGCTTTGCACCTGGATCTCAGTATTTGATTGTCTGTGCAACACTTACAATTGCATATTCTTCAACCCCTAACCCTTTCCAACGCCCGCCAACAATCTCTTAGAACATCATCATTATTTTTTTTAGCAAACAAAGGTTTTACCTACAGTTCTCTTTTATAATGAATATCATAACTTTTAAATTAAACATAAGTTTTATTTTTATAATTTTCAGATATAGCCAAATAAACATCTTTTTATAGCCCTTTTCCCTCACAGTTTTAATTAATTAAAAGAAATTTTAATTACTTACCTGTGTTAGAGAGGCTTTACCCGCTTAAACCCGGATAAACCCTTTCACTCACGGGGCCCATCTATGATAATTTAAACCAATAACCCTATATTATGTAATACGTATAACAAGCTTGTCATGTTGTATATAGAACTAATTATAAACTACAACTAATTATACGCATAATTGACGTGTGTCCTTGTATCTCCAGATGTAATGTACTGAGGATGAATAAATAAAATATAATAGATTAAAAGCTAAGTTAAGAGCCAAGGAGAGAATCACAAGTAACTTCTAAAGATAGATTGGACCCCGACAGTCTGTCGCCAGTGTCCGGTGTCCATCGACACGTGCATGACCCAATTCTCTTAGTCAGAGCGGTCGTATAAAAAGGCCGCGTAGCAACAGCCAGTTCAGTTGAGTTCCAGTAAGTTCCCCATCTGCGTGTCGCCGGTTGTCACCAACTCATCGACGATGTAAAACAGTAAGAAAACTTCTCGATCTCCATCTTTGCTCTTGGCTCGCTTTTTATCTATTCAAGGAACTTTCTTTCAACTGTGTCTCTTCGTTTTGTGTGTGTGGACATCCCCAGTTTTCCACTCTGCCTCGACCACGACTGCCTGTACCCTGTGAGAACTGTTAAAGATCCTACAAGGTGCAGAGAGGTACGGGAAAACTCTCCACGCCCTGACTGTCCCTCGCGGTTACTACAGGTTTGACCCTCGGTTGCCACAACTTATAGCGAGAGTCGACGAGGTTCTACAAGAGTTAACCAGAGCTTCAACACAATATTACAGCTAGTCAACAGGACCTCAACGCATTATTACAGAGAGTCGACAGGATCCCTAATCACAGATAAGGATCTCAACGCATTATTACATACATACATACGCTGACTTTTATATATAGAGAGATAATAATATAAATGAGTTTTAAAAATTGTAAAAAAAAAATGCATCGGCCGGGAATCGAACCTAGGCCGCCCGCGTGGCAGGCGAGCATTCTACCACTGAACCACCGATGCTTATAAGAATTGGCCATATTTCGGTATTTATTCCATTCACAAAAGCAAACGATGACAGAAATGATTGTTGATGACTCGGATACTTGTATTTTATGATATATTTACAAATCAATGTAATATTCGTTATGATAATAATTCGGTTATTTTTATATGTAAATAAAGTTAGTGATGTAATACGTTGATCGAAAAAAATTCAAATGTGTCAGGTGTTGTTATTAAAAACAAATTAGGCATATCTTGGCCACTAACATGAGCTCTGTAATTTAAAAAACACTTATGTTAGTGGATAGGATATATGCCTAATTTGTTTTTAAATACTTTTGATTATAAGATAAAGAATTTGATCATCAGAAATATATACTAAATTAATCATTTTGAGCACATTCACGAAATTTGGCTTTAGGTTCTTGATTCAAAAGGAGGCAACAAAATCCCCTCCATCTTCTTCTTCTCCAGTAGATTGCTAACATACGGTCTGCACCAAGCTGACGAGGGCTAATAGCCCGAAACCCATAGGTGGTTGGCGCTTTTCTTGTTACTTGGAGAAAATGTATCGGCCAAATATCATAAATTAAAAATGATCAACGTCTAGTTCATATTTATTTCAATAAATGTTAATCTGTCAAAACTTCTGCTACGCGGTCAGATGTATTTCGTTCAATTTGTCATCACTCTGGCCTTCTTTATTTCATTTTTTGCATTTATTTTTAAATTCTAGTCTCAAAATAACATTGAAAATGTCCAATTAAGAAAGGTCATTTATTGATCGTGCAGCTAAAAGTTTGTGATGGTCTTTGACAAAGGAATTCAAGCCGATGGCCTTCGTTTGCGTGAGGATGTACCTCAATGACCAAAAGAAAGGTCCTATAGGTTTACTAAAATGGATAAATAGGTTTATAAGATAATCAGTACCTGAGAGAGAACAATATTTGAAAAATAGTATAAACTTGTAATGTAATTAGGTGAATAAATTAAGTAAAGGTATCTTCTGATCGTGCACAACTAAAAGTTACTGATAGCTTGCTCGATTTATGGCACGACCAGGAGATGCCTTTTTCTAATTTATCCACTCGATTCCAACACAAAATATTCCATTTTTGAACTATATTCCAATAAATATATAATTGTTTTCTACATTTACTCGTATTTGAATACGATAAATGAAGAAAGTCGGAAAACATGAAATTTCGAATATTTAAATTGATATTTGTTAATTGTTATTAAATGGCGAGCTTGTAAAAGTTTGTACATGGCTAGAAATTATATTCGAGCAATGAATTCTAGGTGTTTGATGGAATGTTGGCCATATGTGAGGTTGGATGATTTATTACTTTAATTAGAGTTTCTAGATTTGAATCTGGAAGATATTTCCTGAGTAGCGCTCTCTCATAATTTATCCCTATTTACTGGCACTGCATCCAACCCTGTTGTGATTACAGGCATGTACAAGGAATATAAATCATCAAGTACCAATGTTTAGTTTACATACAAAATAATAATCCCTACTGTCCTTACAGTAATGAAAAATAGTGGTGGGGCTGGGCTTATCCGCGATGAAGCATCACAGCGGTTTCTCCAATTTAATCCACCAGACCGCTTTTTAGAGCTCTAACACTGTATTAAGCGATTCTGCTCAAATATAGGAGACAATTTAAGGATGGGTTCTTAGTTATAGTATTTTAACTACCTATGGACATAAGTTTACACAATATTACAAATAAATATTTGCATCGCGAGCAATGCCCTCCTGTAAACAATAAATCCACGGTAAGTTGTTTAATTGAAGTTAATAACGTGCCATAGAAATTAACCATTAGGGGAAGGGAGGGCAAGAATGTTTATTTAACACATAAAACAAACATCCATTCTCCATATGGAGGACCGCGCGGTGTAAATTACCTGCGTTCCAGCTCTACTATTAATATTGTAGCAGGATCTGGATAGTGACTATACAGTAGCTATGGACAGCGGGTCGGGTTTTAGCGCTTATACCTCTGTGGGGAGCACAGCAGACTTGTGGTCATGTATAATAATATTACACGTTGGGCGAGAGGATTCTAATTCTATAAACCCTGTGTACTCACATAACGTGGACTCGTACTTAACTTCCCCACCGGCAGCTTGGCTCACTCTACAGACCCAGGACTAGGTACTGATTACTAGGCTTTTGATTCGGCTCAAAACACCGATGAAAAGCCTCGCGTGTGACGTGATTTTGGCTTAAGCGTTGTCGGTATCAGCACTTACGACTTCGGTCTTTAGGTCCGTTCCATTCTACGTTGTTGTCAATAGTTTTTTTTTACTTATCCTTTTAGTCTAAATTAGACAAGATCTTGGAGGTCGTGCTCGTAAAGAAGCTCAAGAACTAAAAGGTTGGGTGGAGACTGTAGTATATTTTTCGAGTTGGATCCTCTACCTAAATCCAAAACGCGGTTCAGATCCTGCGCGACAACCGATGCAGTATGAGATTCTGTTGTGCACGACTCCATATAGGTTATATGCCAGTTACGTTGAAGCACTGGTTTTATCCAACATTTCCCCGAGGTCACCTACAGAGAGGTGTAACTTGGACTATGACCTGGTATTAAATGGCCGCCTCTAACATGAGGGTTGTCAATAGTGAACTCAAAGAGTTCATCGAGTTGTTGGATTTGGGAAGTTGGGTTCAGGGTTGTAGAATTAAATGACGGAAGAATGCAAATATATAAATGTAATTCTACTGTCCTAAATTCTTATGTCATACTATCTCGTGTGGAAGGGAAAATCCCTACCTTGAACTTCTAGGTGTCGGAGGGTGGTCTTAGACATCTAAGCTAGGAGGGAGCCCGAGCAAAGACAAGTCTACAACTCCATCCTAACATGGAAGAGGATATTCACCTGTCCTTCAAATAGGAGACCTCTTCTGAAGGTGGAGAATCTACTTTTAGACCAACGCGATATGAAGGCGGAAGGCAAGAGAAATCATCACGTTATTTATTTCCATTAAAATCCTCAATGTATGGATCAATTGGACCAAGACAATATTTTATCGCCAGACTATTGTTATAGATAGATCGTCTTGGCGGAGTTTGACTGAGGGCATCAGTCTCAGGACTGATTCACCTCAAATAAATAAAACTGTGTCTATATCGGCGGCTGAATCAAATGGCTCCGTTTGTCAAACAACGCCGATATACGGGCTGCCAAAATTAAAGGAGTGGTCAGGGGGTTGGTGTTTACCGAAAGTCTCACTCAGCCCCATTATTGGACTAACGGTGTGAGCTGCGCCATTGTAGCAATAAGGATCCATAGTTGTCAGAGAGTACTGAGTTTTATTCTATCGTGCACAACATACATCATAGGGATGGCTATGGGGGATAGAGTAAATACAAAATACCTTGTTGGTAGGAGTATAGAGGGGCTAGTGGTGTCCATGGTGATGACCATGGTGATGTCCGTGGTGATGGTGGTGACCGTGATGGTGGTCGTGATGGTGTCCATGATGATGATCGTGATGATGGTCGTGGTGGTGATCGTGGTGGTGTCCGTGATGATGCTCATGATGGTGTCCGTGATGATGGTCATGATGATGTCCGTGGTGGTGACCATGGTGATGATCGTGGTGATGTCCATGGTGATGTCCGTGATGGTGTCCGTGGTGATGCCCATGGTGATGTCCGTGGTGATGGTGCCGAGCCATCAGACCGCCGGGGGCAGGGCGGCCCCAGGCCACGAGGGCCAGAGCTAGAAGGACAGCCAGGACGAGGAGAGACAGCTGCATGTTGTGATGGAGAACGGTGGACCCGGCGGACTTTATACTCCCCGAGAGCTATGGTGGGTTGACTCCATTAGCACCAATTAACACACCGATGTATTGGCCAACTGTGGAGACATTTGGAGACAAATCCGTACACGGCCCAGTTTAGCAACACACCACCTAATTCACAGAGCAAACTTTGGAAAGTTTATAAAACCGAATTTTTTAATAATATAGCCACTTTTTGTATCTATATGATTTTTTTTTTTCATTTTCAGGTATAAGCGTGCCATCTGAATTGTATTCAAAATTAGAACATTATTTGACACGTAGCTTTCTTTTTTTAATAAACAATTGTCTGATGAGATTTCTGAAATGATAAAATATTAGGAATGCGCCTGACTCATCATTGATCAACCTTCCGTTCACCAAGTTAATCTACCACTCTAATATTATACCTGCTTATATATCCTTAAAAACCTTGGCGAAGATATTTAAGGAAACTGTGAACATAAGCTTTGAAGACAGTTAAGGAACATATAGATTTTATAGTTCAACGACCAGTACATGTCAATACAAACAATTATATTGTTTAATAAAAACAAGCGTCCTGCCGTCGAAATGTCGACATTAAAGGTTTCCTAAGGATCCATACAAGATTCTCCTTATTCATTCAAAATATGATTCGCATATGGTTTGGATATTTTATATATAAGAAAGAAAAATAAAGAATTCGAATAAGTTAACCATACCTGATGTTTCTTTAACATCATAACTGCCATATTCAGAATAGATAGGTCATAATGTTCAAATATCGTTTTATTGAGCCGAGTTTTATTATTTGAAGATTTGTTTTATTGATTACTGTTCTCTCGATTTATCTCTATTTTATCAATATAGCACAGTGTTAAAGACATATCATCTGGTGAAATGGAGTTGGGCCCATTGGAGACACTTCTCGATCACCTCTTGTTCGCATTCTCGGCACTTTGAACAGTCCCCGTTACATTATAATGTGTTAAGGCTCGTGGCAATACCCTTCGAAGCTACGGAAACGTTTCGTTTCAGCAGGATAATGCATGACCGGTTGTTGCCGGTATTGTACAGACATTTCTACATACAGGAAATGTTTGGCTGCTGCCCTGTGGCAGGCACGTTCTCCTGATCTATCACCAATAGAAAACGTCTGGACAATTGTTGCCGAACGACTGGCTGGTAAACATACGCTAGTCACTACTGTTGATGAACTGTGGCATCGTGTTGAAGCTGTTAGGGGGTAGAAAGCTATATTTGCTATTTCAATGCCCAGACGTATAAGTGCTTTTATTGATCCCAGAGGTGTTTCTACTGGTATTGATTTAAAGGATCTTATCTTACAAAATTCTTCAAAATATAATCACTTGTTATTGACAATATATTTTGAGGGCCCGCAGCTGATAATACTTGAGATACACTGTGCTGATATTTTGAGATTGCTTTTCAATATAATTTATAACACAGCTGTTGTTACTCAATATCAACTTATATGTGGTATATGTTGGATGTAAAATAAAAGGATTTAAAAGCGCGAATGTTTCTTTTATACATAAAACGAACTTCTACTGTCCTTACTGCGATGAAAAATATATTGGGAGGGCTTGGCTCATCAGTGGTGAACTCTCCCAGCGGTTTCGCCAATTTAATCCACCAGACCGCTTCTCAGAGCTCTGATATTGTATTGGATCATTCTGCTTTTATATGCTACACCGAAGGATGGAATCTTAGAAATGGTTTTAAAGTAAACTATGGACATAAGCTTATAGGAGAGTAGAATTATATTCAAATATTTGCTTCGAGCAATGCTCTTCAGCAAACTATAAAGACAAGGCCATTAAGAATAAATTAACACAAAGCAATAACGCGCCATCTATACATTGTATAGATGGCGCGTTATTGCTTTGTGTTAATTTATTCCTAGTTGGCCTTGTCTTTATAGTTTGCTGAAGAGCATTGCTCGAAGCAAATATTTGAATATAATTCTACTCTCCTATAAGCTTATGTCCATAGTTTACTTTAAAACCATTTCTAAGATTCCATCCTTCGGTGTAGCATATAAAAGCAGAATGATCCAATACAATATCAGAGCTCTGAGAAGCGGTCTGGTGGATTAAATTGGCGAAACCGCTAGGAGAGTTCACCACTGATGAGCCAAGCCCTCCCAATATATTTTTCATCGCAGTAAGGACAGTAGAAGTTCGTTTTATGTATAAAAGAAACATTCGCGCTTTTAAATCCTTTTTTTTATATGTATAGATGGCGCGTTATTGCTTTGTGTTAATATGTTGGATGTGATATCTTGAAGGTTTCCTGTGGCCGGCATTCATAGTTCTTGGAATAACACACACTTCAACAAGATGAGGTTTTATTTTTAGACGTTTCGGCAAAATATATTTGATGGAATGTTGAAAAAACTATTCTAGCCGAAAAATGTCTGCTATCTCAGATAAAATGTTGAAGGTTGACAATCTCATTCATAGAATTCCTTATATTTCAGCATCCAATATAATTAAATAGAGAATATCATCTCTTATAGGTTTGAGAAAATATTTTATTTAACATATAGTTCATTCAAGCGATAAACGCATTCTTCTTTTTTCCAATTATATAAATATATTTGTTTTTAAAATTAATTTAATAATGTTCTAATAATTAATTATTGTTTTATTTTAAATAGGTTTGGCTTATTAGTAAGATGGCTTTGCGTCGTTTTTACATGAAAATATTCATCATAAAAAACTTTATATGGCTAAACATCCTTATATATCATTTTCCGGGAATTAGGTAATTTTAGCGTAAATGGATGTATTTTGAAAATTATGAAATATCAAAATGTGTGTGATAAGTAAAATTATGATTTTTCTAAGATTCAAAAAATAAATATTTCAAATATCCATTCAAATCAAACAAGCAATGAATACCAAAAATATATTTAATATTATTTTGTTTAAAATTTGATCACGTGTAAAGGATATATTTATATATGATTCGCAATAAAATATTGTGTTTTCATTAAGAAATTTGTTTAATAAAACTCTTTAGCGAACTTTCTTAAGGAATATATTCTATATGCCAGAAATCAGAAAAACCTCAAGACATTTACTAAGGCTCAATATTTAATGATATACTAAGTACAAGTACTTGTATGTTGGTTCAAATTTTAAAATAAAATGCATTTCCCCAACAAACTGGTAACTTCAATATAAAAACAAATATAAAATATATAAAAGAAGTATTTCTCTCAAACTGAAATCAATTGTATAGATCACTTATAATGTATGATATTTAGACATAACCTCTAGACATCTTTATACATGGTGGAATATGGTTTAAATGGAGGTTATAGGATATTGTGGAGGTTAGAAACTTTTAATGTGAACTCTTTTCTACAACAAATCACCGCTAGTCAAGTGTTGAACAAAATAAAATTCCGAATGAAGATAAAAAAGGGACTCGGTGACAATAGCGATCATTCTATATACAGTTACGAGCGTCATGCGTTCTTAATTCTTCAGTTTTCATCTCTGTCACCGTTTGCTTTTTGTTTGGAATGGCGCTCTCCTATTAGTTGGCTACGATCACGCCACCTTTGCCCCCCCCATCATGCCCCCCCCCCCACTCGCTTTTTTAACTAATATATGCATTTATATAAGGCGACAATTTATAATTGTAACAAATAGTATTTGAATAAAAACATGCAATCGGGTAAAACACGGGCGTTGCCCGGGTCATTCGCCTAGTTTTACTATAAAGTCTGAGTTCGCATGTAACAGATTGCCTTAAAATGCTTCGCCTGATTGCATGTAGAGGCGTAACAATAGTTAGTAGTAGTTTCGTATGTAACAGACGTTCCAGATTAAAGCCGTGCGGTGACTTCCAGCTCTACTAATGGCATTATTTCAGGATCTAGGTAGTGACTAGACAGTGTTGTGTTATTGACAGTAGATCGGTAGGAGGACAGTGTTCACACTCCTGTGGTAATGGCAAACATGTCCTTCACTATGTGTTGGCTGGGCGAGGTAATTATCGTCCATTCCACGTCGGCCGAAGGAACTTCACTGCCCACGTGAACTGGTGCTCAACGTCCGCGCCCGATATCTTTCTCGCTGCACACCTCAGGACTAAGCACTGTAAACTAGGTACTAGTTTATATATATTAATAAAATAAAAAACTAAAATGGGTTGATTATAAATTAAATAATTAATATATCACCTCTCATCACATATATTTCTAAACAAAAATAATTAAAATAGAATAAAATTAAATACTTAAAATAATTATGAAAATAATTTTCAGGGAGATATATAAATTCTCTATAGAATTTTGAAAAGTATCAAACGTTCCATTTATGTTTGTTTTTTTTTTGTCTTCTTCAGAAGCCTAGTTTTCTAAAAATAATTTGAAAATATGTTTTCTAATTCTGTGTAAAACCAACCAAAATTCCAAATTTCTAATATCATAATTCTTTGAACTTTCAAAATTCTCTATTTACACGAACCGTGTGAGCTAATTTTCTATATACAAACGCTTTCGGAATGTTTAATATATTATTAATAATCAATTTGAATATAGAAAATATTTGCGTTTCTCGTATATATGTGTGAAAAAACAAATTTCCCGAGAGCGTGCTCAAAAAAAGTTTTAAAAAATCAATAAATAAAATAACTAGTAATTGTTTGTATTTACAAGGATCACATGTGTTCAAAATCGTGATCTAATTAATTCACTACGTCCAGTGTATTTTGTCTATCACCAGTATAAAGCAACAATATTCAGACACATGTTGCCTTGAAGGATCTGAAAGTTGGATTCGATCCAATTGGCCCCCGGGGACATGTTGGGATTATTGTCTAATTCCAACTTTATTGAATCCATTGTTGCATTCATAGCGTAAATAATAGAAAACCTTCTCCACTTGATTGTTTAATTTGATATCGAATAAATCTCTAGTTTAATATATCCATTCATCGTATCACTATAGGCCCTCTCTTAGATCAGCACCTAGAACATTTCAGACAATTCCGGTTGCAATTTTTAATTTATAAATTCAAGCTGCCTTCCATAGTAAATGATTATATAAAAAAACAATCCAATACAATAGTCGAGCGTTCTGGAGATTAATTTGGCAAAACCGCTGAGAAGGTTCACCGCTGAGGTGAGCCAAACCGTCTCGTTCAACAATTTTATCATTGCAGTAAGGTCTGGAGAGATATTTGATGATAGGTGTGGAAAGAAACACATTGCCAGAAAATATTGTCATACATTTTAAATTTATTTATTATAAAACAAAACGCTATGTAGATATTTGCGTATAAATGTTCAAGTTAATTTATATACACTGCGTGACATTGAAAATGGAACACCAAGAAATAGTGGCCAGAAAGTGATGAAACTCGGCAGACAGAGAGAGACAGGGACGAACAATAAGTGATCTTTATTTCAAAATAAAAGTCATAATACAGAGCGAGAACGGCGTTGGCTTAGTAGCAAGTAGGACCACCGCGGACGGCGATGCACGCAGCAACACGTCTAGGTAGAGAGTCAATCAGAGTACGGATGGCGTCCTGAGGGATGGCTCTCCATTCCCTCTCAACCATTTGCCACAGTTCGTCTTCTGAACGCGGCTGTGGCAAGGCATGCAAACGGCGTCCAATGATGTCCCAGACGTGCTCGATTGGTGAGAGATCAGGAGAGTACGGTGGCCAGGGAAGCATCTGTACATCTTGCAGAGCTTGTTGGCTAATGCGAGCAGTGTGCGGTCGGGCGTTATCCTGCTGATAAAGGGCATTGGGTACCCCCTGAAGGTAGGGGAGTGTCTCCGGTCGCAGCACATCATCAACGTATGGTTGGGCCGTCATAGTGCCCTCAATACGAAGTAAAGGTGACCTGGAATCATACGCGATTGCGCCCCAAACCATGATTCCACGTTGTCGCACGGTGGGGCGTTCCACAATTGCTGCCGGATTGGACCTTTCTCCACGTCGACGCCACACGCGTACACGGCGACTATCACTGGACAAGCAGAAACGCGACTTATCTGAGTACACGACCCTGTGCCATTCCGTCATCCACGTCGATCTAGCCCGGCACCATTCCAAACGTTGGCGCCTATTCGGTGGGGTCAATGGCAGTCTTCTTAGCGGACGGCATGAGTGCAAGCTATTAGCAACCAATCGACGGGAAATGGTTCTGGTCGAGATGAAATGATCTAGGGTGTCTTGTACATGTTGCAGGATGGCGGTACAAGTGGCTTGTGGGGCCGCCACTGCTTGTCGAAGGATACGCCGATCCACACGTGCTGACGTCACTCTGGTTGCACCGACATTCCTATAAATTGCCACATTTCCTTGTTCCACCCATCTTCTCCACAGTCGGTGCACCGTGGACGCACCAAGGTGTGTATCAGCTGCGATTTGACGTATGCACCAACCTGCCCTTTTCAGTCCGATCACCATGCCCCTCGTAAAAGCGTCTGTCTGCTTGAACTTCCTCCGTTTACGATGACCTGGCATTCTCTGTTATTACACGTGTCTTTTGACACAAGAACAAAATTTCTACAATGATTTTCCTTGAAGAAATAACGACACGAATACTGTCCTTTCTGCAAGTTCCTTCCCTTATATCCTACTACATGTGCGCACGAGAGCTGCGCATTTTACATCATTTGCATAACTCGGTTAGGCGCGTCTACCCTGAAATTTGCATAATTTTCTGGCCACTATTTCTTGGTGTTCCATTTTCAATGTCACGCAGTGTATATAGTTGCAAAATATATATATACAATTCATTTCTAGTAATAAAGAGAGAGAGAGAGAGTGAAATTGTATTCAAATTTACATTATAGAGCAATATTTATACAAATAATAGAATAACCCCTCGTGGTGGTTTTATTTGAGATAGAATAAATCTCTATAGAGTTTAATATATTCTTTCATTAAATTTATAAATTCAATTGCTCTATCTATCGATAAAATCTGTTACAATTAAACTGGCAATGTGTTTATTTTCGAATATATCATCAAATATTATCTCTACAGACCTTACTGCAATGATAAAAGTTATTGAATAAGAGGGCTTGGCTCATCAGTGGTGAACCCTCTTGTGTTTTCGGTTTCATTTATCTCATCTAGAGAGATCCTTTCTATATTCAGCACCTAGTATAATTCAGACAATCCCGGTGGCAATGGTTGACTAATGTATTAACATAATATTGAACATTCAGAACCATTTTAACTTGAGGAATGAAAGATGGATTAAAGTAGTTGAAAAAGAACGTTAGATCGTAAGGTGAAATGTGTCTCTTATTAATGGATATATCGCATGTTTCATCCACTCTTCTCCTAGTGGTTTCCCCAGTAGAAAGGTACTGTGCTCGAATGCCTTACGGTTCTATTTATTTAAGTATCAACAGGTTATTAGTTGTCCTTGCACAAAATAGTTCAAAATTAATTAGAAAAATGGAAAAAATATTTTATAAAATATTTGTGAAGATTATGTAGAAGGTAATGAGAGAAAAATTAAAATAAGAAATATTTAAATCTAGAATTGAATAGGTTACCATGTTGAGGAATAAATAGACTTAAGTAGAATAAAGGTTTGTTGGACTAAATGTTTTTTTTCTATTTCGACAAAGTACAAGTACAGACAAAGACATATCGAAACAAAAATCTATAATATAGTGGGAAATATGGATAAAAATGGAAGATGGGACGTTGAAAATAAAATAGGTAATTAGAAGATACAAAGATGGCTATTGCCATTTTTTAGAAAATAAATATGGGTAGGTGGTCAAAACCGTTTGTTTTCGACCGCTACAATCCAGGAACAAAACCCGAATTGGACACTTTTTTCTTATTAAAATAAAAATCTTCAATGACCCCCCATTCTTGCAAAGTTCTAACTCCACCAGCGAGTGCAAGTAATTAAATGGGGCTCTGGCACATTTTTAAGTGAAAAGTCTAACTGCTTTTTAGATGTTTAGACATGCGGTGCACTTAGAGTAAAAGCAATCGCCAACTTCTTCCCACCATTATTTTCATGGCCTGTACCCACTTGTACTAGGGATTATAAAAAATAATTGAAATACATTCGTATCAAACAAAGATTTAAAAAAAAAGGTGCCGTGACCAGGATTCGAAACTGGTTTATTGCGGCCACAACGCAATGTCCTAACCACTAGACGATCACGGCAGGTATTGTGGGAAGTCTGTAGGTCAATATAAGGGCGGGGCTAGACTCTTAGATATTTAAGAGGTATTTTTTGGTTATTTCAAAAATTATTTTCTGATGATGAAAACTGTTTAATCTTATTACTTTGTCGAATTCAGTCTATTGTTTAATTGCCACTTGTTGTTGTATTTCTCTTCTTCCTCCAATTTGATGGAAACTCAGACATAAGTTGACGGTATCTCAGAAGCCTAATGATTTTTTTTTATTGTGCGAAATATTCTATTTGGTGAGAGACTTCAAGGTCACAATCAAAGAAATGTTGTAGACTGCCATTATTGCTTTACACTTGGGGCATGTTGGGGATGTCTTGATGTGAGAGACCTATAAAAGTTTCCAGTTCTTTTCTTTAAATTATTGATTTTTACTCTACAGTTAGGGTTTTATAATGGTCGCTGTGTTGATTATATTGAATGTATACACTCATGGAGGCAAAATTTGAGGAAGTGGAACCTTTGATGTCGCCAGTCAACTGTTTGTTTGAAGGCAATTTTATTCAAACGTGTTTAACTCGTGTCTTTAATAAAGGTCACTGTAATATATTTCAGAGTTATTATCTGAATCCCGATATACATGGAAATAGTAAAGCTTACTTAAGTTTTGTCAATGAGTGTATCTAGAGGTCACTCTCAGCTAACGAATTTTATTTTAAAATTGTACGACAGGAATGTTTAAAGATGATATATTTTTCAAGTAGGCAATAGAGAATTGGAGTGCACTCTTGGTGGGTGATCATCATCTTCTATAGATATCTTCCGCTTTATTTCTATATAGTCTGGACTTCCGCAAACAATAAGGCAAGTTAGACATAACTTAATTTGTTTTGAAAATAGAGAAATCCATATTTAAATCATTAGATAATAAAAAGGCATATATTGAATTTAATAAAATATTTGTTTTCCAATATTTCGGTTGGCTGAACGCCAAACCTTTATCAAGGCATTACATTTTTGTATAAACAAATGTTTATAAACAAATTATACAAAAATGTAATGCCTTGATAAAGGTTTGGCGTTCAGCTAACCCAAATATTGGCAAATACATATTTTATTAAATCCAATATATGACATTTTATTATCTAATGACATAAATTAATATAAAGCTATGAATAACTTTTTCATCGCAGTAAAAACAGTAGAAGTTTTATTGATGTATATAGAAGAAATATTCGCGTCTTAATGTTTACATTTTCTCTGTATAGATGGCGCGTTATTACCTTATATGAATTTGTTAATTGATATAAAATATTAGCATTCTTATATATAGATATAAAATATTCATTCACACAACCAATATTCTATATATTATTTTTAAAACATTTCCATATATATATAAATATATCTATTTTTAATAGTCTCATTAAACTAAAGAGAAATGTTTTATTCTATAATTAAAGACATTTATTGTAGCTGAAAATTTTTTCGGGTATTTTTAGAAGAACGTTGAAAAGTAAATTCCTTGGGAATTTTAGGAAATAAAAAGGAAATTTATAGGAATTTTCCTGGGTCATTCGGGTAGTCTATATAAATAAATGTGAATGTAGGTACATATGTAAATTTATTTATTTGTTTCATAAACGTTTCCTTTGTATTTATTCAATCTGGCCAAAATTTTAAGAGGATAAAGGGTTACATCTGTTGGTTTTTTTTTCGAATATCAAACCAAGTACACACACAATTCAAATTAACTAATATACTTTTTTCCAGAAAAAAAAAAGATAATGAAAATATTGCTACTTCAGGTTTAAACGACAGAAACAAAATCTTAAAGCGAGTATTCATTCGAGCAGAACGCGAGCGAGGCCATATCATATATATATATATGATATCTTCTCTTTAAAACTTTCTCTTCGCTTATTCCTTTTTTCACCCAGCCTATGACGCGTAACTGCCGATGCTTTGCTGGTGTTACCTTTTTTTTTTCTTTTTTAAAAATATAATCTAACTAATTATTTATTACAAAAAAAAAAATAAAAAAAAATAAACCTCACACATTTAAATTAAATAAAAAAATTATTATCCTTAAAATTTTTCATAACTATACTATATATATATATTTTTTGTGTTTGATTGTTACAAATTTCTTCAAAATATAATCACTTGTTATTGACAATATATTTTGAGGGCCCGCAGCTGATAATACTTGAGATACACTGTGCTGATATTTTGAGATTGCTTTTCAATATAATTTACTAGCCGAATGACCCGGGCAACGCCCGTGTTTTACCCGATTGAATGTTTTGATTCAAATACTATTTGTTACAATTATAAATTGGCGCCTTAAATAAATACATATATTAGTTAATAACTATAGCCTATGTGCTTTATCTGTCTATGTACTGTTGGCTTCCGTAGGCGTCTCTTACTGGGAAAAAGAAAGAGAGGATTCCATTTAGTTATTAACTAATATATGCATTTATTTAAGGAGCGACCCGCTCCAACACAATAGTTACAAAAACCAAAAAGCGAGTGGGGGGGGGGGGGCAAAGTGTCTCGCGCAGTGGCGGCGACATCGTAGCGAACCAATAGGAGAGCGCCATTCCAAAAAAAAAAGCAAACGGTGACAGAGATCAAGAACGCATGACGCTCGTAACTGTATATAGAATATATATGGCCGGTTGGTCCATAAGTCAAATATCTACGGACAGACAACTCGCCCCCTACACAGTGCACCGGTGATGACGAATATGGTTGGAGCAAGGAAATATGGGATGATTAAGACGTCCAAGTGTGTCCATAGTGACGTCAGCACGCGTGGACCGATGCATCCGCCGGATGGCATTGGCGGCTCCCACAGTTCACTTCTGTCGCCATTTTGAAGGATGTGCAGGACATCTTGATTCCCCCATATCAATCAGAACCCTTATACGTAGATTGGTCGCCAGCGACCTACACTTATGACCAACGTTGAGAAGACTGTCATTGACTCAACAGCACAGATAACTCCGTTTGAAAATTGTTTGGTAACATGGATAGTGAATGGCACAGAGTAGTGCTCTCAGTTGAACTTCGCTTCTGTTTTAGCAATGACAGTCACCGAGTAGTCATTTGGCGTCGTCATGGTGACTGTGGAACGCCACACCTCACGACAACGCGGAATTATAGTTTGGGAAGCCATCGCCTATGATATCAGATCACCTTTGATTTGTATTGAGAGCATTATGACGGCCCAACGATACGTGGATGACTTGCTACGGCAGGTTACGCTGCCCTTTCTTCGAGGGATACCAAATGCCATTTTCCAGCGGGATAACACCCGACCTCACACAGCACACATCAGCCAACATTCCCTGTATGAAACCTCGGTGTTTACATGGCCACCAGTCTCTTCTGATCTCCTACCTATAGAACATGTCTGGGACCTAATTGGACGTAGATTGCGTGAACTGCCACAGCCGAGTTCAGAAGATGAACTGTGGCTGATGGTTGACAGGACAGCCATCCCTCAGGACGCCATCCTCATTGAGTCAGTACCAAGACATGTTGACATAGCGGTGGTCCCACAACATATTGGGTGGACGGCGATGTCGCTCAGTGTGTATAGGTGGATTCTGTTTTAATAAAGATAATTTATTGTTCATTACTATAGTACTCTGTTTATGAATATTTTCACGACTTTTTGCCTTGAAAAGTCTTCGCCTAAAAGTAAACACGATCCAGATTAAATTAACTCCAGAATTTTGCTTATTTGAATATTATATAAGCTTAATTTAGCTATATTTGAATTTAAATTTGAGTCTATTTCATTCAAATTTAGCTTCATTTAGAATTCATTTATATATTTTTATTATTTTACTTTGATTATTCCTTAACACCATCTTTAAAATTTTCACCCAAAGAAGTAAATATTGTGTGAAATGTATGCAGCTACTTTGCGGCGCAACATTTTTCCAAGACTAATAGCTTAAGAGACACACTAGTAAAAAAAGTTATTATACATGTGCATATATTAATATAAATATAAAATGTTTAATAAATATATTTACCGGTAATGTGTTGCTTTTCAATAATATCATAAGGTGTGTATAGATAATATATTTGACGATTTTATTGAAAAGAAAGCATTGCCAGTAAATTTATTTGTTATACATTTTATCGATAGATGGCAATTGAATTTATAATTTTAAGTTATAAAAAATGTAAAAGAAAATAGAGAGAGAAAACAAATCAATCTTTTTACTTTTTATTTATGTCATTATCTCTATGAAGGTAATATAGAGTGATAAAGACAATAATAGGATTATTTCTCTTTGAAAATAAATTTCGATTTTTATAAAAGAAACATTCGCGGTATAATTTCAATTTACGTTTTACAATAATAGGATGCATCGAATTGAATTTTTTATTACATGGTTGTCATTAATGTTATTATTTGTCCTCTTATTATGTGAGCAACAGAGTTATCCGGAATTATTTGAATAGGTAAAATTCGAATTTGGTCATAAAGTTTATTTTTTTTTATTTTGAGGTTTTACAATCTTTCGAGCAAATTTTGCTCTTCAACGGGCAAATACTATTGTATATAGTATCAAAATTATCTTTTTTTATAAAATTATTGAAGATAAAAAATGGTTATTGGCATTTACCCGCTCGGGTGTGCATCAGACTGTTTACAGCTAAAATACACTGCGTGACATTGAAAATGGAATACCAAGAAATAGTGGCCAGAAAGTGATGAAACTCGGCAGACAGAGAGAGACAGGGACGAACAATAAGCGATCTTTATTTCAAAATGATAGTCATAATACAGAGCGAGAACGGCGTCGGCTTAGTAGCAAGTAGGATCACCGCGGACGGCGATGCACGCAGCAACACGTCTAGGTAGAGAGTCAATCAGAGTACGGATGGCGTCCTGAGGGATGGCTCTCCATTCCCTCTCAACCATTTGCCACAGTTCGTCTTCTGAACGCGGCTGTGGCAAGGCATGCAAACGGCGTCCAATGATGTCCCAGACGTGCTCGATTGGTGAGAGATCAGGAGAGTACGGTGGCCAGGGAAGCATCTGTACATCTTGCAGAGCTTGTTGGCTAATGCGAGCAGCGTGCGTTCGGGCGTTATCCTGCTGATAAAGGGCATTGGGTACCCCCTGAAGGTAGGGGAGTGTCACCGGTCGCAGCACATCATCAATGTATCGTTGGGCCGTCATAGTGCCCTGAATACGAAGTAAAGGTGACCTGGAATCATACGCGATTGCGCCCCAAACCATGATTCCACGTTGTCGCACGGTGGGGCGTTCCACAATTGCTGCCGGATTGGACCTTTCTCCACGTCGACGCCACACGCGTACACGGCGACTATCACTGGACAAGCAGAAACGCGACTCATCTGAGAACACGACCCTGTGCCATTCCGTCATCCACGTCGATCTAGCCCGGCACAATTCCAAACGTTGGCGCCTATTCGGTGGGGTCAATGGCAGTCTTCTTAGCGGACGGCATGAGTACAAACCATTAGCAACCAATCGACGGGAAATGGTTCTGGTCGAGATGGAATGATCTAGGGTGTCTTGCACATGTTGCAGGATGGCGGTACAAATGGCTTGTGGGGCCGCCACTGCTTGTCGAAGGATACGCCGATCCACACGTGCTGACGTCACTCTGGTTGCACCGACATTCCTATAAATTGCCACATTTCCTTGTTCCAACCATCTTCTCCACAGTCGGTGCACCGTGGACGCACCAAGGTGTTTATCAGCTGCGATTTGACGTATGGACCAACCTGCCCTTTTCAGTCCGATCACCATGCCCCTCGTAAAAGCGTCTGTCTACTTGAACTGCCTCCGTTTACGATGACCTGGCATTCTCTGTTATTACACGTGTCTTTTGACACAAGAACAAAATTTCTACAATGATTTTCCTTGAAGAAATAACGACACGAATACTGTCCTTTCTGCAAGTTCCTTCCCTTATATCTTACTCCATGTGCGCACGAGAGCTGCGCATTTTACATCATTTGCATAAATTTACATCATTTAATTTACCAATATTTCAGTTGGCTGAAAGCCAACCTTTATCAAGGTATTATAACTTTTTAAAGTGTGTCAACAACAACAATAAGTATCTTGTATCATAATATATATATATATGAAAAAACAATAGAAAAAAATGAAAGATAAGTGGGTCAGGTGTTGATATTAAAAATAAAGAAGGCATCTCCTGACCACGAGCACATGTGCTTTACAGAAGGCAGAGCGCCATCTGGTGGAACAGAAATCAACTAAACATTGATTTAGCCTGTTCCCTGAAAATCTTTAGATCTGCACAATACTCTCTAAATTTATATTGATATGTCCTTAATAAAATCAAAAATATATATTTCATAATAATATGTCTATTAATATTTTTGTTAAAAACGGGATTAAATTATTGTTATGTCTTTATATTTAAATTAATGACATTTGTTTACACACAAATACAAAACCAATTTATTCTCGAAACATGTTTTGATTACAACCTGGATGATGATGATTAAAACAGAATATAGAAAATCAATGATAATTAATACACAACAATTATAAATATTGCCGCGTGGAAAATTAGGAAAGACAAACTTCAGGATGACACAGCAATTTATTTAAGGCAAGAACAAACTATCCATGATTTAAAAAAAGATAGGCAAAGAGGTAAGTTTACAGAGTAGCAAAATATAAACATCAAAAATGATACTCTGTTAATAAAATTTCTAACCAACATTGTCTAACAATGGTGTCCTTTATCATAAGTTGTTTAAATCCACCAAAGTTTTCTCACAATGAGTTTCCTTTTCCCCATTTTAAAATGCTACCTCTCAAGAGATAATCGCTTCTCAACAGATTTAATTAAAAAACGTCGAATATTTTTTACAATTTGTAAGAATTTCATTATATACAGAGATCTGTATAAATATTAAAACAAAGAAGGCATATCCTGACCATGAGCACATGTGCTTTTTAGATGGTCAGGATATGACTTCTTTGTTTTTAATATCAACACCTGACTTATATTTTTTTGCTATTATTTTTTCACGCATATATATATATGAAAAACAATAGAAAAATACATATTAAAAAAAAAGGCATCTCCTTATCGTGAAACCGAAAGTTGCTGATTTCTTGCGCCATCAATCGGAATAAATATTAACTATTCGTTGATTTTTTAGTTATTCCAGAATTGGCCAAATACCCATTCTTGATTAATCTGGAAAAGCTAACCACGTACGCATTTCGGACTGTAGGCCCTCGTCAACGTGGTGCAAGCTGAACCTCAACGACCAAAAACTGGTAATTCAGGCATCTTGAAAAATCATGAAACGGGTAGTTAAGGCCAGATTTGCGTGAGACCGTGAAACAAATTGAAAAAAATAGTAGAAATGTTACATTGTATATATGTTATATTTGTGAAAAAAATAATATAAAATAGAAATATATATATAAAAGGTCAAGTATTGATATTGAAAAAAAAAGGAATATCCTGACCAGGTTCACATGAGCATTTATAGATGGCAGAGCGCCATCTAATGGAGCAAAAATAAACTAAACGTTTATTTAACTTGCTCCGTGATATTTGGCCAACCATATTTCTTGATAAATCAAGAAAAGTCAACCACGAACGCGTTTCGGACTGTTGCCCCTCGTCAGCGTGGTGCAGACTGTACCTCTACGACAAAATTTGGTTCCAGAGACTTCCTGAGAAATCAAGAAATGGGTATTTAAGGCCAAGTTTGCGTAAATACGCTTTTCATGTGAAAAACAAAAATATATATATAATAAAAAGGACCAAATTTTGGTCGTAGAGGTACAGTCTGCACCACGCTGACGAGGGCCAACATCCCGAAACGCGTTCGTGGTTGACTTTTATAGATTTATCAAGAAATTGGGTTGGCCAAATATTACGGAGCAAGTTAAATAAACGCATAGTTTATTTTTGCTCCACTAGATGGCGCTCTTCCATCTATAAATGCTCATGTGAACCTGGTCAGGATATTCCTTTTTTGTTTTTAATATATATATGTGATGATGAGTTGCTGTCGACTTATCTGTGATGAGATCCTGTCGACTCATGTAATGAGATGAGAATTCCAGTAGCTTTTGTAGAGAGAATCCTGTCGACTACTGAAATAATGTTGAAGTCCTGGTAGCTCTTGTTGTACTGTGTTGACCAAGAGGAACAGTCAGGATGTAGAGTTTTCCAGTACCTCTCTGCACCTTGGAAGACCTTTAAAAGTTCTCACAAAATACAGGCAGTCGTGGTCGAGGCAGAGTGGAAAGCTGGGGATATCCACACAAAAAACGAAGACACAGTTACACTAAGAAAGTTCCGTTAACAGATAAAAGCTGAGCTAGAAGCGAAAGATGGAGACAGACGAATTCTTCTTAACTACATGTTGGATGAGATCGACATAACATACGACCGACGCGGCTTGCGCTAAGGGTGAACTAAACTCAACTGACTGAACTGTACTGAGCTGTCAAGCCACTGTAAGGTGATGATTTATAGGTTAAAGACGGGGTGACCTTATGTGACATGGGCGTTTCTGAGAAAAGGGGGGCCTTGGCATGTCCAGGTGTGAGAGGGGTCTCTGCATTCCACCACATGTGACAGTGTGGGTGGCCTTGTTTGTGGGAATTGTAAATCTACCTGATTTATGAGTTCCATCTTTAGACTGTTGTTTTGGCAATACTATGCTCGATCTCTGCTTTAGCTCAACTCTTAAATCTATTACAGATTTTATTTATTTATCCACTTTGTACAAATTACATTACATAGGGTGATGTAAAGACACAGATTAATCATGCGCATAATTATTTATAGATGTTTCTATATACAACATGGCAATCTTGTTATAAGTTATCTACACCATATGAGGTTGTTGGTTTAAATTACCATAGATGGGCCCCGGGAGTGAAAGGGTTTATCCGGGTTTAGGCGGGTAAAGCCTCTCTAACACAGGTAAGTAATTAAAATTTCTTTTAATTAATTTAAACTGTGAGGGTTAAAAAGGGCTATAACAAGATGAAATTTGTTGGATATATAAAAGTGAAATAAAAATGACATTGTGTTTGATTAACAAAAAAGATGATTAAAATAAAATGATGACATAAAAATTCACATTCTAAGAGAATATTGGTGGGCGTTGGACAGGGTTAGTAGTTAAAGAATAAGCAATTGTGAGATTTACACATGCAATCAAATACTTAGGTCCAGGTGCAAAAGCGAGGATATGGACTTGAGCGTCTTCCTAGGCAATGTTTCACCTGTGATCCTGTATAGGGTAACAGTGCTTTGTCACAATTGTAGTGTTATTGGGTTGAAAAGTTGTTGAAGAATATGTAATTGTTAGAAGTGCTCATGTAAACCAAATACTCAGATCCAGGTGCAAAGCGAGGATATAGACTTGAGCTGTCTTCCTTGGCAATGTTTCACTTGCGATCCTATATAAGGGTTACAGTGTTTTGTCACAATTTTAGGATTATTGGGTTAAAAGTTGTTGAAGAAAAGTTGCTTATTAATATGATTGAGAAAGGAGTGAAATAGAGCCATGCGATAAGTAGAATTGTAGCGACAGTAGGTGATCTGACTTGACTCGAAATCAAAGGTTGAATGTGGTCCGCTAGAGCTGAAAAAAAGTTGAAAGTTGAAAAAAGTGAACGCTTTGTGAATGCGTTGGTGATTTGCTCTGCGGATGAAATGAAATAAACTCTTGAAGCTTGTTCAGACCAGAAGTTTGGATTGGTAAGTCTGGGGACGGTGTTCAAGGAGTTTGTTGAGTTACGAAATCAAAAAATAAATTGTCAAGCAGTGCTGTCGTTTTTCTACTTTGATGTGACGCAATGACTGAAAAGATAGTGATGAAAAATATAGGGGATTGGTTAAAGAATATGATTGTTGAAAACGATTGTTGTAGATGCCCGATAGTGGATGATAAACTTTGTCAGATAATAAAGGTATTTAAACAAATAAAATATAGTGAATAGAAATATAGAAATATGATTGCGGGTACAAAAAGTGTAAGTGGACAAAATTAAACCTGTAATATATAAAATATATAATAAATAATAAAATAAAAATAATTTTTGAAACAATTAGATGTTTTACAATACTAAAATAATATCATGAAAAATAAAAGTAAATTTGATTAAAGGTTTTTTTTTTTTTTTTTTTTTTTTAATGTTGGATTAAAAAATTTGTTTATATAATTGAAAGGTAAGAATAAGAATAATTATTCAAGATTTTATACAAAATTTATAATATAATTGAAGGTTATTAATGATTGGATAAATTTTAAGTAGTGTAAAATTGAACAAAAATTGTCTCTTTTGACGAAAAGTTACAGTTGTGGTGTGTGACTAGATTATATCCCTTTGGTAACATCGGTGTTTCTATGACTCTGAAACTTGGAATATGTGAAATGATCTTTTCGTTTGTCCTCAATGCTGGTATGTAGAGAATGGTTTCTCTTTCGCGTTAAAAAGTCTATATAAGACTTAACCAAATTGTTTTAATTGGTGCTATCAATTAACATGTAAAATGTTTAAAGTATGTTGTGTTGTGATATTTCGTTGGTGAGCTTTGTGAGATTCTCGAGGAAATCTAAATGAGTAGTGTGACACATGTGTTCAAAATGGCGTCATGAAGCTAGCGGTCAAGAAGATCTGCCTTGAGGGGGAAGAGAGAAGATATTCTCAAAAGATAACAGTGACCAGGGGAGTGACGTCATAAAGAGCGTCCACTTCCTTTTTTTCACGGAAATTCTATTTGTGGGGTGGTCACACGTGCGGGGTGTTTATTTTCTGTCTTGCTTGAAACTGACTTTCTCTCTCTTCTTTTGTTGAAGTTTGGCAATTTTCTTGCCTATTTGAAAATATAGTTTTCTCGATGTTCGTAAGTGTTGTGTCTCGAAATCAGTTTAGACTTAGTAAAATTGTTATACGATGATTTCAGGCTAGAAGTGAGTGAAAGATATGACTTTCGACGTGTACACGCTTTGAGGTGAGAAGTCATAGGCATGAAGGCGTCTTTGGCCTGAAAAGTGAAAAGGTTTTGTGGTGTAGCGCTATGACACGAAGTGAGAAATGTGAATGAAAAGGTGTCACGTGAAGTCTTAGTTTGGTACAAATCTAACCTGTTTCACCATGAATAACAAATTTAATAAAGTCATGGGTGGTTGTTGTATGAAACACATCGAGAGAATATTTGACTGTTAGTGGATTTGGCAAGTTTAATGTGAAATTATTTTATTGTGGCGACGATATAGAGCTAAGTGGAGCTCGAAATTGGATTTGTGTGTTGAGTCGCGCACTAATAATTGTTGCCAATTGGATAAAGTGATGTGTGAGTGTTGTAACGTTTGTTGAGAGAGATTTGTATAACGAATCAAAAGTTTTACGAAGGAGCATCTTTGAGAGAGAGAGAGAGAGATTTGTTGTTGATTAAATATGCATGTAAAAGGAAAGATGAGGGAGTGTATTTATCCTCGAATATTAACGATTGTAATCGTTTTGGAAGGCTGTGACTTAAATTAGCTACTGGCGGTGAAGTGGAGTGAATCTTTATTCCTAACTTGTTTTGGGGAAGATAGTTGTTTTCCCTAGTGGCGTTTTTGAAGATACTGTATCTTCCGATTTTTACAATTAAAAAAAAAATGCGTTTCACCTATGTTAATTTATATTTAAAAATTGATATTTTTGATCGTTGATTATGGTAGTGTGAAAATGTTCCTTGTAAAAAGGCAATGTCGTGAGAGTTACAAATAATTTGAATTGGGCGCTTACTTGAAATGGTGAACATTACCAAATTTTAAGAATTGATAAAGATATTGGTCTTTTGATATAAAGATAACTAATAAGTAAAACAAAAATAAGTTTAGTATTATGATGAATGAGAGATTTTAAGAAATAATAATAATGATATATGTAGTATATTTTGAGTTATATGGTTCACAACCTTCTTCTGATATTCATTATATAACCCCATATCTATATATTAAAATATGTATCGAACAATGGAAGCAAATAAAACAAAGAAAGAGGTAGACCAGAGACGACAAAGGCAGACCAGATGACAAAGGCCAGACGAAAAACAACCTGGCGCCATAAAGTAACGTGATTACAGTAGCCAATGAGGAATCGCCACATATGCGAGCGTCCCAGAGTATATAAAGAGGCCAGCAATGGGACAAAGAGAGTTATTCAGTTAGTTGTTTTCAGAGCCACGCCGTCATACGGTCGGATTTCTCACCCCTATCCGCGATGTAGGCGTCCGCGACACCCGTGGTTCGACTACCTTCGTCCGTGGTCTACCTCTTCCTCTTGAAGTTACCATCTAGGCCTGCCTCTGTCTCTTGCTGTCCCAGTGCGGGAATCCCACATCACGCACCCACTACCACGACTGCCCAGCACATTCCACATCGGGTTTACTACAGAATCCGTTAAAGTCGACAGGATGACTGAGGACAAGCAGAGGATGACGAAGGTCGAAGACGAACACGTCGCGGATGCCCTCACCAACATGCAGCCCCACTGCGACGAACTAGTAAGCCGCCTAGCAGACGCCATTCGGGGACTAGCCGTGCCTCGTGTGGAGGAAGCCATCATCTACCTTTTCGACGTATCCCACGCAACAATCAGCCTTCTTCCATACAGCCATCTCCAGAGATCAACTCCAGCCAGCATCAGCCATTTCAAGGTACTTTAAACTTTGTTTCTACCATTTTCCCCATAAATTTTATTCTTATATTTTCACCTTAAGCATTTTAAAATCAATTATAACCTTTTTATAGCATTTTTATTCAATTTTTAAGACTTTCACACTCTCATTTATCCTTTTTACTTTATTTTAATCAAATTATAAACTTTAATTCATCATTTTCAATTTTATTTTAAGAAATATTCAATCACGCATTTTTGCCAATTTATTAATCTTAGATGCCTTTCTTAAAGTCACCTAAAATGGCATTATCCAAATATGCAACTTTCAATTTTACATAAAAAATCATATTATATTTTAATTACTCGAATCATATTATTTCATATCATCACAGCAAACTTATTTGTATGTTTTTTTTAGTACCTTATTTATGGCCATAGTATTAATAATTAAATTTATTACGCTCTTTATTTTACTTGACTTATTACTATTCCAATTGATATTTCTCAATATTTAAAAGTTTTAAAAACTAGTCCTAGATTTGTATTTTTATAAATATCAATTTTAAATCATCTCATCTCAAAATGTGCCTCCCATTTTTCCCACAATTACAAATACAACTATAAATGTAATATGCGAAAACTAAATATCATACCTTAAAATTTCCATACCCCATCGCATTTCATTCCTACCTGCGTTAAACTGTTATTTACGAAACTCTATCGTATTTTGTACCCATGCCATAACCTTTTCTCTTAAAAAAAAATTCGTAAATTCATTATTTTATAATTTTTCTAAACCTAATCACCGCTAATAATCCCCTCAGACTTAAATGACCACCTATCCCAATATAATAGAAAGTAGAAAACTAGCAATACAACGTACAAATGACAGACACGACAAAGAGAAACTTAAATATGATGACAAACATAAAAATCCACACTTTGATACAGGAGATTTAGTATTAGTAAAGGTGTATCATCATCCAAATAGCGGTAAGTTAGTACCCTACTTTACAGGTCCATATAAAATTACTGAAATAATTTCTGATAATGTCGTACGTATAAATAGACCCAAAAGGATTACAGGTAATGATAGCGATACTGTGCATGTAAATAAATTACAATATTATAATGAAGAGGTCCTCTATATTTCACCACCCAAATTAGAACCCCTAAAAATAAATAGAATAATAGAGCCTTTCCGACATTTAGACCCCAACTTGTTTAGTCCAATAGAAAAAAGTATAGCTCATCGGTTTTCCGAACCTTTTAATCATTTGTCCCCCCAACTATTCGCATAGAATTAGTGGAATCTAGGCCCTGAAAGACTGGCAAACAATCCATGTTATATAACATTTATATATTGTTAAAAATACCTTAAGATCGTCTTATTTCTGATATCATTGTTTTTATTAGATTATTATTATTTTCTCATATTGACGCCTCTCTCTCTCGATCCTATCTTCCCATCCTATACCACTTATTCACACCTCCTTAACCCACCTCCTCTCAACCTCATAGTCTCCCATAGGGTTCCTGTTGCCACCCATTTTATTTTTTTATTATTAATTCATCTATTGGACCATCCTTCCTCGGTATACAATTCCCAATAACGAGTTCAGGAAATCCAAAGATTATTTCTTTTTTTTTTTTCCATCACCCGACAACATCATTCATTACATTCAACTATGTCGGGTTGTTCAATCATCATTGGCAACAGTACCCTTTACCTTCCATATTTCCCGCAGTCAAGAGTCTCCTGCTCGCCAAACAAACTTTTATTTTTTTTATTTTGATTCAACCAGCTGGCTCTACCTTCCTCACTGTACATTTCCCAACAATGAGTTCAGGCGACCAGTTCGAGTTTTTTTTTTGTTTTTTTTTTCTCAACGCTCGGATCATCATCACAACCATCATTTTACCATTTTATTACTTTTTTTTTGAACTTTTAATCCGAGCTCAATCATCATTGGCAACAGACAACTCTTGACTCCACCTTTCCCATTTCTACTCTTTCAACTTACCTACCTTCCCCATCTGATCTAATGCTACTTACTGAACATCTTGAGATTGCTGAACCCTGAAAACAATACTTCGCTTCTAAGCTCGTATTGCAGGGCAGGACTCCTGATATGTCCTTTGCAGAAACCAATTCAGACCTTCTTCCTTTATTCCTCACTGCGTCACTACCTATCGCAAACCTTTTGCTTAAGTCAATTTTCTTTTATATTTTATTTTACTTTATTATCTCTACTTCCCCTCCTTCCTGTATTACATCCCTGAAACTATGTTGTAAATACTTAAGGCACCTTAAGTAACAAAAAACTGAAACTAGTATACCAACTTTCCCAAATATTTATTCTCGCTATTGTGTGTGTTTACTTTAAATTTATCCTTCCTATGTACTCCTCTTATATATTTTTTGTAGTTTTATAATATTATATCAATGTGTCACCACTACTCCCCTTTATCTTTATTTTTATTCTAGTAACTAATTTTTGTGCCCCAAATTATTTCACATTTAATAGGTTTGCTAGCTTTTCTCTCATTTATTGTAAATAGACTTACAGTTTACCTAGTTTTGTGGTGTTGGACTTTGTTTTTTTTTTTTTACTTACAGATGTGGATAAAACATCTCACTATTAATCGATAATATCATTTTTATATTAATGCCTTCAACTACCAACCAACCCATTATATATTATTACCTTTAATATTTTTATTTTTAGACTTAGCATTTTACAACTTCAACTATTTTAGGCACCATTTTTAAAAAAAACCTACAACTAACAATATTTATAATATTTCTTAAACAGGTAAAACATTTATCATTTTTATTTTTCTTAATAGATTTTCAAAATGTTATTTTTTGACGCTTCCCTTACAACCTCTTAACTCTATCCCATGAACCTTTCCTCCCAACCTTTTACATCCATCAAGAGTTTATTGTTCGTCAGCCATTTTCTTTTTTTTTTTTATTGATTAAACTAACTAGAAGACCCTTCCTCGCTGTACATTTCCCCACAGTGAGCTCAGGAAACCCTGTTAGATTTTTATATTTTTTCCTCTCATCGTCCGGCTCATCATTTTTTCATTTTTCAACATTTCTTTTCATCACACAAGCCGGACACAATCAAAATGACAGCAATAAATCTCTTACATCCACCTCTCCTTTCCCACATCCTTCAAACCTCCAACTACCTTCCAAGGGATTCCAGTTTGCCGAACATTTTTGTTTTTTTTCATTGATTAATCCGACTGGAACAATCCTTCCTCGTTATACCCATTCCCCATAATGAGTTCAGGATATCCAGCGCGATATTTTTTTTTTTTCTCATCGCCCGACTCATCATATCAATTCACCATTTTTTCAACTTTTCATTTTTTTTCTCATAATTCAACCGGGCACAATCATTATGGACAACAGGGATCCCTCTTACCCTCCTACCTCTACCTTTTACCCCATCAATCTTCCCACTTCTTCTCACTGTCTGAGCTAACGATGCAGACGGAATATCTTGGGCCTTCTGTTAATGAAAACAATGCCTCACTTAAACAAGTTCGCATTGCATTGCAGAATGCTTGGGATTCTACCTTGCAGAAACATGCTCAGATACCCCCTTTCCCTTTTTCAACCTTAGCGTCACATTATATGTTCAACCAATAAACTAACTTTTTCTCCGCTCACATTTTATGCAATAAGATATTATTTTACTTGTACGAATCCTTTTACCATATTTACCATGTTGTATTATATACTTTTTCTTAATCTTTTATCATTCATTTTGTGCGTTTTTATTTTTATAACCTTGAATTTTTTTCTCATTGATACACCACCATTACAACATCTTTCTCTTTTTAACTTGTAACTTTATAATAATTTTAACTAATTTGTATACAAATTATTTCTTTTATTTTTTATAATAGGTTTGTTAGGTTATCATTCATTACATGTCATTCCCCCAACCAAACCTTCATCACCGGGGGCACATTCTGTAGTATATTTTGAGTTATATGGTTCACAACCTTCTTCTGATATTCATTATATAACCCCATATCTATATATTAAAATATGTATCGAACAATGGAAGCAAATAAAACAAAGAAAGAGGTAGACCAGAGACGACAAAGGCAGACCAGATGACAAAGGCCAGACGAAAAACAACCTGGCGCCATAAAGTAACGTGATTACAGTAGCCAATGAGGAATCGCCACATATGCGAGCGTCCCAGAGTATATAAAGAGGCCAGCAATGGGACAAAGAGAGTTATTCAGTTAGTTGTTTTCAGAGCCACGCCGTCATACGGTCGGATTTCTCACCCCTATCCGCGATGTAGGCGTCCGCGACACCCGTGGTTCGACTACCTTCGTCCGTGGTCTACCTCTTCCTCTTGAAGTTACCATCTAGGCCTGCCTCTGTCTCTTGCTGTCCCAGTGCGGGAATCCCACATCACGCACCCACTACCACGACTGCCCAGCACATTCCACATCGGGTTTACTACATATATATATTTTTTAAAAGTAAAATTGAGAGTAATAACTTGAAATTTTAATCTGATTAAAAATTAAAGTAAATTTGATACATGAGATTGTGAAGGTTTTAAAAATTGACTAAAAAATGATATAAAAAAGCTAAAGTTTGAATTAAGAATGTAAAAATAATTAAAAATTGAATTTAAAATGGTATAAAAAAGGTAAAAATTGGATTTAAAATGCTTAAAGTGAAAATATAAATACAAAATTTATGGGGAATCAAGTTTTGAACTTGAGGCTAAAGTTAAGGTAGGTTTTTAAAAACTTACAATTGTGTGATGAGAGTTCAGTCAGGAGACTTGGTCTTTGGTGGTCGTCCTGCTGTCGTGGAAGTCGCTCCATGTAGATCTTGTAGAAGCTTGTAACTTCTGGAAAGTTGTTTGTCGCTTGTTGCCTTGATCATTGTCGATATCAGGCCGAAGGTGGAGAACTTGTCACAGGGTTTGGGTACATCGTTGCTCGGTTTCCATGACTTGCGGGAATATCGGGGCTGTCGTTGGCGCGGTCAGCTTGCTCCCGACGTTGGCGATCGGTTAGCGGGTATGCGGAAGTCCGTTGGGGCGGCGTTTCTTCCGTAAATATCTTGGGGAGAGATTGCTTGGACGTTTCGTTGGAATGGTCGGGCTTGTTCCTCCATCTTCGCTCTTTCTCGTTTCCTATCTGAACAGTCTTCTTACCTCTTCGTTGTGTCATCCTTCGTTTTGGTTATCCTGTCGACTTAAATGTAATGATTTGTTGAGTTTGATGTCGACTTATCTGTGATGAGATCCTGTCGACTCATGTAATGAGATGAGAATTCCAGTAGCTTTTGTAGAGAGAATCCTGTCGACTACTGAAATAATGTTGAAGTCCTGGTAGCTCTTGTTGTACTGTGTTGACCAAGAGGAACAGTCAGGATGTAGAGTTTTCCAGTACCTCTCTGCACCTTGGAAGACCTTTAAAAGTTCTCACAAAATACAGGCAGTCGTGGTCGAGGCAGAGTGGAAAGCTGGGGATATCCACACAAAAAACGAAGACACAGTTACACTAAGAAAGTTCCGTTAACAGATAAAAGCTGAGCTAGAAGCGAAAGATGGAGACAGACGAATTCTTCCTAACTACATGTTGGATGAGATCGACATAACATACGACCGACGCGGCTTGCGCTAAGGGTGAACTAAACTCAACTGACTGAACTGTACTGAGCTGTCAAGCCACTGTAAGGTGATGATTTATAGGTTAAAGACGGGGTGACCTTATGTGACATGGGCGTTTCTGAGAAAAGGGGGGCCTTGGCATGTCCAGGTGTGAGAGGGGTCTCTGCATTCCACCACATGTGACAGTGTGGGTGGCCTTGTTTGTGGGAATTGTAAATCTACCTGATTTATGAGTTCCATCTTTAGACTGTTGTTTTGGCAATACTATGCTCGATCTCTGCTTTAGCTCAACTCTTAAATCTATTACAGATTTTATTTATTTATCCACTTTGTACAAATTACATTACATAGGGTGATGTAAAGACACAGATTAATCATGCGCATAATTATTTATAGATGTTTCTATATACAACATGGCAATCTTGTTATAAGTTATCTACACCATATGAGGTTGTTGTTTTAAATCACCATATATATATATATATATATGACAATTTAGTGGTAATTGTGGTGAGGAGAGAAATAATCACACGACGAGTTGTTAGAGCAAATCATCCAGGCAGTCAGCCGAGAGAGAGCGAGCGAGACGTTATCTGCTGAACGACTGTTTTCCCTGTGTACACAACCGGGGTGATAGTCGCCAGGTGGTGACGCCCCCCTCAGGAATGTGGCCAAAAAATGGTCGTTAGTTAGTTGTCTAAAGTGTCTCGCTTTAGCGGCCCATTTCTCTCTTGTTGGCTGTTGGTTTGTTTTATTAATCCTGGAAGAGCATATATTATGACATATATATATATGAAAAAACAATAGAAAATAATAAAAGATAAGTGGGTCAGGTGTTGATATTAAAAATAAATGAGGCATCTCCTGACCACAAGCACATGTGCTCGTGGTCAGGAGATGCCTTATTTATTTTTAATATATATATATGTAATAATATGTTGAAGTTCTGGTTGACTCTTGTAGTACCTCGTCGACTCTCTGTAATAAGGTGATGCAACCGAGGGTCAAACCTGTAGTAACCGCGAGGAACAGTCAGGGCGTGAAGAGTTTTCCAGTACCTCTCTGCACCTTGTAGGATCTTTAACAGTTCTCACAGGGTACAGGCAGTCGTGGTCGAGGCAGAGTGGAAAACTGGGGAATGTCCACACACAAAAAACGAAGCGACACAGTTGTAGAAGGAAAGTTCCATGAACAGATAAAAAGCGAGCCAAGAGCAAGATGGAGATAGAGAGAGTTCTTACTGACTACATGGTGAAATGAGGTGGGACTTGGAGACAACCGGCGACGCGCTGATGGGGAACTGTCTGACTCGCTGTTGCCAAGCCGGGCCTTATTTATACTACGCCTCCGACAAAGAGAATTGGGTCATGCACGTGTCGCTGGACACCGGACACTGGCGCCTACCTGTCGGCTTCTTATTTTATTTTTAGAAGTTACTTTGTGATTTACTTCTCAAATCTTGCTCTTAACTCAGCTTTTAATCTATTATATAGTTTTATTTATTCATCTTCAGTACATTACATATGGTGATGCAAGGACACATGTCAATTATGCGTATAATTATTTATAGATTTGTTTCTATATACAACATCTTGTTATAAGTATTATAATATAGGGTTGTTGGTTTAAATTATCATAGATGGGCCCCGGGGGAGTGAAAGGGTTTATCCGGGTTTAAGCGGGTAAAGCTTCTCTAACACAGGTAAGTAATTAAAATTTCTTTTAATTAATTAAAACTGTGAGGGTAAAGGGCTATAACAAGATGTTCATTTGGATATATCTGAAAATTATAAAAATAAAACATGTTTAATTTAAAAGTTATGATATTCATTATAAAAGAGAACTGTAGATAAAACCTTTGTTTGCTAAAAAATAATGATAATAAAAAATGATGTTCTAAAAGATTGTTGGCGGGCGTTGGAAAGGGTTAGGGGTTGAAGAATATGCAATTGTAAGTGTTGCACAGACAATCAAATACTGAGATCCAGGTGCAAAGCGAGGATATAGACTTGTGCGTCTTCCTAGGCAATGTTTCACCTGTGATCCTGTATAAGGTTACAGTGCTTTGTCACAATTGTAGGGTTATTGGGTTGAGAAGTTGTTGAAGAAAAGTATTAATATGATTGAAAGGGGTGGTAGAGCCATGCGATAAGTTGAATTGTTGTAGCGACAGTAGGTGGTCTGACTTGAATTGAAATCAAAGTTTGATTGTGGTCCGCTAGAGCTGAAAAAAAAATTGAAAATTGAAAAATGTGAACGCTTTGTGCATGCGTTGGTGATGTGCTCTGCGGATGAAATGAAATAAACTTTTGAAACGTGTTCAGACCAGAAGTCGAGACTTGTAAATCTGGGGAACTGTGTTCAAAGAGTTTGTTGAATTACGAAATCAAAAAGAAAAATTGTCAAGCAGTACTGTCGTTTCTACGATGGTTTGAAGCAATGGCTGAAATAGATAGTGATGAAAAAGTATAGGGAATTGGTTAAAGAATATGATTGTTGAAAACGATTGTTGCATGCCCGATAGTTGATGATAAATAAACATTGTCATATAATGAAGTTATTTAAACAAAAATATAGTGAATAAAAAGATAGAAATATGATTGCGGATAAAAAGTGTAAGTGGATAAGATCAAACATGTAATATATAAAAGATATAATAATAAATTAGTAATATATAAAATATATAATAATGAATTAGTAATATATAAAATATATAATAATGAATTAAAAATGAACAATTAAATGTTTTGCCATACTAAAATAATATCATGAAAAATAAAATTGTTAAAATAAAGTTGTTAAAATAATGTTGGAATAAAAATTTGATTATATAATTGAAAAGTGAAATATAAAAATAATTATTCAAGATTTTATACAAAGTTATAATATAATTAAAGGTTATTAATGATTAGATAAATGTTTTATCTGTTTAAAAAATATTATAAATATTGTTAGGTGTAGGTTTTTTTAAAATTGGTGCCTAAAATAGTTGAAGTAGTAAAATTCTAAGTCTAAACATGATGAGAAAAAAAAAAGAAAAAAAAATTTTAAAGGTAATAATATATAAAGGGTTGATTGGTAGTTGAAGGCATTAATAAACAAAATGATATTATCGATTAATAGTGAATTGTTTTATCTACATTTGTAAGTTAAAAAAAAAACAAAGTCCAACACCACAAAATTAGTAAAACTGTAAGTCTATTTACAATAAATGAGAGAAAAGTTAAAAGAAAACAAAAATATTCGTTCCTGAAAAAAGGGAACATTTTTACACACAATGTCTAGGTGTAGGTGCAAGATTATTGATGTCTTTAGTTTGACCTACGGGGAGGCAATGTGGCCCTATGTCGCTTTGGTCCGGTCTGAGAAGTTGGTCTTTGCCAGATCTTCCCGATTATATTATGTGAGACCAGACGGGGAGCGATCTTGATCCCTAAAATTATGTCATTGTAGTGGAAAAGGGGACTTTAGGTACATGTAGCATGTAGTGCATGTCTTAGGCGCTAAAAAGATTGCAGAGCGTTTTATGCAATTGGTCTGCAAAATTTTTAGGTGAGCCTACCCAAACGCCGGCTTGTTACGTTTGGGAAAAATCATTTGAAATATTAACTTAACAGATCTTTTCTCCATGTAACATTGCGTTACATATGGAGAAATGAGAGGTTAAAACCTTTTTTATTCCTAACAAGAAAGCCGGTAATGTCGTGTATGTTCGTATTAAAAAAAATGTACCCAAAAGCCCTATAATTGAATGATTGACAGACAAGAGTGTTGAAGATTGGAATATTGTCGTGGCGATGGTCGCCATTTTGGGGATTTAATTGTCCTTTTAGGAGGGTATAATATGGTGTCATTTACAGGATCGATAACCTTATAAAAATAAGACTTGCTATAAAATGGATTTTATATAACTTTCCTATCCGTTTTAATCTGGTAGGTTATTTGGTGGACACGAAAATCTAATATACCGGTGTGCCAATATCACGTGTTTCAAGTACAGGTGTACTGAAACTGGAGGCGTCATGTTAACATGGCCACTATCTTATGTAATCTCTCTCCGTCCTGCGAGTTGGATCACGTGTCAGGTACAGGCGAACTGGGCTTGTCGGCGTTGGTAAACTGAAACTGGAGATGTCAATGTCAACATGTGTCATGTCCTTTGTTGCCGGTCCTTTGTTGCCGACTGGCACCGCTGGTGTTTGGTTGCTGTCACCTGATCCCATGTCTGGCCTACATCCCGAGTTGAGTCGTCTTCTCTTGCCTATTTGAAAATACCGGGATTTAAATGTAAAAAGGGCTGTGAGCTTGTAGGCGGTATAATTCGGAATAGTTGCGTCTCGAAGATATCTGGAGTCAAATGATTGAATTCAATGAAATATACATCTTGAGGCAATCGCTGTGGGTGTTGAACGAATCGGGGCTGGGGAGGTGTTATGTACAAAACATTCTCTGTGTAATATTTTAATTTAATGACATGTATGGTATCACTGTCTCTATTGAGAGGCTGATTTGGGCGATCTATTCGAACGACATTGGGTGAAATTATTTCAATTATTTTGTATGGTCCAGTAAAATATGGTGCTAACTTACCTGTGTCGGGATGTCTGTAATTTTTTACCAAAACAAGATCATTCACTTCGAAATGTGGTGTTCTGTGCTGCTTATCAAATGTTTCTTTATCTTTTTTATGCTTATTTTGAGTACGAGAGCTTGCTATCTCTCGAGCTATATTTATTTCGGGGTATGGGTTAAGATGAGTTCTTAGATCTGGGGGGATAACATTGAACATTAAGTAGGTAGGTGGAAAACTTGTGACAGAATGGGGTGTGTTATTGTACGTCTGAGTGACGCGCTTAACTAGTTGAGTCCAGGAAGCTTTTGGATTTTCTAGATAAGCTAGTCTGAGCTTGCCTGTAATGGTCGCATTTAAGCGTTCTATTAAACCGTTTGCTTGTGGGTTATTGCTTGTGGTTAGTAGGGGTTGTATACCATGTGTTATTAGAAATTTACGGAATTTTTCTGGGGTAAAAGCGGGCGCTCTGTCAGATAACAGACGTTTTGGAGATCCTTGCTGTAGTACAGTCTTGAGGGTTTGAATGTACGTTAGGGTACTGGTGGACTTCGATGGAAAGGTCCAAGCATATCGCGTTAAATGATCCACTATAACGTGTAGATAGGTTTTGGAGTGTCCATATTTCGAAAATCCAGCTATGGTATCTATAGAGATTAAGTCGAATGGTTGTTGAGGTGGTGGAATTTGTCCGAGGGCACCATAGGGTTTACCTTTGGGCCTTTTAATGATTTGGCAGGTGTGACACGACCTGACAAATTTTTCTATAGATTTAGAGATACCTTTCCAGTAGTACTGGGTAGTAATTATGCGGATCATCTGAGAGATGCCTGGGTGGTTATACTCTTGGTGAACTTTGTTCATGAGAGAATGTTGCAGGGTTTCGGGAATTATTATTTTAGTTACACCTTTTCGGGTAATGGCATGTGAGCCATTTGTATCAATGTTGAAGGGGGATGCTGTTGGTTGATGCTGTTTTATAATATCAGTACTGATAAATCCTACAAAGGGGTTTCGTGAGAGTAAATCTGTTTCATACTGTTGACTGCCTTTGAGGTAGTGGATTTCGTAATTATAGGTAGATAGTCTCAGGCTCCATCTAAATAGTCGGCCTGACGGATTTTTTATAGTTTTAAGCCATTGTAAAGCTTGGTGATCTGTGTATATGGTGAATTTTATACCGGTGAGGTATATTCGGAATTTGTCTACACTTTCGACGATGGCGAGGCACTCGAGTTCGGAAACAGTGTAGTTTCTCTTATGTGCTCTAAGGGCGCGGCTGAAATATTGTACAGGATGTACTTGTCCGTCTGGATGTACCTGTTTGAGTATGCCGGCAATCCCTTGGGTGGATGCGTCGCAATAAAGGCGGCATGGTAAACCGACTTGATACAAGTGTAGTACTGGTTTACTGGTTAAACTCTCCTTGAGAGTGGTGAAAGCTTGTTGACAGTCTGGGTCATAATTCCATTTTACATCCTTTTTAAGTAGTTTATTTAAAGGTGCTCGTAAGCGGGCATAATCTGCTATAAACTTATTATAAACGTTTACTGCTCCTAAAAATGATTGTAGTGTTTTTTGATTGGTAGGTGGTTTGATGGCATTTATGGTATCAAGGTTGCGCGTCTGTGGTGCATAAGTACCTGCGGTAACAGTGTATCCTAAGAAATCTATATTTGTTTTAAAAAATGAACATTTATTATAATTGAGTTTGATGTTTTCGTGTTGACACACCGTTAGAAATTGTTGTAGGTGTTGTAGATGATCCTCTAAGGTGTCAGAAAAAATAATGAAATCGTCGAAGTAATGGGTAACAAAATTTAGTTTATATTTTTGCATGACCTGGTTTATGGCACGATGGTATATCTGTGGCGAATTTTTAAATCCGTAAGGAAGCCTACAAAATTCGTACTGACTCTCTAACGTCACGAAAGCTAGTAGATTACGTGAGTTAGGTTCTATTTCCACTTGCCAATATGCGGATGCTATATCTACAGAAGAGTAGTATTTGGCTTTCGACAATTTGTCAAGAATGGTTTCTATTAAAGGTAAAAGATGTACGTCTGGAGCGATGATTTCATTAAGTTTTCTGTAATCAATACAGAAACGTTTCGATTGCTCACGTTTGGTAACAAGCGTTATGGGACTGGCATAAGGTGAAACTGACGGGGCAATGATTCCATATTGGAGCATTTGCTCTATTTGGGTTTGTATTTCTTGTTGGTCGTGTAGTGGCACTCTATATGGGCGTAATGCTATTATTTTATCTGTGGTGGTATCGATTTTTACCGGTGGTATGTTCAATTTGGGCACATTGTATTTATTAGTAGAGAACACTTGTGAGAATTCATATAGAATTTGGTGGAGTTCGTGTGGACAATGTTCTAACTGAGGTGCCGCATTAGAAGGTATAGAAATCTCAGTATCATAGGTAGGAGAAATAGTGGGTGATACAATAGTGGGGGAACATATAATTGGGGTAGGGTCCGCCACGTGTAAACAGGACTGGTTCGAGGGGAAGGTAGTAAAAATAGCCGTTTCCCTCGGTTGAGTGGGACATAAATCCTGTTTGCATTTGGTGAACTTATAGACATTCGTTGAGAGAGCATCATTTTTTTGATAAATTTGGAGATTATTAAAATCTATAATTAATTTAAATATTTTAAGGGTATTAATAGATAAAATACCAAAAGGTAGTGAAGCTTCTACTATAAAAAATTTTAGTTTTTGGGTGAGGTTACCGATTTTAAGTTTTAAAAAAATATATCCAAGGGTAATTACATTGTGGGCTATTGCATTTATAGTTAAACTGTACTGATGGATAATAATTTTATATGGTAATCTATTTTCTATGGTTCTTAAAATATCTAAGTTAAGTAGGTTTATAGATGCTCCCGTGTTTATTAAAAAGGGCAAATTTACATTTGGTGACAATTCAGTCCATATTATAAGCTGTTCAACGAAAATAAGTTTCAGGTTTTCCTACCGTTGAGCTGCTCGCGGGGCTTGCAGAGTCGTCTTGGCTTGCAGCTTGGACTTGGGGAACATGGCTCGGAGATTGGACCTTGGGCTGGGTGTGGGTACCACGTTTTGGTACAGTGGTTGTGCGTGGTCTGGCGCTGTAGACTGGGCGTGTTCGGTCCCGTGGGAACCGTTATTCACACTGGGAGTGCCAGTGCATGGCATTGCAATACTTGCAAGGCGAGGGTGGAGGTGTAACTTGGTACGTTACACGTGATGGCCGCTGGTTGTTGTACCGCGGTGGTGGGTTGTGGTAGGTTGGGTGTGGAGCCTTGTCTACTTGGCGCTGGTACACTGCACTGGTGGCACACTGAGTTCCTCTTATTCTTGATACTATGTCGAACCATTCCTTAATGGTGTTTGGCTGCACAGTTGCGATTAATCGCTGGTCTGCGACGGGCAGTCCGTCGGTCAGAGACTAAATTAAAATGTCGGCGGGTAGGTCGAGTTTCATGCCCATAACCGTTTTGTTTTGGTAGTAGTCTTCTAGGGGCATTTGGGGTGTCAATTTGATTGCCAAAAAGCGTGCAAACGACGCTTCTGTCGTTGCTGGGAATAAGTCTATCAGTCTCTGGCGGGCTTCAATATAAAATAACCTATCTAACCGTAGGCTTCGGAAATATTGGAGGGGCTTACCTTGCAAGTAGCAGGGTAATTTGCGTAGGCGATCCGTGTAGGTCAGCTCAGCTCGGTCTGCTTAGGCATCGAAGTTGTCGAAAAAGCTCTGGGCTTCAAAGGTACCATCGTACGGACTCACGTCTATCTCCCTAGGAGATCGGGCGACAAGCAGTTTACTCAGGGCATCGGCGATCTGTGTCAGCGGGTCTGCGGAGTTATCTTGGGGCGGCGATGTTTCCTCCTCTTCAAATGTCGTCTCTTGTTTGGGGATAGTTTGTTCGGCTGTATCGTTGGACGGGTTGGTTTGCTCCTCCATCTTGGCTCTTTCTCTTTTTTCTATCTGGACAGTCCTCTTACCTTCTTCGTTGTGGTCTCCTTCGTTGTGGTTATCCTGTCGACTATCTGTAATAATATGTTGAAGTTCTGGTTGACTCTTGTAGTACCTCGTCGACTCTCTGTAATAAGGTGATGCAACCGAGGGTCAAACCTGTAGTAACCGCGAGGAACAGTCAGGGCGTGAAGAGTTTTCCAGTACCTCTCTGCACCTTGTAGGATCTTTAACAGTTCTCACAGGGTACAGGCAGTCGTGGTCGAGGCAGAGTGGAAAACTGGGGAATGTCCACACACAAAAAACGAAGCGACACAGTTGTAGAAGGAAAGTTCCATGAACAGATAAAAAGCGAGCCAAGAGCAAGATGGAGATAGAGAGAGTTCTTACTGACTACATGGTGAAATGAGGTGGGACTTGGAGACAACCGGCGACGCGCTGATGGGGAACTGTCTGACTCGCTGTTGCCAAGCCGGGCCTTATTTATACTACGCCTCCGACAAAGAGAATTGGGTCATGCACGTGCCGCACGTGTCGCTGGACACCGGACACTGGCGCCTACCTGTCGGCTTCTACTTTATTTTTAGAAGTTACTTTGTGATTTACTTCTCAAATCTTGCTCTTAACTCAGCTTTTAATCTATTATATTGTTACGACGCTTCTCAGCCGTCAATGTTTGCGTTCAAGGTTTCTAAGAGAACAATGTGGATTCTTTAGGATACAGCTTAGTGCGGTGTATTTATTATAAAAGCTTAAAAGAGTGGATAAGTAACTATACAGTAGATGATTAACTTGCCTTCAATGTCCGCCACTAGAGGGATCCTTCTCCGCTACCGTCTTCCCAGTCAGTCCATACGGCCACACGTTCGGAGCCCACCTCCTCCAGCCAAACTTGCCATCTCTGCCAGACAGTCTTCTCGGCACACACCAATCCCCGGCAGGCAGGCCGCTAACTCGGCTGCTTCCTTCACGACGACACCAGCTGGACTGCCCCGACTGTCTGCCACCCCCTCCTGGAATTTGTCAATCCACACTTCCCTGGGGGAGCCCCGGCATACCTTCTCTCTTGGCTTCTCCACGTCTTCTCTTCTATTTCTCTGCTGCATCGCTTCACTGCCCCCTTCTCAATCCTTTTCGTCCCGAAAAGGCTGATTTCACCAGAGGCGCTGATCGGCGGCCCTTTGATCTCCCTGACGTCTCTGGCCACATGAGGGTCGTCAGCCTCCCGGAAGCGTAACGGCAGGGTTAACACCAACCCTTGTTTGCAGAACCACATCTCAACTCGGGCTTTCTTTCCACTCTCAACCAGTGCCGACGCCATTGATTGGTCTCGCTGTCTAGCACAGGGCGGTGGTTCTCCACAAGATGGCGGCCATATTTCACTGCCTACGATGCTTCCATCTGATATTTTGAATTCTCCTTGTGAACACACTGTAGCCGCAATGTACAAAGGGTTGTGATCGTTTGTGTTGCGCTTTCGCCGCTTCCTTCCACGACGGGGCTTAAGATCGCCGATCTTTACAGTGGATTCGTCCACCTGATCCACGCTGTCCATATCGTGGCCTCCCTTTTCTTCTTTAGGTTTCACATTCTCTTGCTCTAGAGGCTCTCTTTTTCCAAACCCTTCAAACCTGGGCTTCTTAGTGCCGACCACGCACAGGGCTGTGAATTTCTTAAACCTTCTGGAGGTGTCGGATCCCGTGACAGTCTCAAGATCGGGAGAACTTTTCCTAGGCGGTGGCTGCTTGATCTGCACCTTGTCGGGCGAAGGAACGAAGATGAATGGTACACATTCTTGGCACATCTCTTCAGCTTGCATTGCAGACGACGGCGCTGACACATTGCGCGCGACTTCCGCGTCACAGACATTGTCGTCGGACTTCCACAGAGCGTCCAATGCTCTATCCCGTTCAGTCGGGTTGCCGGCTCCAACTTCAGGGTGCTTCGACCATCTAGCCTTGTCGCACTTCCACGGAGCATCCAGCTCCGTCCCGTCCAGTTGGATCGCCGCTGTAGTCCCTGACAGTCTGACACTGTCGCTGAAGTCAGCCACGCTGTCGCACTGCAGCTCGCCAAGATCGTTGCTGTTCTCATGGAGTATTTCAGAAATAATCCCAGGGGTTGAATTTTCGCTCTGTATATCACCTTGAGGGCATTCTCCTTCCGTCCGCTTGATTTTATACAAAACACTCGTGCCACAGCCGTTGTCGGAGGCGATCAGCTCACCCTCCTCCGCTACACAACCAGTCTGGATCATTTCCTGCTGTCGACACTCTTCGGACTTCTGGATCACGGGAGAATCTTCTAGCGTAGATTCTGACAGTTCACTTACAACGTCTCCTGACGTGATGATCTTTGTTGTGATGGTCTTGTCGGGATCTTCATCACCTGGGATCGTCTTTTGTCCCCTCAGACATTGAATACGTGGGCTATTGGTTGCTGTGATTGTTTTTGAAAAGCCTTCAGGATTTTCTGGCGGTAGTACATTGAACTTAACTTCGCAAGACATGGGTGTGGCAGAACGTTTGACATTCCGAATATGCTCCAGTCGGCTCAATCGAGTATCCAAGTTTTCTCCGAGCTCATCTACTTTTTGGCTTATTAGTCTGAGCAATTTTGTGAATTTTTCAATTTCGAGGTCGGTTAGTTTTTCCATTTTCCTTTTTAAATTAGCGCAAAATAAAATCTTCAATTAAAATTAACTAAGCTGTATCCCACTTCTGACACCAAATGTTACGACGCTTCTCAGCCGTCAATGTTTGCGTTCAAGGTTTCTAAGAGAACAATGTGGATTCTTTAGGATACAGCTTAGTGCGGTGTATTTATTATAAAAGCTTAAAAGAGTGGATAAGTAACTATACAGTAGATGATTAACTTGCCTTCAATGTCCGCCACTAGAGGGATCCTTCTCCGCTACCGTCTTCCCAGTCAGTCCATACGGCCACACGTTCGGAGCCCACCTCCTCCAGCCAAACTTGCCATCTCTGCCAGACAGTCTTCTCGGCACACACCAATCCCCGGCAGGCAGGCCGCTAACTCGGCTGCTTCCTTCACGACGACACCAGCTGGACTGCCCCGACTGTCTGCCACCCCCTCCTGGAATTTGTCAATCCACACTTCCCTGGGGGAGCCCCGGCATACCTTCTCTCTTGGCTTCTCCACGTCTTCTCTTCTATTTCTCTGCTGCATCGCTTCAATATAGTTTTATTTATTCATCTTCAGTACATTACATATGGTGATGCAAGGACATATGTTAATTATGCGTATAATTATTTATAGATTTGTTTTTATATACAACATCTTGTTATAAGTATTATAATATAGGGTTGTTGGTTTAAATTATCATATATATATATATATATATATATATATATGATACATCGTGCAGCATCAGAAGACAAATATATTTAGGGAACAAGTAGAACCACCCCTCTTTTATAGATTTAGATGATATTAACTCTAGGAAATAGTACAAACGTGAAATTCTACTGAGATTAGGTTTTCTAAATTATGAAAAAGACATTTCTTGATTGTACGGCTACGGTTTGCTCCCTCTGGCGGAATAAATATGCACTAATCGTTTATTTTTAATTATTCAAAAATTGGACAATTACGCTTTCTTCATTAATTAAGATTTTGTGGCCAATTCTGGAATAATTAAAAATAAAAGATTATTGGATATTTATTCCTAAAGATGGCTCTTGCCATCAACAACTTTCAGCTGTACGATCAGTAGATTCCTTTGTCGTAATTTATCACAGACACAACCTGATCCTTGTACAATTTCACTTTTTTTCTCATATTGTTTGACGTTCTCACGTCTTACGGTGTTGAATATTTTTTTCTCAGAAAACCTCAACCTTTTTGGACATTGAGGTCCTGCAAAACTCTATACTTCAGTAATTAGACCTATTCTTACATATTGAAACTTAATTTTTATTTTCCAGCCAATAAAAACATATTTAAAAATTGGAAACCTTCGAAAATAAGACTCTAAAGAAATAATAAATGCGTTTTACGTATAACGTAAGAAACTCAATGATAAAAAATGACTTCAAAATCGAAACTATGGTGGTGTCTTGTCCTTGTTGCTCCATGGAAAGGAGGGGGGGGTGTCATTGCTCCTTTAGTCAGCCACATTTCAGAGTTCCCTTGATAATTAGTTTCTTTACATTAATTCACATTAGGTTGAGATAAAAATTCATTATGGAAACAGAGTCGTACACGAAATCATTTGATTATGATGATAAAAAATAATCAATATAATACCAAAAACTCTTCCATGCCTCAGTTTTTAATAGGAAAATGTTATAATATTTTTATTATATATATATATAATGGCGGACTATATATATGAGGTAACCCCGAGTACGTCGACGTGCGAATAAACTGGCAATCGTAGACGTGGGGTGAAAGTGGTGAGGTTTTTCTCCTCACGCGGACAGCAAGAAGCAGAGGCAGGGCTAGATGTTAGCACCGAGCGGCTCGGAGACAGTCCACGGGACAGAGATGGAGGCCATGACACAAACTTGGATGCCTAACACCGAGACAAGGAGAGAGAGCCAGAAGCGGCCTGCGTAGATGAACACACTGTATCACACTCTGAGCTGAAACTGCTGTGTTGACCCCGGCAGAAGTCGCTTATAAAACCCCGGATGGAACCTCTTCCTGGACGTTTGCTAAGTCTTTTGAATCTTTTCCTCGTAGTTGTCTCCAGACCCACTATTTTCCTGTTTTAATTTGACCTCATCATTTTGAGTTTAAATACAAATAATCATGATACAGGTTATATTAATAAAGACATAACATATCATACAAAATATGGGGGTGGTAGCAAATAGGAGCAGTGTACATTTAATAGGAGCGAATGTTATTATATTACAATTTAAAATATACTTAATATATATGCTATGTAAATAGAATTTATATGAATGACAATTCGCGCAAGGTTTCTAAAATAGATATATTTTATTAGGAGTTCTCGGGTTTGAGCTTAGGATCCTCAACATGTAGTCAAAATAAAGATTTTTAAACTGCAGGTTGAGAATGGTCACAAAAAACACTAAAACACCAAATAAAATACCTATTCTTAAAAACTTTCGGTGATTTTATAGTCTTATCAATATAATAATGTTATAAAATGAAAGGATTCAAAAGCGCGAATGCCTCCTTTATACATAAAACGAACTTCTAATAATGTTATCCTATAGGTGTTTTTTCGTCTTATGACACCACTGGGAGGTATAGAGCGATGGTCAATCAATGCTTCCTTGGGAAGATAATTGATAGTTAATTCAATTAAGAATCTCTCTTCATTACCTGGGATGTTATGATAACCTTCAGGTGTTATTAGAGAATAAAAAGCAATTATAAGTGTTGGTGAAGGAGTATTGGATTATGGACATGGGTAATTAGATTAGAGGTGAACATTCGCGAAGTAAATTAAATATTCTGTTATCAAATTTCTCAGTAGAGTTCACCAGAGCCTCTATATCTCAAAGTATGGGTAATTGATTAAGTTATACTTTTATATAAAATATGGAAAATTATACGTGATAAATTTACATTTTAAAAATTAATATATATTTTGTGATATATATATATATATATATTAATAGTAATTGTTTTTATATTTGGAAAATAGAGGAAAAGTAATCTATTAAGAACAACAGATTTTGAATTAATTTTGAGTATATATATATAGATGGAAAATTTGCCGGGAGGAAATTGATCCATAGAATCATAGGGCGCCTCTCCCGTCAAAATAAACGTCAAAAACTGACGCCATCTATTGACCGTCGCCGCAACTAGCGGCCTCGGGTCGGTGACAGAGCCACAACACCAGCTTTGACAAACTGAGAAGCGTTCACCTAGAGACCATGGTTTCGGGCTAATGGCCCTCTTCAGTCTAAGGCGGACTTTATTCCATGAGATCCACAAGGGATCTAATGGAATCTTCACAATCTACCAAAGAGGTGTTTTGATGGGAAGGTGGCTGGGCCAAATCTATAGCTAGAATATAGATGGAAAATTTGCCGGGAGGAAATTGATCCATAAAAGCATAGGGCGCCTCTCCCGTCAAAATAAACGTCAAAAACTGACGCCATCTATTGACCGCCGCCTCAACTACCGGCCTCGGGTCGGTGACAAAGCCACAACACCAGCTTTGGCAAACTGAGAAGCGTTCACCTAGAGACCATGGTTTCGGGCTAATGGCCCTCGTCAGTCTAGGGCGGACTTTATTCCATGAGATCCACACATTAGCCCGAAACCATGGTCTCTAGGTGGACGCTTCTCAGTTTGCCAAAGCTGGTATTGTGGCTTTGTTACCGACCCTAGTGCTATAAATATACGTATAAATGTATATAAAATATACACAAAATCTTCATTGTTGGCGCTAACCGCGTGTGAATGACTCCGCCAAAGATAAAACTGCAATACTTCTTTCCTACAAAGGGGCTGGCGTTACCCTCCCGTAGCAGGGGTACGGAAAACCCAATATCTGTGGATCAGCGACCCGTCGCTGGACCCAGGAAGGCACAGGTAGCACTCCTCGAGGCAGGATGGTCAGGATGTTTAAAGGCGTGGGGGGCCAGCCGTAGGGCGATATTTGCTTGGTGCCCGAGAAGCAGTTGCGACGCAGGTCAGCCCAGGAGATAAAACGGGGTACATCCACGGAGGGGGACCACCTCACAGCAAGTTTGATAACAGGATGCTCCTGCAGCCGTTCCAATTCTAGTGCCTGGCACGTCTTTCGATAGTAAGGAGGGTAATGGGCGCAGCCAATCTCCGCCTACTGCTTCGCATAATAGCTAGAGCTAGCATTTACCTACACGATATGGCATAAGCCTTTCAGGTACTGTCCATCCAGGAATGCAGCCCGCCTTGAGCGCGCTAAAGCATGGGTACCATCGTAGAAGTCCCGACAGTCGCCTGTATAGAGCGTTCTGTAGCCAGTAGGTCTTATGGCCGCAGGAACCTGTTGTCTCTTGATGATGCAAGGATCTCAGGCTGGCAGAGTTCAGAACACGGTGGCCCAGCTCAAGGATGCTTAACGTAACCTCCCAGAGTCTCATAAGCCTCCTTCTACTCGGTGAGAGTCAGGCGTCAGGAACCACCAGATACGCCCAACTGCGAACCAGCCAAAAATAGCCGTTAGCGGCGCCGCTCAGAAAGGCCTGGATACTAATCAGGAAGACACGCCGAAGCTGGCATGCGATGTTCAGCAGGCCGACACTATCCTCGGTGACAGGATGCGCCAGGATGCCCCCAGGAAGCCAAGAGACTTGCCAGGAATCACAGACGAAGCGCGCCAGCTGCGCATGCAGCCAGCAGACTGTAAATTCGGATGGAACGTAGCCGTAGAGTTGGTGCCGTATGAGGTGTGTTCCGAAATGAGATTGTGCAGCTCAAGACGGTCAGCAGGTCTGACGTCCAGGAGATACCCAAAGAAAAATCCGTTCGGTGCTTGCATGAACCGCACCAGAACCCGCAGTTCTAACTGAAGTTGACAGCTCACCCGGAGACCAAGCGGATCTCTTCGAAGATCAGGGAAATAATTTCAAACTAAACGTCGTCCCTGACGAAGAGTACGATGTCATCCGCATAGACGACCACGCATCCGCAGCCCAAGATTCTTTCGAGGCGGCGTAGCAGAGGTCCAACTCCGATACTGAAGAGAGCGGCGTTGAGACGACAGCCCTGCCTCACCCCGTTTAGAAGCGGAAAGGCCCTAGTTTAGATATCTCAGTTCCGGATAGAGGCGTCTGCTTCCCCATAGAGGACAGTAATCCACCCGAGAAAGGCAGATGGTAGGCAAGCTTCTCCAAAAGGGTGAACAGTTAACTCCTGCTGAGACTGTCGAACACTGACTTCGCATCCAGAGAAGTGACAGGCAGCGGCGTGACATGACTCGCTACTCAGGCGCCTTTTTGTCGGACACCCTCGCAATGTTCCAGAAGGATGACCATCTCAAACGGCGTAAGTCCGATACTTGGTCACGCGGTCTGGCCGATAGGGACGTAGACGGCCCATGAATACGCCGCTGAGGAGCCAGTAGTCGGTCGTTTGGAGGCTGATGGGCGAAATGCCTGTAGAGCCGGACCACAGTGCGACTTCGGCAGAAGAATGACCTTGCTGCGTCTTGAAGATGGTGGCAAGGTCCGCAGAGTCGAAAATTTTCGCAGACTTGCCAAAGAACTTCGGCGAAGTAATCTTCAAAGGTATTGACAAACTCGCACGGTAATCCGTCGCATCCCAGGGCACGAACGTTTTGCAGGCGGCGGATAGCTGCCGCTATCTGGTCGCGGGAGATTTCGGAGATACTACTTAGCCAAAAGGCCGAGAAGTGATTTCAGCGAGATTTCGGGGAAAAAAGAGTTAGTCCGACTCGTCGAAATCCAAGGGGCGCATTTCAGCGATAAATTCGGGGATGACCTCAGCCGAGCTTGGAGCCTGTGATAAGCGACTGCTTAAGCGCTCCAGAAGGAAACGGTTAGGTTGGCCCCCGGAGATGGCGTGGCCGTGGTCGTCGGTGAACGTGGAAGGAGAGCGACGTCTGAGTCGGAGGGAACGCCCGAGGTCCAATAGAGAAAAATAGTCGGAGCGGACAGTATCGTCCTCCAGTCTCCGCCTCAGGAAGTGGCTTGTTCTCTCGATGTATCCACCGCCGGACTCGGCGACAGCAGGCGCGACTGACCGTATCTCTGCAATGAGATATATTGATCCTGGTCCATTGTTTCCATAACATCGGGGATGATGGATTTTCTGGGTCTTCAGATATTTTATAGATGAACGTTTCCATTCGATCAACACACAGGTTTGACCTTAGCAGCTTGCCGATGCAGAGAAGTATTGTAGGAGCTGGTTCTTCCACTTGGATCAGGATGGCACGGTGGTTCGGGTAGGTAGGAAGTAGGATTCTGTTCTGACAACGCGCGTCGACCCGACTCCTAATGATGGCAGCATCAGGGCATTTCAATGTAACATCGAAGAAAGTAGCCACGTAAACGAGGTCAGTTTGGTTCAGGAGATCCGCGAGGTAGAATCAATACAATGTGGAAAAACATAAAATTTATTAATATCAAAGAAGAAAATAAAATTATTATTCTTATATATAACTGGAAAATATGATTTAGAAACATTTAAAACTAATATTGCTCAACCTGTTGAAAAACTAAGGATTCTAGGATGAACCCTGAAAAGAATCGAAGTAAGAATAAACTGCACTTCATGCCACATATTGATGACTTTGTCGATAAAATATCAGAGCTAGCGGTTACCTACTTGACAGAAAAACCACGGAACTTCAGGCGAAAGTTAATTTTATATATGACAACATGTCGAAGCACACTTACTTAGGTCAATAATTATGATTTCCATAGTCATAAACAAGGAAGCTAAAGAAAAACTCTTTACAGTATAATATTCTGAAACACAGAATATAGCACAAAATCTTCAAACTGCACATACACATTACAAATATCTAAACTCACAGATTATATCGGATCTAATTTATTTAAAATTAAAATAAGCTATTTTTACAAGCGCGAGACGGCCTTTATTTTCATTACCCTCCCGGAAAAATTATTTTAGTCAAGAATTTGCCTAGACAACTTTCCAGCTAAACACCTCTTCAGAAATTTTGTGAAGAATTAATTTGATCCCTTTTGAATATCATAAAATCAAAGCCCGCACTGGGCTGACGAGGGTTATTAGACATAAACCATGATCTCCAGAAGGGAGCTTCTCAGTTTGGCAAAGGTTTTGTTGTGACTTTGTCACCGACCCAAGTCCGTTTAGTTTGCAAAGACAGTCAATAGATGGCACATAGTTCTAGAGTCTATATTGACGGGAGAAGCAACCTTTATTTTTATAGATAATATATCCTTGAATGTAATTCTACCGTTCTAAAAGCTTATGTCCATAGTTTACTTAAATACCATTTCTAGGATTTCATCCTTCAATGCAGCATATAAAATCAGAATGATCCAATACAGTATTGGAGCTCTAAAGAAGCGGTCTGGAAGATTAAATTGGCGAAACCGCTGGGAAGGTTCACTACTGATGAGCCAAGCCTGCCTTAAATTTTTCATCACAGTAAGGACAGTAGAAGTTTTATTTATTTGTGGAAAGAAACATTCGTGTCTTAATGCCATAATTCGTGAAATATATCCTCTGCAAAAAAGACTTTCATCTATATACTAGAATATCAGCCTGTTGTACGAGCGGTCTAAAACGCCAGTCAGCTCAAGGTTACATTTTAAGCTAAATAATGAGGTATAAGGCGTCAATCTCTCCTCTATGTGATGGCACATATTCCAAGAATAATTAAATAAATCTCAAAAATGTAATAAAATCGAACTAACCGCTGTCACCACATAATAAGGAGAACAAGCGTCAAATTCCTCCATATTACAAAGAAAATAAAAGCCTAATTTGAAAATATTTCATAAATTATGCTGCAATTTTGCAGTTTTTTGTTCTTTCCTCTCGAATTCAATTCACACTATTTGTGTCTCAGACATTAGATGCAGACTTGCAGTTCTTTGTTTTTCCAATTTCATTTTCTCGACATAATCTTTTATAGGACAATCTTCCTCTCCAGTTTCATTTGCTCGATTTCCTCTCCATTTGTCCGTATCAGCAGCTTTGCTTTGTTCTATTTCACTATTATATTGGTATGGCGTATTCATTTTTGTATTATATTTTATTGTTACGTAGAAAGTAGGGAAATACAAACCTCACACACATGACACGACAACTTATTTCAACCCAAACAAATAAAACAGCTCGATAGATCGCCTTTTGACTTAAATTTTTATTATTTATTTGGTTAGCAACACACATACCAAGGCTCTTCTGTATAATTAAAACTTATAAACTATCAAAAGGCAATTATAAAAGTTTGCTATGTGTGTAGTGAAATATTATGTATATATTTTTTTCATAATCTGTTTGTAAAATAATATTTCGTTACAATGTTACAATAGCCAATCAGATTACTGTCACGTGACCTTAATGATCGTATCAAATAACGAACAAAACGGATACCAAATCCGAACCGAACTGAATCGAAATAGACGCTTAAACTGAGCGCCATCTATTGACCGTCTCCGAAAAGTAATAGATTCGGTTTGGCGACAAAGCCACAATATCAGCTGTGACAAATTGAGAAGTCTCCACTTGAAGCCCAAGGCCTTTAGGGCTGATATCCCTCGTCAGTCCAGGGCGGATTTTGGATTTCATGAGAATCACACTGAATTAAAGTAAATTTCAGAATGTGCTAAAGAAGTGTTTATCCGGTAAATTAGCTAGGCCAATTCAATGACTAAAATATAAATGGAATTTTGCTGGATCTCATAAAATCAAAGACTGCCATGGATTTTGATACATTCTCTATAAACCACAGTGTGTTAAAAATATGTCTTACCTATCATTCTCTATCTATTAGATTACTAAAATAGAAAACAATTGGGAGATAATTTTGTTAATGTTGTTAACATCGCCTCCCAACACTCTTGTTGAAAACCCGAAGAAGGTTTTGTCCGACTGAAGGCTTAGTAGTAGTGGTGAGGATAGAAATTTAATAATTCTTATTCTAATATCATCTTCCGGAATATGTAAATTACACTCTTATCGAGTTTAATTTGCATATTCCGTGGCCGATACTATGATATTAGCTTGTTCCAGACGTCTGTCTAAAGGTTTATCTCTGTACGTCAAGTTTTCTTTTCTATCTTTTTTTTTCTAGCTGAAACGGTGTGCTTAAAGAGAGATGAATAATATAAGGAAAATATCCTAACAGAAACTCTATCTTCAAATGTAAAATAGTTCAAAAATGAATTTGTACTTGGGTCAGGTGGATAAATTAATAAAAAAGGCATTTCCTGATGGCGCAAGCCATCAGCAACTTTTTGTTGCACGATCAGGAAATGCCTTTTTTCTCAATCTATCTTCATACTTTTATTGAAGACCATCACCCAGAACAAGCCTTCTAATACACACTATATAGTTAGAATAAATAATATTATAGTATATTTCAGTAACTTGGTAGATTAAATTGGCAAAACCTTTGAGAGGGTTGACCACTGCTGAACCAGATCTTCCATAAGCATACATTCACAGTTAGTAATTTTATAAACTTGTCTCGAATACATTTAACAATGGCTGTTCAGTTTTGTTGGTGTGATCTACAGCCTTATATGGATCGGTAACATGGTCAAAGGAAAAGGCAGTGGAAAAAAGGATTGAAAAATATTTTTGTGGAACAGAAGAAAAATAATAAAATGAGTTTGAAAGGTTTGTGGAAGTAAGATACATATCTTGAAGAGAATGGAATAGGAATAAGGCCTGTTGAAAATTATCAGGAAAGACAAAAGAACTGGCTGGGACATCAATTAAGAAGAGGATTTGAGTAATGTTCTAGGAGGGAAATGAATGGTAGCGAGGAAATCTGAACCGATCGATTGAAAGGATGGAGGAATAAAGTGCCACTGATGACCAGGAACTGCTCAAGAGAACCTTAGAATAAGATAATCAGTTAGTCATTTCAATTTACCATTGGAGAGAATTGGAATCTGAAATATCTGTTGAATGCTATCTACAGGACCTGTGTTAAACATTAGAGATGAAGAAATACAGCATGTTAAGCATTATTCGATCTCAATTATAAGATAAACTTATAAGATACAGTTTCGAATGATAAACCACATAAAAACACGTTGATTCCTAGTTTCTCCTGGAGATGGCCGTTTATTGGAGGTTGGTATAGATAAGTAAGAACATTTTTACTTTCACAGAGGTGGTCGCTTATTGGAGGTTGGTATAGATAAATCAGAAAAAAATTACTTAAACAGAGATTGTCGCTCATCGGATGAATAAGGGGGGTGGGAGGTAATTCTTAACAAGCATCGAAGAGTCAAAACAAGAGAAATCAGTGAAAAATCACAATTTTTTTTCAGAATGATTTATCTCCCACCAAATCTTTCTTTCTAAACTTTATCTTAAAAACTTAATCCTATCATCCAACACAAGAACCCATTTATTTTCAATAGAATTAATTCTCCATTAGACACCAAATTTTCGTTTATCCCACTTGTGAAACTTTCAATTTATATTGTCATTTCCTCGAACTTATAATTTCAATGTAGAAGTTGGAATTAACTTTAGAACGCGATGTCATATCTCTCTCGTCGCACATTACCTATTTTTCGGTATTAAATTACCTTTTTGTTGCCTTTATTAAAAGTTGGGTATCTCTTTCTTTTCCACACGTTATAATTCTCAACTCTTAAATACCTCATTAATTTTATAAATATGTTTCAAAAGAGGTACCTCTTCCATTAAACATGCACTGAAATATACTGCATTTTTGAAATTTTCTTTGATTAAAGCGTGGATATCTATAATATTGACTTTGGTAAAATTATCTTTACCACTTCACAAGCTAAAAAAAATCCCTTTGGCAGATTCGGCCGAATTCATAACTCATCCTGTATGTTATTGCTTGAAGCAGTCCTTGTACTGATGGAGTCCCAATGCCGAAATATTAATAAATAGATTATTTATTTTTGTCCCAAATAATAATGAGTATTACGTTAGGGCATCTCCGCATGTTTTGCACAAATATATGGTAAATTACACCAACAACCTCATATTGCATAATACTTATAAAAAGATTTTGATGTTGTATAATAAACACTTCTGTAAATAATTATACGCATGATTGACATGTGTCATTACATCACCATATGTAATGTACTTTGTACAAACAGAGGATAAATAAATAAAACTCTGTAGTAGATTAAGAGTAGAGCTAAAGCAGAGATCGAGATGTAGAAGTCCCACAACGAGGCCTAGATCACAGGACGTTGCCAGTTTACAATGATCTCTTCCCCGATCCACGCCCTAGTTGCATCCGCTGAAACTCAATACTTCCTCTCAGCAAAGATATATAAGCCTCCAACAGGGCCAGAAATAAATAGTCACTTCACCATCAGCGGGAGCCCTCGTCGGTTGTGTCCAAGGTCCACCTCATCGACCATGTAGAACAGTAAGAACTTTTCTCAAATCTCCAATCTTTCGCTCCTAGCTCGACTTTTATCTGTTCACGGAACTTTCCTAGTACAACTGTGTCTCTTCGTTTTATGTATGGACATTCCCAAGCTTTCCACTCTGCCTCGGCCACGACTGCCTGTACTCTGTGAGAACTGTTAAAGGTCTCCCAAGGTGCAGAGAGGTATTGGAAAACTCTCCACATCCTGACTGTTCCTCTCGGTTAACACATTACAGCTTAAGTCGACAGAATCGCACTCCATAGATTAATTCGACAGAATTTCACTACGACAGAATTCTACATATATATATATATATATATAGAAGCAAAGGGCGCCTCTCCCGTCAAAATGAACGTCAAAAAATTTTCCATCTATATATATATATATATATATATATATATATATATATATTTAAAAAGATGCATATATTGGATTTTTTAAATGAATTTATTATTCCAATATATATATTGTTTTGAAAATAGAGAAATCCATATTTAAATCATTAGATAATAAAAAGGCATATATTGGATGAATAAAAGATTTATTTGCCAATATTTCGGTTGGCTGAACGCCAAACCTTTATCAAAGCAATACATTTTTGTATAAACATACTCAGCGCCGCATAGTGTAATATAATACTTGATAAAGGTTCGGCGTTCAGCCAACCGAAATATTGGCAAATAAATCTTTTATTCAATCCAATATATGCCTTTTTAATAATTAAATATAAATAAGGCAGGCACTTCTTTTTCTTTACGGTATTCCATTGTCATTTGCTAAATTACCCTAGGGCTAGGAATTTGCACAATTCCCGAAATAGTCATCAACATAAGTATAATAGAATTTCGATTAGTTTTTATATCAAGAATAAAGTTGTCGCGTTCAGCGGCGCAGCGCCAAGGCTCTATTTTGCCCAGACGCCCGAAGTCTCTTATTCTGGTCCCGGGGAGGAAAAAATCCGTGGAATCTCAAGGGTAGAGAAGAGCGATTCCCAAGAAGTCAAATCCGCGGAAGTGTCTAAGGCAGGTATCAACCAAGGCGTAGACCTCTAGAGAGCGGGCCGAGAAACCACACGACTCTAACCAGTCAACTACTTTATTTTTGTCACGAATATATATACATATAAATATTTACATATGGCAAATATGTTTCTTATAATGGATTAAATTTACATATATTAAAAAATATATAAATCTATAAGAAAAATAACATTCTTTTCCCAACATACTCCCACCTTGAGTTTTTCTACAGAAACTCAACCAATAGTTGGGAAACGACCGTTCATTCCAGTTCTTTAGGATTGGGCTATCTTCGTAGGGTCTTTACTGGCTTCTCCTCGGGAGCCTCCCCGGCGTGGTTCCGACTGTATACTCCTCAAGGTACTCCCCAGTTCGGCGGGTATCTCTAAATTGTAGAGCCGTTGAACCGGCCTAATCTGGACGCCCTTGCTGGTTCTCAACTTGGCGACCCTCACAGGTCCATCTCGGCCAGGGTAGACCTCCACAACTCTCGCCAAAGGCCAATTGACTCGCTTAGCATTATCTTGTCCAATCAACACCAGATCTCCCACCTTGATAGGTCTTGTCTTCGAGCGTCTTCTAGTCTCTTGCCTTAAGAATCCAAAATACTCCGTCCGGAATCTCTTCCGCAGATCTTCTCTTAACCTTTGTCTAAATCGGTATCTCTTCTGAAGACTAGCCCTTTCAATAGAGTCCAGATCTGGAACTCCTATTTCTTTGAGGTCGTGTAAGAACAAGGCAGGGGTTAATGGACTAAGATCTTCGACATCTTCAGACATGTAAGTCAATGGACGTGAGTTCATCAAAGACTCTGTGTCACAGATAATGGTGTAAAGTTCCTCAAATTCCAAACGAGCTTGACCAAGAATCTTCCTAAGGAGTTGTTTCAGCAAACCAATCAATCTTTCCCACCATCCACCCCACCATGGAGCTTAGCATTATCTTGTCCAATCAACACCAGATCTCCCACCTTGATAGGTCTTGTCTTCGAGCGTCTTCTAGTCTCTTGCCTTAAGAATCCAAAATACTCCGTCCGGAATCTCTTCCGCAGATCTTCTCTTAACCTTTGTCTAAATCGGTATCTCTTCTGAAGACTAGCCCTTTCAATAGAGTCCAGATCTGGAACTCCTATTTCTTTGAGGTCGTGTAAGAACAAGGCAGGGGTTAATGGACTAAGATCTTCGACATCTTCAGACATGTAAGTCAATGGACGTGAGTTCATCAAAGACTCTGTGTCACAGATAATGGTGTAAAGTTCCTCAAATTCCAAACGAGCTTGACCAAGAATCTTCCTAAGGAGTTGTTTCAGCAAACCAATCAATCTTTCCCACCATCCACCCCACCATGGAGCCGATGGAGGGATAAACTTCCAATTAATATTTTGCTTGGTACTCTCTGATTGGACTACCGCATTGTCTAGATTCCCTAGAGCTCTGCTCGCACCACGAAAATTGGTACCGTTGTCCGAGTACACTACATAGGGGCGTCCTCTCCTTGCTACAAAACGTCTGAAAGCTTGTAGAAAGTTCTCGGTTGAAAGAGAAGTCACCAGTTCCAAATGGACCGCCCGATATACGGCACAAGTAAATATAACAATCCACACCTTTCGCCTGTTCCTTAAAACAAGTGGTCCAGTAAGGTCTATCCCCACTACCTCAAATATTGAGGCATCCCTTACTCTATTTTCAGGTAATTCCACGGATTCAACAGAACCCGATTTAGCCGTGAACCGTCTACACTTAACACATTGATGTATGACCCTTCTTACAGTCCTCCTGAATTTCAAAATCCAATAATCCTCTCTTAATAAATTCATCAGAGTTTGAAGTCCCACATGCCCCCAAGTTTCATGCTTCCATCTAATGAGTAAATATACCAAGTCATGATCAGAAGGCAACAATAAAGGCATTCGAAAACTTTCCAGATCTTGTCTCCTACTTATTTTAGTTTTGACCCTCAACAATCCCAAAGAATCGCAGCATAACTTGAAATCCTTCAACCTCTTGTCCTCTGGTCCAGTGAAGGATTCCCGTTGGATAACTCTCACCAGCATCAGTTCCGCCCTTTTCATTTCATTCACAGTAAGATCACCTTTCACTCGCTGACCTATTGTTCCTCTCGCATTTGTTAAAAACCGGTTCATCCAGGCAGTTACTCTCAATATCTTGTAGTAGTTTGAAAAGCGATAATAGTACTGATCTTTTTCCCTTTCAATACATGTTGATGTTAAAACAATCTTTCTCTTTTCCGAGTTCACAATATCTGGGTCAGGGTATATTTCCCTATGGGGCCAATCTCTTCTTGGTCTTCTCAACCAACTCGGGCCCTCCCACCACTTCGATCTCTCCAGAGAATCGGCTAAGCACCCCCGTGATGGTAAATCCGCTGGATTCAAACATCCTGGTACATGATACCAATCCTCTGTCTCACTGAGAGATCGGATCTCCATAACTCGATTCATTACAAAAGTCGCCCAGTTATCTTTTCCCTTGATCCAATGGAGTGCATTCATGGAGTCTGTCCAATAAAATCGCTCCATGTCTTCAAATTTTAGGTCCCTCACAACGTTGTTCACCAAGCGGGCCCCAACCAAGCATGCCAACAGCTCCAAACGAGGAATGGTAGTCCCCTTCAAAGGAGCCACTCTCGACCGAGCCTGTACTAGTTGACATGTTACTTCCTGTTCGCTCTCGATGCGTAAAAAAATACAAGTGGCGTAGGAGGCCCTAGACGCATCACAAAAGACATGAAGAGTAGTTCCAATCCGGTGTTCTTCTCTATAGCAAAGCCATCTCGGTATGGCAATGGATTTCAGAGACTCCAATTTGGCCAGCCACCTCAAAAACTCGCAAGACAAGTTTTCAGGCAGAGGCTCATCCCACGACAATTTTAACAGCCACGTTTCCTGTAGGATAAGTCTCGGAACGAGGGTCACTGGACAAGTGAAGCCCACCGGATCGAAAATACGGCTTGCCAAGGAGAGTACCTTTCTTTTGTTTATTGGCCCCTGTATTTCCAAATTCTCCAAAGAACAAGCCAAAGTGTCCTTTTCTTGATTCCATGTCATGCCCAACAACCTTCCTCTATCAGACCTAGGACCATCACACATTATACTGGTAACATTGCTTGTCCAATCACGCAAGTTGAAATGAGCAGAAGCCAACAATCTCTGTGCTTCGTCCACAAATTTTTCCATATCTGTGACTTTTGAGAAACTAGCCACACAGTTATCGATGTATAAAGACTCCCTCAATAATTCAGCTGTTTCTTGCCAGTGTTCAGGAGCCTTGTTCAAGTGGTGAAACAGCGTGGCAAGCAGGAGATATGGACTCGTCGTGATTCCGAAGACAACTCTCGCATGACGTAAAACCATCACATTTCCCTCTTTGTCATACCAGAGGAATCTTAGATAATCTCTGTCTTCCTCCCTAATCCCAATTTGGAGGAAGGCCTTCTCTATGTCCGAGGAGACTCCTATCTCGCTCTTCCTAAATTTATTCAAAATTCTTGGGATCGTTTCTATCATATTCGGACCTCTTTCCAGACAATCATTCAGTGAAAGTTTTCCCTTTTTCTTCGCCGAAGCATCAAAAACTGGTCTTACTTTGGTGGTTGGACTATTCTCTTTAAAAACTGGTCGATGTGACAAATAGTGCACGCCTTCACGTTTATTGTCTATAACCCTTTCTATTATTTTATTCCTTAGCCACTTTTCGAGAATATCTTCATATTCTGCCAAATTTCCGGTATTCACAAGATGTTTCCTCACGTTTGCTAATCGTTTTTCGGCAACATCTCTATTGTCCGTGAGTAGTTCTCTTTCGCGAATCCAAGGAAGGGCAACCTGGTAACGCCCCTCACAATCCTGTGAAATAGTACGTGCAAAATATTCTTCCGTTTCTTTTTGTATCGAGTCGTCTTGACGAGCATCTGAAATACCAATAGCCTCTAATCTCCATAAATTCTCCAAATCGCTAGTCAACAGTGAAGTTGTGCAAAGTCCACTAACGCTAGTTTCTTCTTCTGTGGCCGGAATCTTGCCCATTAAAGTCCAGCCCAACCTCGTTTGCACCGCCACAAGCCCAGAAGGAAGTCTTCTATGCTCTCCGGTTAGTAATTTTCCAGCAATATCTGCTCCTATAAGAATCTCAAGAGGTCCCCTGTGTAGATCAGTTAATTCTATGTCATGAGCACTAAGATCTTGCATCCATTTACCCTGATGGACCCTGGGCACGCTGTCGCAGATAACATCTTGGCTCAGTGCTTCAAAATTACAGCCATAAGATCCGTCTAAATTGCTCAACCTGATATCATAAACTCCATGTTCGTACAACTCTGTGTTCGATCCACCAAACAAAGAGTGGCGAAGAGACTCTTTTTTGGAACATTCATATCCCATTTCTTCCGCCGTGTCCTGGAGTACATAGGACCTCTGAGATCCCGTATCAATCAAAATTCGTCCCATTCTTTCTTTACACTTTCCTCTGATAGTCACTCTCAGTGTGGGCAACAACACCACAGGCGTCGTCAGATTGGTCAAAGTCTCATCCCTCATCATCCCTCGGGCTGGAGTAGCATTCTGGTTCTTCCTGGGGCACATAATCCTTGAATGTCTCAATTCCCCACAGCTGGTGCAACTTGTCTTAACTTTGCAGAATTTGCTCAAATGACCATATTTCAGGCATCTGAAACAAGCCCCTTTCTTCTTTAATTTTCCCAATTTATCTTCCAATGTCAAATTTTCCGCGAATTCGCACTTTGTACTTTCATGATCTCTTTCACAAAAGGCGCAATTCTTCCTCTTATTCACTGCTTCAGAGGCATTCAAAAAACCAGCAGCCGTGGGCAGGGGATTCCTCTCATTTCTTCGATACTTCACGATAGAGCTTTGTGACTGAGGGTGCTCATTTGATGGTTGGCCGGCTGTTATTTCGTCCCGCGTACCGAACGTGCTTTCTAATGCAATCAATTGTCTCTCCAAAAATTCAATCAAATCTCCAAGAGAAAAAGCTCCTGTGAATTCCCGGTGTAATTCAAGCTTTAAGTCTGATGGCAATAGCTTGAGGAGTAAAGGGCACAATAAGTTACCGTAGCTTTCAACGACAACACCCAATGACTCCAAACTTCTAATCTGCACCAGGATTCTGCCGTACAATTCTCTGAAAGCCCTCACGTCCTTTGTCACTCTAAATGGTTTCAAGGCCAAGAGGTTGTTCATATGCACGTCGATCAACCTTTCCCCTTTTCCGAAGCGTTTCTTCAACAATTCAACGGCCTTATCGTAATTTTCCTCAGATAGGCAAAATCCTTCCACAGTTTGGGCCGCCGTTCCACCCAAGTAGGCTTTAAGATAGTTAAATTTATCTATCTTGGTAAAGTGTTCATTCCTATTGATTGATGAATCGAAGGCATTCCAAAAATTTAACCACTGGCTAATTTCCCCGTAGAATCTTTCCATTGTCAATTTGGGTAACTTAACCATCCCAGTTAGAGTCGGTCGACCGATTTCTCCTGGATATTCCTTCTTCGTGGCAGTTGCAGTTTCCCTCTGCATTCCTTCCGCTACCACCAGACTTCTTTTCTTTAACAAATATTTCCACGCCACGGCCTTTTCCCGGTATTCCTCTACCATCTTTAGATCTTTCTCTAGATCTTTGATGTCAATCAGCTTACCGATTTCTTCGTCTACCCGCCTCAGTTCTTCGTAGACATCCGAAAGCTGCCCCAGCAGTTCCTCGTGGTCACACTCCTTGTGCACGTCATATTCCTCTATTCTTTTCCCGTACTTGGATAAAGACGTGCGGAGTATGGTTCTCTTCTTCTTGAGTCTCTCTAGCGCTTCTTCTCTCTCCATCTTCTGATCCAAAAGGGTTCCAAATATAGGCACGGCTTTCTCCTCGCGTCCCGGCTGGGATGCCAAATGTCGCGTTCAGCGGCGCAGCGCCCAGGCTCTATTTTGCCCAGACGCCCGAAGTCTCTTATTCTGGTCCCGGGGAGGAAAAAATCCGTGGAATCTCAAGGGTAGAGAAGAGCGATTCCCAAGAAGTCAAATCCGCGGAAGTGTCTAAGGCAGGTATCAACCAAGGCGTAGACCCCTCGAGAGCGGGCCGAGAAACCACACGACTCTAACCAGTCAACTACTTTATTTTTTGTCACGAATATATATACATATAAATATTTACATATGGTAAATATGTTTCTTATAATGGATTAAATTTACATATATTTAAAAATATATAAATCTATAAGAAAAATAACATTCTTTTCCCAACAAAAGTCTTTCAGGTTAGGCCTTGCTACATTGGGAATTTGCATAGCTGCTAATGCAACTGTTTTCTTTAATATTTGTAACAAAGCAAAAAATGGCTAACATAATTATAAATCTCATTTTACATCAATTAAAATAGGATACTCCACCAAATGTAGAGTAGTAAAGAAACTATTACATATCTGGGAATTGTCTGTAGCACGTACAGAGGTAAGTGACCTGTCTCGTCAGCCTCCTGGCGGCGAGCCATTATAAATTTTGTGTATAGCAAATTATTAATTATTTTTTAACAGTGTATCGTTTTTATGTTTATATTTTCTACTCTGTAAAATTCCCTCATTGCTTATCTTTTGTTTATCATTCATAGTTTTTTTTTGCCTTAAATAAATTGTTGTGTCATCCTGAGGTTTGTCTTTCCTAATTTTCTACGTGGCATTTTGGTGGAGAAGCTGGGTAATTAGGGAAGACAAACTGAAGATCGCCGAGAGAACCTTGAGGCCTTGGGTTCTGTGATCTACATTTTACAGGATTCCACTGCCGTGTCAAAGCCAAGACTTCCTTCCATCTTTCGTAGTTTCGTTGTTCTTGCCTTAAATAAATTGCTGTGTGATCCTGAGGTTTGTCTTTCATAATTTTCCACGTGGCAATATATATATATATATATATGTGGCGACTACACTTTGCTTCAGCGAGCCGAACTAAGACGGCCTGGGCATCCGCGGGCGTCAACACTTCACTACGCATGCGCGTGGGACGTCATCAGAGACGCTGGCCACTTAGCGGTAAACAACAAGGCTAGTGCGGCGGCCGTTATTTCAACCGTTGCTTCTTTTCTCTTTATAATTTCTCTTGCTTTAAATAAATTAATTTTAATTATAATTTTATCAGCAGCCTTTCCACAAGCCACACCAACACAGCACATCAACAACCATCCTACAAATTGGTGAGCCGGACGTGATGCAAAAGTTATTTTAATCACACTTCTATATATTTTTTTATTTCATCCACGAAACTTTCAACAGCCCCAGAATGCAAGACGCAACTACGGAACATCCGGAAGGGCCAACATCCACGGCACCCTCCCAAATATCAAGATTGGCTTTCCGTGCACCACCATTCTGGCCCAACAACGTTGAACTGTGGATAAGCCAGCTAGAAGCCGCTTTCGGTCTAGCCGAGATCTCCCGCGACGAAACTAAATTCCAAGCAACGGTAACGAGCCTAGACCAGCCAACCCTTACTTACGTCGCGGACATCGTAACGGCCCCCCCCACCTTCTGGTAAATACGATGCGCTGAAAGCAGGCCTTCTCCAACGACTCGGTCAATCAAAACAAACTAAAATCTTACAGGTTCTGGATGGGCGTCCCATGGGAGATCAGAAGCCATCAACAGTCCTAGCCGCGATGCAACATCAGGCAGGAAGAAATTTCTCCGATACAGCACTGAAAATGCTGTGGACTCGACGCCTACCTCAGGACATAAGGGCCGCTCTCGCAGCATCCTCTGAAACAAGTTTGAGTAAGCTGGCGGAAATGGCAGACAACATACACGAAGCCATACTGCCAACGGTCTCAGCAGTTGACCAACCAAGCACAGGTCATAGCGCGGAAGCCAACCAACAGCTGATGACGCAAATCCAAGACCTGCATACGCAAATCGAAGCTTTGAAGTCATCCATGGACACCCCACACAATCGCTATCCGAACGCTAGGTACCCCACCCACAACAAAAAAAGGAAACGCAGGAACTTGCTGGTACCATATGAAGTTTGGAGCGCAAGCTAGGAAGTGCCTTCAACCATGCAACTTCAAGGTCCAGGGAAACGAATACGCCCGCCGTCAGTAGGAGCCACTAACGGCGCAGGCCTTACTCGCCGGCTCTTCATTACGGACCGACGCAGCGCCTATTTGTTTTTGGTTGACACTGGAGCCGAAGTCTCAGTGATTCCACCACCAGTAAAAAACGCTAGGCCCTCGCACAGGCAGCTTTTCGCAGCTAACGGATCTATCATCCACACTTACGGGGAACGACATCTTGAGCTTCACCTCGGTCTCGGACGATTATTCCGTTGGCCTTTCATCATAGCCGACGTCGGCGTGTCCATCATCGGCGCAGACTTTCTCCGACATTACGGGCTGACAGCAGACCTGCGTAATCACCGGCTGAGCGACCCAGTATCTTCCCTTCACTCCATTGGACAAGTTTCCCCTTCCCCCGCTGTTAGCATTCACCTTACAATCACCAATTCGCCTTACTCCAGAATACTCAGACAATTCCCAGAGCTCACTAGTCAGAATCTTGTAAAAAGCCCTCCCCGTCACTCAGTGACTCATCATATCGTCACAAAGGGCCCCCCGATTGCAGCAAAACCGCGACGACTCCCCACGGACAAACTCGCCGCGGCAAAGAAAGAATTCGCCTTCATGATGGAGAAAGGCATCTGTCGTCCATCCAAATCACCGTGGGCCAGCCCTCTCCACCTAGTACCCAAAAAAGACGGCTCGCTACGACCATGTGGAGACTACAGGAAACTGAATGCCGCCACCGTCCCCGACCGATATCCAGTCCCTAACATTATGGACTTTGCATCGCATCTGCATGGTAAGAAAATATTTTCTACTATCGATCTGGTTAGAGCGTACCACCATGTGCCCGTGGAATCTAGAGATATCCCTAAGACTGCCGTTATTACGCCTTTCGGCCTTTTCGAGTTTCCCCGCATGTCCTTTGGCCTATGTAACGCAGCCCAAACCTTTCAAAGACTCATCAACGAAGTACTCCAAGGTTTGGATTTTGCATATGCATACATTGACGACGTGCTTATCGCATCCGATTCAGAAAATCAACATGTATCCCATCTTCAACAACTTTTTGGTCGCCTTCGAGACTACGGCCTGACGATCAACGAAACCAAATGCACCTTCGGCCAACCTTCAGTCAAATTCTTGGGGTTTATCATCACTAACGCTGTAATCTCGCCGGACCCTCAGCGAGTACAAGCAATTAAAGACATCCCAATCCCTGATACTGTCGGAAAACTTCGACGTTTTCTGGGTATGTTAAATTTCTATCGGCGCTGCCTCCCCAATGCCGCTAGTACTCAGGCACCACTCCATGCCATGGTCGAAGGGCGCAAGAACGTATCCTGCCAATGGACCCCAACAGCACTCCAGGCTTTCGACCAGTGCAAATTTCAACTAGCCAACGCTGCCCTCTTGCACCATCCTTTTCCAGAAGCGCCTCTCTGCCTTACGGTAGATGCCTCGGATTTTGCTGTGGGCGCCGCGCTTCACCAGCAAGTTGGCAACAATTTCCAACCAATAGCGTTTTTCTCAAGGAAACTAGACGCTGCACAAAGAAAATACAGCGCATACGACAGAGAACTCCTGGCGGTATACTTGGCTATCAAGCATTTCAGGCATTTATTGGAAGGGCGACAATTTTCGGTCTATACGGACCACAAACCTCTCACATACGCCTTTCAACAAAATCTGGACAAGGCCTCACCGCGCCAATGTCGACACCTCGATTTCATCGGGCAATTCACAACCGACATCCGCCACATCGCGGGCTGTGAAAATGTACCTGCAGATTTCCTGTCACGCGTGGAACCCATCTCCCATCACCAACCTTATGACCCGAAATCCCTCGCCGAAGCGCAAGCAGTAGACCAAGAGCTACAAGCTCTCTTGACATCGGAAAACCGCAGAAAAAGTACAAATCCCAGAAACGAACATTTCCCTGTACTGTGACGTTTCCACAGCAAAACCCAGACCATTCTTACCCGCACCCTGTCGCCGCATGATTTTTTCTGCATACCACAACTTGTCTCACCCCGGAGTACGAGCTACTACAAGGATGGTCACCGCCCATTACGTCTGGCCGGCCGTCAAGAAGGATTGCGCACTTTGGACTCCCGCCTGCCACCGCTGCCAAGTCTCCAAAACCGCTAGACACACAAGAACGCCCCTTCAGTCGTTTAGTCCCCCAGACGGAAGGTTCAGTCATGTTCACATTGACCTGGTCGGACCATTACCACCGAGTGAAAACTATCGGTACATATTCACCTGCGTCGACCGATTCACTAGGTGGCCCGAAGCCCTACCCATACAGGACATCACCGCCAAAACAGTAGCAAATGCCTTCCTATCGGTCTGGATATCTCGTTTTGGCGTGCCAGCAAAAGTGACTACAGACCAAGGCAGGCAGTTTGAATCAGCACTTTTCAGTGAGTTGACACGGCTTCTGGGAATCAACAGAATAAGGACATCACCCTACCACCCAGCAGCAAACGGCCTGGTAGAAAGATTCCACAGACAGCTGAAAGACTCCCTTCGCTGTCACGATTCCACGAGCTGGTCCTTGAAACTTCCCCTGGTGCTCCTAGGGATTCGTTCGTCGCTAAGGGAAGATCTCAACACCACAACCGCTGAGCTGGTCTATGGGAAGCCCCTACCCCTTCCAGGAACATTTTTCGAGGACCCCCCCTCTGCAAGCTCGTCTACCGAACCGTGGCTGGAGGACTTCAAGCGCGCCATGGCATCTCTGAAACCTGCACCAAGCAAACCACATGGGAACCGCCACGTTTACGTGCCCAAACCACTCGAGACATGTTCCCATGTCTATCTACGTCGGGACCTGATATTGCCACCGCTAGCTCCCCCATACGACGGTCCATATGAAGTCCTTTTTAGGAAACCCAAAATTTACAAACTGAAAATTAAAAAGAGATCCACGTGGGTGTCAATCGACCGCCTCAAGCCTGCTTTCACATCAGAAGGACCGATGTTTTCCCAAGACCCGAACTTGGCAAGCCAATAAGATTGCATAGGATCGCTGGAAAGATCCTACTGGAGGGGGAGTAGTGTGGCGACTACACTTTGCTTCAGCGAGCCGAACTAAGACGGCCTGGGCATCCGCGGGCGTCAACACTTCACTACGCATGCGCGTGGGACGTCATCAGAGACGCTGGCCACTTAGCGGTAAACAACAAGGCTAGTGCGGCGGCCGTTATTTCAACCGTTGCTTCTTTTCTCTTTATAATTTCTTGCTTTAAATAAATTAATTTCAATTATAATTTTATCAGCAGCCTTTCCACAAGCCACACCAACACAGCACATCAACAACCATCCTACATATATATATATACATATACAATTTAGAAGACCCAATAAAATATTAAATATATTTAACGTTTGAAGATATGTTTATATAAATATAGAGAGAAGTTCCAAATTGAAGAATGTTAAGCCTCGTGTGTCTGATGCTATATTCTCATCTCCTTATAATCATTAGCGGTCATATTGCTCTGACGCCGTCTCTACTTCACTCGTTCCTCTGCCGGACTTCTTTACCTCAGCCCTTACAGGTTCTTGTTTCTGACTTCTTTGTGTGTCCTTTCTTACTTCGCTAAATTCAACAACAATTCAACTAACCACACACACGCGCATATATTCATGTAGTCAAAAGAGACATCTCTCCCTTCAATAATGCATTAGAACAATGCATATATATTGCGTATATCACCCTAGTAAAATTTTTGAAGAAGCCCTGACCTATAGGTGTTTATAATCAAACTATGGACTTTGAAAATACATTTGTAAAATATATACGAACACATACAATTATAAATTTAAACCAAGAACTCCCAATATTTTTACTTCATTAAGGATATTAAGCTATATTTTTATAAAAAGAAATAATATCACTTAATAGTTCAAATTTTGATACTCTATCTCTCTATCTGTCTGCCCCCATTGGAGCCAATAAACACGAGTGAACAAAGATATTTGGCCCCTAGAAAGAGAATTACAGAACTAGTGGTTGTTACAAAGAGCTCATTCCTATTTATGTAATCAGGGCGTTGTCCTTAGATGTTATCATCTTTGTCGAACTGCTCCAATATCGATTGAACTAGTACTTCCCATCAGTATAAATTGGCCTTGTTTGGACGGTGGTCATCAAGTCTGTTCGAGTCTTAGAGTCTTATATAGTCCTCATTTCTAACTTTCCTTCATGTGATTTGCTGATTTCTGAGACTAAAGACCCATTGTGGTACCAATAATGCCATCCTCTCCTCTCACATATCTGGTGAAGTGTAGTCGAGGTGGAAGTGGCGAAGGACGATACACAGAAGGTAGAAGCCAGGAGCAAGCACCTGCAAGGTGAGGCGCACAAATAAGAGAGAGGTTAAACAAATTACAACTGACGTAGAGACGACGTCAGGGATATCTAACTACGAACGAGAGAGGCCCAGGATTATTACAATTCATTAAATAAGAATAAAATCGAATTAAAACATAACTTTAAACAGTTATTTGATTTAGTAAAAAAATCCATAAAATAAAATGCATTATGAGTTTTTTTGTTTTTATTAAACTATTTTATTATTTGAAAAGCGTATTCTCTTGTAACAAATTTGGGCATTTCTCTTAGGTGCATTATTTAGAAGGTTTGGAATCGTCTTTCATTCGACTGAAGCTTTCTGTAAGCTTTGCTGGAAGGAGATTAGACCATAGACTCGAGGACTCTTTAGCAGAAGACTGGACCTTGCTTGGGCTGGAATCCTGTTGTGGAGATTCTTTTGATTCTTTGGCAGCAGACGAACTCTCATCCGGCGTCTTAGTAGGGTTTACTTTTTCCCCAAATATTTTTTCGTTAATCTTTTCTGGTGTGAGATTTTCCCAATGAATTGATATCTTCTTATTTGAGGAATTCGAACTGGTTTTGAATGAATCATTTGTAGATAATTCTTTTGGAATATTTTCTTTGGCATTGGATGCAAGGACGTTTGCTTTGAATCTCTGAGGTAAGAATTTCATCCAGCTTCCACTTTGCATATTCTCATCGTTAAAATATTTGGTGTTTGAAGTTATCTCAACAGCTAGTGGACTCTTTAGAGGAGTGTTCGAATAGGAAATCTGATTTGCCATTTTTATAAGCTCTTCATCAGAATCTTTAGGAGAAATCTTGAGATGAGATTTATGTCCAAGGATATATATACTTTCTCTGATCTTTTTAAGAATGTTATCACCTTGGTTATCAGAAATCTTTTCGCTGATATTCTCATCAATTTCAAGTTCTTGGGATGCATCCCTAGTTTCTGATCTGGATTCAGGAATGTTTATCTTTTCAATTGCTTCAAATGATTGCGTATCTGAAGACTTTTCTGCCTTTTCGGTAATTTGACTATATGCTTTAGGATTCTCTTCATCTTTAGGTTCTTTGTTAAATTCAATAACTGATTTAAGGCTCATAATGCTTTCCTTTATTTTATCCATAATATAACTAACTTTAGCTTCTGGTAAATCCTTATTTTCATCAAGCTCTTTAGATGCACTCTGCGAATCTATTGATAGATTTTCTATTGATTTGTCAATAGGCTCCTTATCTATATTAATAGATGGATCTAATTTTGGAATTGAATTATCTGTGCTACCAGAATCAGGGTTCAAATTAGGTGAATCCGGAAGATATTGATCTGATCGAAAGTTTTCCATTATGGTATCACGGATAAAATTGAAAATTCCGCCTGACTTCTTGATACTAGATGATTCATCCAATTTAGCAGGTTCTTCATCTTTTATTCTGGATGCTGTATTGAAATTCTCTCCAGTAGACGAGGAGGATTCCGCAAGTTCTTTTTCATTTTGTGATTTTTCAGTTTTGATATTATTTTCTGAAAGGGATTCATCTGTCTTCTCAATTTTAGGAATATCATCTTGACTAGCTGAAGAAGGATTTGGTATATACCACACTATATTTTCCATCTATATCTATTTATTATAACCAGAAATTGGTTAGATTTTGAAGGGATTAATAGATGATGCTTTTGAGGGGAGAAATGAGAGGACTGGACTTAACTATTTTAACAACAAAGATACACATAGCTACCAAATATAGTAATAGTAAACTAATACAATAGTTAAGCTTAGAAATGATATTTTGGTCATTCCTCATTAGATTCTGTTAATAAAACTCCCTAAAATCGATGGTTGAAAATTAATTTTTCAGCTATTATACTATTTTATTCAAGTTTTCAGGTACAAAAGGATTGAAATCGACTAAATAGAAAAGATTCTGTTTCTCCTGAACTCTTCCCTGGTTATATTTCCAAACATAGTACTTGCTCTTCTTCTGTGTCCCGACGTCTTTCTAAAGTTCGGCAAATAGCACTAAGAATTTTCTTTCCTGCCTTTTATAATGTTTTCTAACCAAACGGAGTTCTGGCACATTTGTAAGCGCAAACTCGAACTGCTTTTCACATGTGTAGACATGTGGTGCACTTAGAATAAAATCAGTCGCCAACGTCTAACCACCATGATTATCATGGCCAGTACCACGTGTACTAGGGATAAGCAAAGAAAAATGTTACTAATCGGTAAAGGGTTGAAAGCTTGTTTCTCTCATCTCGTATTATTTCAAGAGTACTATCATTAAGTTTTTAATTCAGTGTAACCGCATATTAAATATTACCTTTAAACCTTTATTTCCATCACTCTTACTTATAAATTACACTTGAGAATATGAAACCTGAAAATACCCTTGAGCTGTGTCACCTGGTCTTATATATTTTGTTTATCTGTTAAATGCTCTTCCTTGGTATTTCCTAAATACATCTAATCTACCTGACACATATAAATTCTTAATTTGTCATTTTGCTTTATAGTTGCCTTGTGAGGTAAGGGTTAACGTACTTGATTGCAAGCAAAAATATTCTTTGTTTTAATCTTGGTATGCTCATTTTTATAAATGGTTGTAGGGCTACTTCGTGTATAAGACATATTAGTAACAACTTATGTATATATGTAAAAATATATTATATATAATGGCATAACATTTTTCACGGTTTGTTATTTTACATGTCATGATAAAAAGAAAGGAGTGATATAGACATCTAGAAATGAAATCTGAAGGAAAAGCCCCACACAACTCTCTTCATTTCACTCCCTACAACACAAAGCTTATCCCGTTCAATGGTTCAACTAGAAATTTTAAAACACCGATTTTATAACAATGAAAACAATTTATAGCGATATTTCTGTAATTAGGAAAACTGATTAGAAGACATAACTCAATAATACTTATTTTCTCTTATGGTTTCGCTAGTTTGAATCCATTTCTGTAAGAATGTCCCCATTTCAAACCGATAGTGAACACCATTATGTAATATTGAATGCATAACTGGCTAACATCTTAAAAAAAGGTTATTCGAAGTTTAATCAAGCATTTATTCAATTTTGTATTCAACCTTATATAATCTTATATGAATAGTAGTTTCAATTTCAATCTAGCCTTTATAGGTGTAATGATTTTTGCATTTAAAATCTGTTTTCTTCTCTTTGTTTTATCCAGTTTTCTAATTTTCTTGTTACATATTTCCAACCTGAGATTATCGGTCTGAGCGGAAGACCAAATTTGTGATTTTTTGGTGTAAGTTGAAAACAGAAATGAGGCCTTAGAACAAATAAGAAAATCGACACTATCTTAATCTGATATTCTTGTCTCATATGTTGTCATCTTTCCACAAGAATATCAATGGAAATAACAAAACTGACAACAAATTATTGAGGACAGGTTTAATGGGAGAAATGCACCTTCAACAAATTCCATTGAACGCCCTTGAACGAACCGATGTTTATATGTCTAGAGCATGGGTCGGCAAACTTTTGAGTCGGAAGAGCCAAAAATTACAATTTACAAAATTTCAAAGATTTTAAAGAGCTACAATTTTTTTTTCTTGCCAACAATAAATAGTACTCGTATAAATAATATTTGCGTATGGAACTATATAAAGAGCCGCAGCTTTTCTTCCAAAGAACCGCATGTGGCTCACGAACCGCAGTTTGCCAACCCCTGGTCTAGAGAATTCTTACTTTATAAAGCAGGACACAGATATTTTAAAATGAATAAAATAACACCAATTGGATGTCCATTTAGCAAGTATATGACGACCATTGTTAGGGATTGGCTAAAAATAAAAATGAATATTGAGGCAAAATACAAAGTTTGGATCTGCTCTGTGGATGACATCTTGGGTGCGCTAAAAAAGAAAATATGAATGAACTCTTCAATTTCACAAAGAGTATAAACCAAAGTTTACAATTTGTACAAGAAAAATAAAGCCCGAAAGAAATAGGGCTTTTTTAAACATTAAATGCAAAATTAAATAAAACTCGATACGTAATAGATATAGGCATCAAATTTCAATAGCCACGTTCCTTTGTAACATAAGCAGGCTGTGGTAAACGTATTGGTAGACACAGAGAGAGTTATATGTAGAGATAAAAAAAAATATGAAAAGAAATCAGAGGAGGTAAAAGATAAGTAGAAGAAAAGGAATTTCTGCCCATTAAAATATAAAAAATGGGTGAAATAAAGATAAAACAAAGGAAAATTCCTTTGAACAGACATACATTAGAGAAAAAGAACGTGATCATATCTAATTTTGAAACAATAGATTCTAAGATCAAAAGAAATTCAAATAGTGAGTGAAAAGGGTTTAAAATCTACAACACTCCGAGCACACCTAGAAACATAGAAACAAGACATATAATGAAAGAACCAATATCAAAAAATAAGAAAATTGAATATATATATTGTATATAGAGAATAGAATTTCAAAATCGCAACAAAATGTATGAAGGCGAAACAAAAGGTACGTTAGAAAATAAAATAAAAGTAGACTATCTCATCTATCAAACTCGATAGCAAGGAGTACAGCGGGAACACTAGATATGGACTATTCTACAGAAAAGGGCCTCTTCCCACCTAGAGAGACGAACAACGTTTGACATATCCAAGAATTCGATCCTTTCCAAAGCTTAGTAAATTCTACACAGAACGATAACACCGTCAGGAAAGGGGAACATATATTATATAGGGGAATCAAAAACAAATTTGAAATACTATTTCTTTAAGGGCATGGAGTCGGAGAAAATAAACGGAAATTTGTTTAATAAGAAAAGTAATGTACCTGAGGAGAAAGAAGGAGTTCGCATACCTAATATAAAAAAATAAGATGAAAGATCAAAATGTTAAAGAAGAAAATGGGTAGCAAATATTTTAAAATTATATTTGAAAACTTTCCCTTTTGTCTTACAAATTTCACTTTTTTGTTAATATCTTGATATTATTCGTTCATCTGTATTTTTGTTTATATTTCAGTGTATTTAAAATACACAGTCTAGCCATAAATTCTGTTACAAACAATTTTATAAATTAAATGATTAAGAACAAAAACTAATGGAATATATAAATACATTTTTTATTGTCCAATAGGACATAGATTTTAAATATATACAATCATTCAAAATTCCCTCCCTTATTTTTGACACAGGATCTCAAACGTTCGGGCCACTGATCTATGGCGGCACGCAGCTTTTCTAAGGGTATCTCTTTCATTGCTCTCACCAATGCTGATTTCAATTGATCCAAATTATGATATCTTTTAGAGCACACCTTCTCCTCTAAATATGCCCACAAACTGTAATCAAGGGGATTTAAATCAGGGCTTCCAGAGGGCCATTCATTGGCCTTTATAAACTCCGGAACATTCGTCTCCAACCATTGTTGAGTTGACTTAGCTTTGTGAGCAGGAGTTGAATCTTGTTGAAATATCCAATGTTCTCCATTCAACATTTTTGTATTCAGAGGCTTTACTATTTGTTCCAAAATATCTTCTTGATAGTTTTTAGCTGTAGTTTTTACCCATTTGGCACAGAAGTGGAGATCTGTTACACCTTGGTAGCTAACTCCCCACCAAACCATGACAGAAGAAGGATGGTAACTTTTTTCAAGTCTTCTGACTTTCAAATAAGCTTCTAGAGAGCTACGAGCATATATCCTATCATTCTTAAGATTAATCTATTCCTCGATAGTGAAAATTTTCCCGTCTGTGAAAAGGATTCTCTCATGCCACCGACCATCATGCCGCGTCAACAGCATTTTTGATCTAACCCTTCTAATATCTCTAAGAGCAGGGGTTATCAAATGACCTGTGCGTCGTTTGAAAGCTCTCAGTCCAAGGTCTTCGTTGATTATCCTGGAAACGGTTCTTGGAGATAAATTCATCTGCTCTGCTAAGATCTTTTGTTTGCGGCGTGGATTTCGACGAATTCTTTCGCGAATTGTTTTTATAGCTGCTTGCGTTCGTTGCACGCGCGGTCGACCAGATCTTTCAAGGTCATTAATAGTGCCAGCCTTGTTGAACCTTTCAATGGCTCAATAAACAAATTGACGCGTAATATTCAAATTTTGTAAAAGTTTCAAAATGGATGAAGGACTTTGGCCTACCTTGTGTAAGGCTATACAGCTATACGGTTTTCTTTAACATCCCAATCCATTATCAAAAAACAAATATATTCTGATTTTTTTCTAAACACGTGTGCACGAGATATTCAAATAACAACTACTGTATTTTGAATACTTCACGCGGTCAAATTAAAATTTTCATCACTGATTTGGTTTTGTAACAATATTTATGGCTAGACTAAGTATATCGAAACCTGCACGCTCTCTTTTCAATATCTTCATATATGGGCTGAGAAAAATATTAAAATATTTGTTTTTTCTTGAAAAGAGTCCCCGTGGCAGCGGGTAGCCGAAAAAGCTTACAAATTAAGAATAACAAAGTTTAAGTGAATATTCATCAATATTTATGAATACAACAAGCAAAAAGGTTTTGCTTTCCGATTGTGTTTCAACTATCACCGCGCTCCATGTGTCAGTAACCAGATCTTAAAATATTATAAAATCTCAGCAGCACATTGAGATTTTATTTTGAAAATGGCGGCAGTGAGTCGTCGAAATGTCGGTATATAAATAGCTTAGTGAGAGAGATTTCAATTTGAATTTTCTCGTAGTTATTTTTAAACTAAAATAACGAAGTATTTTTTTCTAAATAATGTACTTACTACACCTGAGATCCCAAAGTCTGTGATTGAAGTAAACGAAAAAAAGAATTGCGCTACATATTATAAAAAATAAAAATACAACCTTTCGCATTGAGTTTCTTTTATTATATCATAATTATTTTTATAAAGTCTGTGATGGAATTCGTGCTAAGGAGTATAATTTATATTTAAAGCGTCATCGTCTTATCGACGAAAATCTACGCGGGACCTACCGAGTAAACACCATCGGCGAGAGGGGGTCGGTGGAAGGATGGTCTGAACCGTTGGTTTTCGACCACTACGACCCGGGTTCGATTCTCGCATTGGGCACTTTTTTCAGATAAAAAAAAATGCTCCAATGGCCCCCTATTCTTGCAAAAATCCAAACCCACCAGCGAGTGCAAATAGCCAAACGGGGCTCTGGGACATTTGTAAGTGCAAAGTCGAACTGCTTTTCACACATGTAGACATGTGATGCACATGTAAAAGCATTCGCCTACTTCTACACACAATTATTACCATGTCTATTCCACATGTACAAGGGATAAGCAAAAAAAAATGATATCGGCGAGGTGCTGCGCGGGACGTCTACGCCGTTCTTGCAAGTCATCACCCGAACTGTCCACGCCTGACTGCCTTGCCCATCGTCCAGTTCCCTAGAAGGTGTGAGGAACGTGTAAACCTGCCCATCAACATCAACTGGGTGTCGCTCCGGCGCTGAGCCTCTCCGGGCCCAACGCGGACATGAGGATGACACACACAAACAATTCATTTTGATTAAAACAATTTTAAACTTTCAACAACAATTTAATTATAAAATAAATGTGCTGAGTAACAAAATATATCCAAGTTAAAAATATATTGATTAAAAACTAATGATTATGCTTCAAATTTTCCTATGGGAGCTGTGAACCATAGGTTACAAAGCTTATTGTTGCTGACATTGAAATTACATATTTCGGTCAAAGTTACCCTCATCGTCCTTGATCCCTAGTAGCTTTAAGGCCTTTTCTTGCGGCGTGGAGAGCGGCCATAGCGTAAATAGGGGAATTGTCTTCTTGGGTAGAAGTCTTGACTTTGATACGACGGCGGAATCTTGAAATCAGTCGCGGAAATTGGAGTTCACAGCCTCAAGTTCTACTGGCGATCTTCAGTTTGCCTTGCCTAAATGTTTCCACCAAATTTTCACGTAGAAAATAAAGTAAGACAAACATGGGGATGACAAAGAAATTTATTTCGATCAAATCAATTACTAATTTACTACCAACAATCTTAGTGACCATAAGATAAATATCCTTAGTTACAAAGTATCCAAATTAATATAAATTAGTTGATTAAAATTAAATATTAAGCTACGATTTTTTATGTATATTAATTTAAAATCCCTATACTCCTGGTTACTAATTTGTTTCTTGCCCTCGCAGATATAGTACCCTGATGTCAAGGCTCTTAATCTCTCCAGCAGTCTTTCTATGGACTCTTCTACTGACTCCTCGTTAAAATTGTCTCCTCGCCACTTGATTCTGTCTCCTAATAGCTGATCTTGGTCATTCTCCTGGATCTTTTCAATGGTCGTCATTGCCCTGTGATCAATGAAAACGCTAATAATAATAATAGATAGAAAAGATAATGGAAACCTTTCTCTCATGCGATCCAACTAATCCATCGAGATTGCTCTCTATTATAACATTTTGTTATGTACAGTTAGAGATAGCCGTAGACGATCTCTTATATATCAAACTTGATAGTAAGGAGTACAGCGAGAATACTAGATATGGATAATTCTACAGGAAAGGGACTCTTCTCACCTTGAGAGACGAGCAACGTTTGACATATTCAAGAATTCAATATTCATCTCTTTCCCAAAGCTTATTAAAATCTACACAGTACTAATGTTTATCTTTAAATGACGTCTTAAAGGTTAGCTTTTTTCCTTAATCCAAGCTTATTAAAAATTGTGATGAGATATTTTTTTAGAAAATGGAGAAAGAGGTTTGGGGATAACTTCAACATCTAACTTTGGAATCAACCCTTTCAAAGTAAACACCACTTCTGGGATTCTCCCCCCGTGAAAACTTTGAATAACAAACTCTTTAATTTGTAAATTTCAATATTTCCTTTGAGTTTCAGGTAGGGTTAAATCTAAATGTTAGAGGTGAAATTTGTGAATGTGGGAATTTTAATATTGCGACGTACCTAGAGAAATAACTTTCACTCTTCCTACTCTCCGTTAGTTGAATAAATACGGAACGATCGATTTTGCAACAGTTTGGAACATTGAGCGCGTGGGTGGAAATGAATTTTTAATATTCGAATGTCGCTTTTAAAATCCCTTTAGCATATAAATATTAATATTAAAGATTTAACATATGCGTAAGATATATTTATATTGTGAAAGGTTACATTTCTAGACATTCCGAAGAATAATTTTATTTTTATTGGATGAAAAATATATATGTAAAGAGAGAATAAATATTTACTTACAACAAAAATATCGACGCTCTAAGAAATAGTGTCAGATTGATACAAATATTATTGTTTGTCAAAAACATTTATAGGGAAAAACGATTACCATGTTGAATAATTAATCGTTTTAAGTCAGAGTTTGATCGTTGCAATTTAAGAAAGTCAATATGTTGTTAGACCCCCACTGGCCTGAATGCAGGCTGCCATTGGGCGTGTCATGGACTGATAGAGATTCCGGTTGGTGTGCTGCGGGATTTCTTGTCAAATTGTATTCAGAGCTAAATAGTCAACATTTCCGGATGGCTGTAATCGCCTTCCCATCACGTCCCAGATGTGTTCTATGGGTGAAAGATCACCCATGCTGGCCACGGAAGATTTGGAAAAATTGAAGACAATCCATAATAACGCGTGTCGGGGGTATCAGGGCATTATCGTGTTGAAAATTAAGCCCGGGGTAAAATATGATAGAGAGAGAGAGAGAGGAATGGCAACAAAACAAGCCATAGACTGTAATCTACGTACTATTGTGCTGTCAGGGTGCCAGGAATGACTACCAATGGGGTCCTGCTAATAAATGAAATGGCACCCCAGACCATAACGCCCTGTTGTGGACCTGTGTGGTGTTCGAAAGTGAGGCCAGGAGCTACACGCTTCTCAATACGTCTCCAGACACGTCTGCGACGGTCGTTAGGATAGAGTAAGAAATGGTACTCGTCACTAAAGACTATACGTCCCCGGTCAGGGCAGTTCCAAGATGATCGGTTCCGACACCACTGTAGTCGGACTTGTCGGTGTATAGTGTGAGGGGTAGGCATCGTAACGGTCAGCGAGATTTTAGATTCCGCCCTCTCTATTCGTCTGTTGATGGTCTTTTTGGACACTTGTATGCCGGTCACCCGTTGGATGGTAGATAACGTCGAATCCGTTTTTGCGACAGCCGTTCTCACAATCGCTCTGTCCTCCCGTTCTATTGTATGTGACCCTTGGTCGACAGCTGTCGTCCTGACGGTGCATTCTTCCGTTGTTGACCCACTCTTGCCAACTTCGTCAAATAGCCGCATCACTTCGACACAGATATCGCGCGATTAGTCAATTAGATCTACCAGCCTCTTTCAATCCAATGGTACGACCTCTTTTGAACTCTGGCAAATGTTCGTAATGAGCACAAATCTTTCGGCGAGGCATTGATAAAGTAGAAATAGGTTTACTTAAAATATTTTAACGAAAATTCTTAGTGATGGTATTCAAACAAACTATGTGAAAATGATCTTAACTTATTATAAGCTTTAAAGCTCTAAAAAATGTAGTCTGGTTGATTAAATTGGCGAAAGCGGTAGGGGGTTCACCATTGATAAAACAAGTCATCCTAAATATTTAGCAATTTCAATAAGGATACTATAAAGTTTGTTATATTTTGTGAAAATAAAATTCTCGTGTGTGTGTGTGTGCTTTATAGTTTTATCTTTTATATATTCGGCGATGTTGACAGGAATGGCTGGACATTGGCCGAACAAGAAGACAGCGGTCGAGAGACGACTGAACGTTAGGACAATCCAACGTGGAACTGGTGCATTTCTGACGGCAGCAACCGTTAATGAATGGCTCGGGAAAAGAGGGATGGGATCACACAACGGCGGCTCTTGCGCCAGTCACCATGACCTGTGCACACCGACAACCATCGTTGTAGTATTTTCGGATTCATTTAATCAGTGAATTGACTGAGATAGAATTGTCTTTAGTGATGAGTCCAGTTTCAAATAGAGTCCAGGTGACTAGCAGCGACATGTCTGAAGATGTGCAGGACAACTGTGGGATCTGATTGTTGCCCGGCAGACAAAGATCACGGATAACATTTCCTTTGTTTGCCGAACACCTTTGTTTGTGTGTGACTCTATTTCTAGTAAAATAATAAAATTAAACATATTTAATAATTATTTATTATCGGAAATTGGGTGATTAAAAACAAGCAGATATATGAACTCAAAAAGGCCACTATTTCTAAATAATGTGCCGGTATAAACAGCAGTGCATCATTAATTTCTATTTCCATTCTAAAATGACAAGCTACTTTACATAAAGAATTATTATAAAGGATGAGGGGAGGAGAAACAGAATTTATTTTTCCGAAGTTCATAAAAGGTTCGGGAAGCTGTGCAGAGGATATCTAAAGCTCTCCATGCTAATTTAAAGATATTCCAATGTGCAAATACCAAGTTGGGGAAAGAAATTTTCAGTCTATACAAACCAATAACGATCTAGCGTTCTGAGAACCCAGTTTGGAAAAAATAAATTGTGAAGTTTTCTTGGTGCCCCGGAGTGAAACAAATTTAATAATTCGGACAAGTTGTATCCATGGCCTGGGGCGGTGTTTCAGGACCTTGTCTCATTACCGGAGATATTGGCGGGATGCTTGCCTTCATATCTCCTTAAACGGTCGCTCTACTCTGAAAACATAAAGTTCTTTTGTAAAAATATGAATCTTAATTTTTATATGACTTTCATAAATTTGGTTTTGATTTATATATTGTCCTGAGCTTCTTATCTCTAACGTGAAATGTAGTTTATACTGTTACTGTTACATATTGTTTGGTTCTGATACCGTTTCATATTGTTTTGTACTGGTACCATTACATACTGTTTTATACTGGTACTCTCACATATTGTTTTGCATTGTTACCCTTTCATACTGTTTTGTTCTAGTACCGTTACATACTGTTTAATCCTGGTACTCTCATATACTGTTTTGTACTGTTACCATTATTTACTGTTTAATACCGGTACCCATACAGACTCTTTTATGCTGTTACCATATTATATACTGTTTTGTTCTCGTATCCTCGCATATTGTATTGTACTATTACCATTGTTTACTGTTTTGTACTGTTACCATTATTTACTGTTTAATACCGGTACCCATACATACTGTTTTATGCTGTTACCATATTATATACTGTTTTTTCTCGTATCCTCGCATATTGTTTTGTACTATTACCATTGTTTACTGTTTTGTACTGTTACCATTATTCACTGTTTAATACTTGTACCCATACATACTGTTTTGTACTGTTACATATTATATACTGTTTTGTTCTCGTATCCTCGCATGTTGTTTTGTACTATTACCATTGTTTGCTGTTTTGTACTGTTACCATTATTCACTGTTTAATACTTGTACCCATACATACTGTTTTGTACTGTTACCATATTATATACTGTTATGTTCTCGTATCCTCGCATGTTGTTTTGTACTATTACCATTGTTTACTGTTTTGTACCGTTACCATTATTCACTGTTTAATACTGGTACCCATACATACTGTTTTATGCTGTTACCATATTATATACTGTTTTGTTCTCGTATCCTCGTATATTGTTTTGTACTATTACCATTGTTTACTGTTTTGTACTGTTACCATTATTCACTGTTTAATACCGGTACCCATACATACTGTTTTGTACTGTTACCATATTATATACTGTTTTTTTTTTCTCGAATCCTCGCATATTGGTTTGTACTAGTACCATTGTTTACTGTTTTATACTGTTACCATTATTCACTGTTTAATACTTGTACCCATACATACTGTTTTGTACTGTTACCATATTATATACTGTTTTTTCTCGTATCCTCGCATATTGGTTTGTACTATTACCATTGTTTACTATTTTTTACTGTTACCATTATTCACTGTTTAATACTTGTACCCATACATACTGTTTTGTACTGTTACCATATTATATACTGTTTTTTTTTTCTCGAATCCTCGCATATTGGTTTGTACTATTACCATTTTTTACTGTTTTGTACTGTTACCATTATTCACTGTTTAATACCGGTGCCTATAATACTGTTTTATGCTCTTACCATATTATATACTGTTTTGTTCTCGTATCCTCGTATATTGTTTTGTACTATTACCATTGTTTACTGTTTTGTACTGTTACCATTATTCACTGTTTAATACTTGTACCCATACATACTGCTTTGTACTGTTACCATATTATATACTGTTTTTTTTTCTCGAATCCTCGCATATTGGTTTGTACTAGTACCATTGTTTACTGTTTTATACTGTTACCATTATTCACTGTTTAATACTTGTACCCATACATACTGTTTTGTACTGTTACCATATTATATACTGTTTTTTCTCGTATCCTCGCATATTGTTTTGTACTATTACCATTGTTTACTGTTTTTTACTGTTACCATTATTCACTGTTTAATACCGGTACCCATACATACTGTTTTATGCTGTTACCATATTATATACTGTTTTTTCTCGTATCCTCACATATTGTATTGTACTATTACCATTGTTTACTGTTTTGTACTGTTACAATTATTCACTGTTTAATACCGGTACCCATACATACTGTTTTATGCTGTTACCATATTATATACTGTTTTTTCTCGTATCCTCGTATATTGTTTTGTACTATTACCATTGTTTACTGTTTCGTACTGTTACCATTATTCACTGTTTAATACCGGTACCCATACATACTGTTTTATGCTGTCACCCTATTATATACTGTTTTTTTCTCGTATCCTCGCATATTGTTTTGTACTATTACCATTGTTTACTGTTTTTTACTGTTACCATTATTCACTGTTTAATACCGGTACCCATACATACTGTTTTATGCTGTTACCATATTATATACTGTTTTTTCTCGTATCCTCACATATTGTATTGTACTATTACCATTGTTTACTGTTTTGTACTGTTACCATTATTCACTGTTTAATACCGGTACCCATACATACTGTTTTATGCTGTTACCATATTATATACTGTTTTTTTCTCGTATCCTCGTATATTGTTTTGTACTATTACCATTGTTACTCTTTTGTACTCTTACCATTATTCACTGTTTAATACCGGTACCCATACATACTGTTTTATGCTGTCACCATATTATATACTGTTTTTTTCTCGTATCCTCGCATATTGTTTTGTACTATTACCATTGTTTACTGTTTTGTACTGTTACCATTATTCACTGTTTAATACCGGTACCCATACATACTGTTTTGTACTGTTACCATATTATATACTGTTATGTTCTCGTATCCTCGCATGTTGTTTTGTACTATTACCATTGTTACTCTTTTGTACTCTTACCATTATTCACTGTTTAATACTTGTACCCATACATACTGTTTTATGCTGTCACCATATTATATACTGTTTTTTTCTCGTATCCTCGCATATTGTTTTGTACTATTACCATTGTTTACTGTTTTGTACTGTTACCATTATTCACTGTTTAATACTTGTACCCATACATACTGTTTTGTACTGTTACATATTATATACTGTTTTGTTCTCGTATCTTCGCATGTTGTTTTGTACTAGTACCATTGTTTACTGTTTTATACTGTTACCATTATTCACTGTTTAATACTTGTACCCATACATACTGTTTTGTACTGTTACCATATTATATACTGTTTTTTCTCGTATCCTCGCATATTGTTTTGTACTATTACCATTGTTTACTGTTTTTTACTGTTACCATTATTCACTGTTTAATACCGGTACCCATACATACTGTTTTATGCTGTTACCATATTATATACTGTTTTTCTCGTATCCTCACATATTGTATTGTACTATTACCATTGTTTACTGTTTTGTACTGTTACCATTATTCACTGTTTAATACCGGTACCCATACATACTGTTTTATGCTGTTACCATATTATATACTGTTTTTTTCTCGTATCCTCGTATATTGTTTTGTACTATTACCATTGTTTACTGTTTTGTACTGTTACCATTATTCACTGTTTAATACCGGTACCCATACATACTGTTTTATGCTGTTACCATATTATATACTGTTTTTTTCTCGTATCCTCGTATATTGTTTTGTACTATTACCATTGTTTACTGTTTTGTACTGTTGCCATTATTCACTGTTTAATACCGGTACCCATACATACTGTTTTATGCTGTCACCATATTATATACTGTTTTTTTCTCGTATCCTCGCATATTGTTTTGTACTATTACCATTGTTTACTGTTTTGTACTGTTACCATTATTCACTGTTTAATACTTGTACCCATACATACTGTTTTGTACTGTTACATATTATATACTGTTTTGTTCTCGTATCCTCGCATGTTGTTTTGTACTATTACCATTGTTTACTGTTTTGTACTGTTACCATTATTCACTGTTTAATACTTGTACCCATACATACTGTTTTGTACTGTTACCATATTATATACTGTTTTTTTTTTCTCGAATCCTCGCATATTGGTTTGTACTATTACCAATTTTTACTGTTTTGTACTGTTACCATTATTCACTGTTTAATACCGGTGCCTATAATAATGTTTTATGCTCTTACCATATTATATACTGTTTTGTTCTCGTATCCTCGCATGTTGTTTTGTACTATTACCATTGTTTACTGTTTTGTTCTCGTATCCTCGCATATTGTTTTGTACTGTTACCATTGTTTACTGTTTTGTACTGTTACCATTATTCACTGTTTAATACTTGTACCCATACATACTGTTTTATGCTGTTACCATATTATATACTGTTTTTTTCTCGTATCCTCGTATATTGTTTTGTACTATTACCATTGTTTACTGTTTTGTACTCTTACCATTATTCACTGTTTAATACCGGTACCCATACATACTGTTTTATACTGTTACCATATTATATACTGTTTTTTTCTCGTATCCTCGTATATTGTTTTGTACTATTACCATTGTTTACTGTTTTGTACTGTTACCATTATTCACTGTTTAATACCGGTACCCATACATACTGTTTTATGCTGTTACCATATTATATACTGTTTTTCTCGTATCCTCACATATTGTATTGTACTATTACCATTGTTTACTGTTTTGTACTGTTACCATTATTCACTGTTTAATACCGGTACCCATACATACTGTTTTTTTTCTCGTATCCTCGCATATTGTTTTGTACTATTACCATTGTTTACTGTTTTGTACTGTTACCATTATTCACTGTTTAATATTTGTATCCTCGCATATTGTTTTGTACTGTTACCATTGTTTACTGTTTTGTACTGTTACCATTATTCATTGTTTAATACTTGTATCCTCGCATATTGTTTGGTACTGTTACCATTGTTTACTGTTTTGTACTGTTACCATTATTTACTGTTTGTGTACTGGTACCCTTACATACCGTTTTGTACTGTTTTCATTATTTACTTCTTTGTAATGTTATCGTTGCATACTGTTTTATACTGGTTCAATTACATACCGTTTACACTGCTACGTTGCATACTGTTTTATACTGCTTTCCTTACACCGTTACCCTTACATACTGTTTTGTACTGGTACCGTTACATTAAGTTATGCACTGTTACCACTACATACGTATTGTACTGATACCATTATACACCGTTTGATACCGTTACCGTTAGTTACTGTCTTGTATGCTGATACCAATGCAAATTGTACTTTTCCGAAACCATCATAAGAGATATTGCACACAACAATAACATCTATGTTATTTATTATAGCAAGGATAAACAAAGACTACTTGGCCAAAACTTAATGTCACAACTCTGAGCTTATAAAACGTAACAATAAAATTATCTCTCTCTCTCTCTGTGGCGGTGGGCGCCACTTATGAGGACTTGTATATATTTATGTATATGTTCATTTATCAATTATTTTATATATTTATATCTATTTAATTATAAAACTATTTTAGAGGCGTAATATTCTTTTTAAAATAAAACAATTTCTACTGTCCTTACTGCGATGAAAAAATTAAAGGGAGGGCCTGGCTCATCAGTGGTGAACCCTCCCAGCGGTTTCGCCAGTTTAATCTACCATACCGCTGTTATATTGCATTTTTGGAACTTCCTTTTATAGGTGACTGTTGTTAAACTCTTGGAATGGGTATTTTAGAAGAACTATGGACATAAGCTTTTAGGACAGCAGAATTAAATATAATTATAAATATATAATATGCTTCGAGCAATCGCTCTTCCGCAAATATCAAATTGTGTCTTTTATTAGAACAATAATGTTACGATGTACTAGAGCGCCATCTGTTATCAAATTATAAAACTATTTTAGAGGCGTAATATTCTTTTTAAAATAAAACAATTTCTACTGTCCTTACTGCGATGAAAAAATTAAAGGGAGGGCCTGGCTCATCAGTGGTGAACCCTCCCAGCGGTTTCGCCAGTTTAATCTACCATACCGCTGTTATATTGCATTTTTGGAACTTCCTTTTATAGGTGACTGTTGTTAAACTCTTGGAATGGGTATTTTAGAAGAACTATGGACATAAGCTTTTAGGACAGCAGAATTAAATATAATTATAAATATATAATATGCTTCGAGCAATCGCTCTTCCGCAAATATCAAATTGTGTCTTTTATTAGAACAATAATGTTACGATGTACTAGAGCGCCATCTGTTATCAAATTATAAAACTATTTTAGAGGCGTAATATTCTTTTTGAATAAAACAATTTCTACTGTCCTTACTGCGATGAAAAAATTATTAAAGGGAGGGCCTGGCTCATCAGTGGTGAACCCTCCCAGCGGTTTCGCCAGTTTAATCTACCATACCGCTGTTATATTGCATTTTTGGAACTTCCTTTTATAGGTGACTGTTGTTAAACTCTTGGAATGGGTATTTTAGAAGAACTATGGACATAAGCTTTTAGGACAGCAGAATTAAATATAATTATAAATATATAATATGCTTCGAGCAATCGCTCTTCCGCAAATATCAAATTGTGTCTTTTATTAGAACAATAATGTTACGATGTACTAGAGCGCCATCTGTTATCAAATTATAAAACTATTTTAGAGGCGTAATATTCTTTTTAAAATAAAACAATTTCTACTGTCCTTACTGCGATGAAAAAATTAAAGGGAGGGCCTGGCTCATCAGTGGTGAACCCTCCCAGCGGTTTCGCCAGTTTAATCTACCATACCGCTGTTATATTGCATTTTTTATAATTTGATAACAGATGGCGCTCTAGTACATCGTAACATTATTGTTCTAATAAAAGACACAATTTGATATTTGCGGAAGAGCGATTGCTCGAAGCATATTATATATTTATAATTATATTTAATTCTGCTGTCCTAAAAGCTTATGTCCATAGTTCTTCTAAAATACCCATTCCAAGAGTTTAACAACAGTCACCTATAAAAGGAAGTTCCAAAAATGCAATATAACAGCGGTATGGTAGATTAAACTGGCGAAACCGCTGGGAGGGTTCACCACTGATGAGCCAGGCCCTCCCTTTAATTTTTTCATCGCAGTAAGGACAGTAGAAATTGTTTTATTTTAAAAAGAATATTACGCCTCTAAAATAGTTTTATAATTTGATAACAGATGGCGCTCTAGTACATCGTAACATTATATCTATTTATTCTTATATTTTTATCATTATATATCCATATTTATGTTTATTCTGTATTTAACATTATATAATCTTATATGGACATTGTGATAAAGTAGTTTCAATCCTCTCGTTATGCTACTAACACCAATAGATAACCAGTAAAGTGTGTGCGTCGTAATGTATATTAATAGATATAGAGGATAATTAGTTAAGACTGCACAGGAAGTAGACAAGAGGTACACATAGGTAAATTAAAATGAACAAGAAGTATAATTTAAAGGAAAGAAATTGTGGTGATCATTCATATACTGAATAAATAAGTTTGAAAATTAGTGGAACATAATAATTTTCTAAATGGTTTTCAAATAATTTTACATTTTACTCTACCAGAAGCATATATAAGGTACACGCTCTCGTGATAATCAACCGGCTAAAAGTGCTGTTGCACGAAAATGTGTTACATTAATGATATATATAGCCAACGCCCGAAATATATCGTTAAATTGAACAATTGATTATAATTAGACCCCATAATATACATAACATATTCCATTTTTGACAATAATGCTTCTATTAGAAAAATAAGAAAAGTTATTTCTGCAAACCTTTGTGCGATGTAAGAAAAATTTTGTAAAGAGTTTGAAAGAATTTCATTTTTCCATTTCTATTTTGGCCAGCGATTTTGCTTAGCCACTTTGTCAGTTAATCACCTCTTTGTAGAATTATGAGGATATCATAAATCCTATACCGATCTCATGAAATCAAAGCCTGACTAACGAAGGCTAGTGCTATGTTCTCTATGCGTAGGCTTTGAATTTTCCAAAGTTGGTGTTGAGGGCGTGTCCACTAGTTTATGGAGTTGATAAATAGATGGCGCTTAGTGTTAGCGTCTAATTTGACATTATAGGTGTGCTTTCTTTTATAAAAATGTGTCCGTATTATTTCAATGTAACTAATGAAGACATTATGACGCGAATTTTTCTTTAAACAAATACATCTAACTTCTATTATTCGCATCTTAATGTCTTCATTCGTTATATATAGATGGCGCGTTATGTACATCACTCAGAATCGCATCAATAAATATAGCCTCAGTATTCCTTTTTGACTGATTCGAAAAAGTTCACCCTCCATACTATGGACATTATTTCTCAGACTACAAGCATTCTAGTGAATTAATCAGAGCCTGTTTTCATGAATATTTGTCTTCATTGGCAGCCTATTGTAGCAACAACGTTCTTAACCATAGAAATGATTATGTTGGGATCGCTTAAAAGAGCGTTTTAATTGCACTTCCTATGAGATTAATAGCTTGGGTTACTGTGGAGTTTTGAGTCATTCTAGTATTATATATTTCAGTTTCTTGACATGTTCTTGATGGCAGGAAATTAGAAGGTTTGTTTATTTTCTTTTAAAGAAGGCACTCGCTAATTAGCTGTGCGCTCTCTTCTTGGCAGTTAGCACATTTAGAAGGAGAAGTGTTGTCTGGTCTTCTTGGATTTCGGATATCTATCACAACCCTTAAATTTTAATCTTTTTCGAAGTTTCTGAAGTGGAAACTGTAGTCGCGTTCCTCAAGCCATTTAGTGGCAGTACGGTAGTCATCTATACATTGTACCTGGAGATTAATGTCCACATATTGAAAAGTCAGGCTTTTGCTTTGTACAGTTTATGAGTCCATCTCTTAATCCTTTCCATTCTGTTACTCCACTTATTTTTATTGGTAGGATTATTTCTTGTTGGTCTGTGAGAGTAGTGATGGTCTGGCTGGTGTTATCATTGTTATAGTCCTTAGGCTGGCTTGTTTCAACTGCTGTTGCAGCTCTGGACTGAGAGATTGTGGCAACAATAGGAGTGGTCTCAGGTTATATTTGTGTTCCAGAGTGAGAGGTTGTGACAACAATGGGTGTTGCCTCTATAAGTGGTTTGGATGATTCTCTTCCTTGGATGTCATAATATGCCTATTTTGTTTTTAAAATCAACACCTGACAATTTTTCTAGTTTTTTCTTATGTCTTGTCGAAATTCTAGAGAGATATATTTAATGACAATATTCTTCATTTGCGTTTTATATATTTTTGTTCTTAATATACACTTAAGTGTGTAATAATTTCGAACAACTAGCATTTTTTTTTATTAGTCAATTATAAAATAACGTCACTATACTGTACAACAAAATGAAAAATTCTCAAAAATTGAAACACATCAATTTTTTTCTAATTAATAATCAAATAACCTTAAATTTTATTTTTATACACACACCCGATTAATTTAACAATTTCTTTATTTTATAAAAAAATATTAATTTATATTAGATCAACATATCTACGCGACGCTTCAAATTGTAGAATTTAAGATATAAAGTTTCGCGTGCGTTATTTTTTTTTATATTTTTAAGAATGTAACCTTTCATAGAATTACTTCCTTAATCTACACCATTACAACAAAGCTAGGGGGTCGGTGGAAGGGTGGTCTAAACTGTTAGTCTTCGACCGCTACCATCCGGGTTTGAATCCCGCATTGGGCACTTTTTTCAAATTAAAAAAATCTCCAATGGCCCCCAAATATTGCAAAATTCCAACCCCACCAGCGAGTGCGAGTAACCGAACGGGGGCTCTGGAACATCTGTAAGTGCAAAGTCGAACTGCTTTTCACATGTGTAGATACGTGGTGTACTTTCAGTAAAAGCAGTCGCTAACTACCCACCATGATTATCATGGCCTTTTGGTTGTAGAGATACAGCCTGTACCACGCTGACGAGGACCAGCAGCTCGAAACGAGTTCGTGGATGACATTTCTTGATTTATCAATAAAATGGATTGGCCTCAAATATCAGGGAACAGGTTAAATCAATGTTTAGTTGATTTATTTTCTAATAGATGGCGCTCTACCATCTTAAAACCTTATGTGAGCAGGTCAGGACATGCCTGTCTTGTTTTTTAATACAAACACGCGACCTTTTTAAATTTTAAAGTTTATTATTTTTTCACATATATATTTGTATGTAATGAAAGGTAACCTCCTACTCGTTGAACTGAAGGTTGCTGATGTCTATCTGCCATCTAGCAACCATCTGTTGATTTTTTTAAATTCTCCGAAGTTATTCTTTTTTTTTATCTAGAAACGGATATAAGCTAACTCTGAAAATAAGAAAAACCCAACAGATAATTGTTGTAGTTTTTCGCTTGATAACAGTAAGACACCAACAACATTCACAACACGACAAGATATTCCCTTTCATTATATCATCCTCATTTTTTTCTTCTTCTCTACTTTCAAACTCTTTCTGAACAACTATATTTACATATCAAATTTCTTATAACAGATGGTGTCCTAATTCATCATATTTGCATATTACCAATAACTTAAAACTGATGTCGTGGCTCGTCTGCCCCATTTCCTGTTGTACAGTAGTGACATGATACTCAGGCTGTATTGGCGTGCGTATTGAAATTTCTAGAACAATACGCCAACTTAGCATGCAAAGTTTCACTTCAGCCTTGGGATAGGGGCGACTCCGTGTTCTTTTATTCATTCCTCGCTCGGAGCAACGGCTGGAAAATTTTCCGCGTATTTTCACCGTGTCTCTTGTCAAGATTATTGAAATATGGATGTTTTATATGAATTTTAAAATAAAATTTCTTATAATATAGTTGCTATATATACTATCTGATTACTATATATTGCTATATGTTTAAAGTTAATAACAAATTTTACATTAATATCTTATTCATTCAAATGCATCGCAAAATTTTTGTGATATAAAAATGCCTATTATAAAAGATTTATGGATCTTGCTAATGTTGATAGATTAAAAAAAATCAAAATAACCCAATAATAAATATTAAAAATAAAATATTATGAAAAGGAAACAGAATGAAGCAGTATTTTTAAAGAAATTCCTTATTTTCTACTTTTTTTTTACATGAACCTCTCTGCTTAATATAAATAAATGAAATGAATAGCTGAGAGGTTTAACAACATATGATCCTGCTTGCATTTAAGCTTTTAAAGTGCTATTTACTGGTACAGAAAATTATAAAAACGTAAATAAATATAAAATGCTTTAAAAGTCTATTTATAAATCCCTGAATCTGTTTAATCCTTGCTGTTTATAGATTTTAAATATTTCTATTTCTATTAGGAAGACTCACTATTTGAAAAATATATAATTTTAAATTTTACTTAATCTATTATATATGCTGTTTATTTTATAATATTTTAAATTTCCTTTTTAATCAATAAGTAATTATGCTTCTCTGGTAAATATAAGTTATGTACAAAATAAGTTAAATATTAAAGGAGCTATATGTAAATAAAAATATATTTTAGAAAGAGAAATCGGATCAGTGCCATGTGTAATCAATAAAACTGTATATACATCAGTTTGTGTGTTTGCATTTCTATATTCTATCAAGAAATTCGCTTAATAAATGAACCTGTCTTTATATTACATTGTCTTAAACGGAACTTCATTTAACATTACCCTATCACAAGAGAACTCAGTTATATAAGATGAGATTATATTAAGCCGACACTGCCTTAAACAAAACCTGACCTTAGCGGACATTGTCTAAAACGAACGCTGATTTAAGCGTACATTGTCTTGAATGAATATAGACTTAAAAGTAATCCACCTCTAATTTAACTCTTATTTAAGCGGACTTTCTTTAAACGAATCCTGAAGTAAGTAGACTCTGCCTTGAATAATACCTCACTTAAGCGGACTCTGCCTTAAACGAACTGTCTCAAGCGGACCTGCCCTAAAACGAACCCTGAAGTAAGTGGAATCTGCTCTAAATAACCCCTTCTTTAGCGGACTCTGCCTTAAACGAACTGTCTTAAGCGGACCTGTTCTAAAACGAACTCTGAATTAATCGAATGCTGTTCTAAACGAACCCTGACTTAAGTGGCCTGTGTTTTAAATAAGAAACAATAAGAAAATTACTGAATATATTTATAATAAATGTATATATATATTATAATGGAAACTTTACTTTCAGATCACTCTTTTACTCTATTATTTCTGATTGAAGAATAACTAGTTCGTTACACCCCAGTTGTTTTTGGACAAGCGCATGACATGTAAAAGCCTATTTATAAATTTGGTTTCATTATTGAATCTTGCCGTTAATTTTTTGAAATATTCATTGATACATTCAGAATATCCACCTGAAAAATAATAATATAAACTTATTTATACTCGGTTTGTTTCTTTTTAACTCTCCAATATTTTCTATTTAGATTTATATACGTCTATATTAATAGGAATTATGTATTAATATATATTATCTTAGTAGTTGGTAGTTATTTTTCATGATAGGTGTCCACTTAGATAGTTTATTTTCAAAAACCACACAAACACGGAGAAGAAAGATATAAGTCACGATGGGAATAGATTTCAAACTCACCGAAGCAATCAGAGGAAAGCTGACCAGAAGTTTCTTTAATGGGGAAAGGCTCCAAATTGAAGTTCTGGCAATGAGAAGCAAGTACTTGAGGTTTATTGGACGATACCAGTTGCTCTTTACGCCAACTTTAAATATTCCTAAGCATTCTGGAATTTAATGAGTTTCCAGGAATTCACAGAATTGTTGGGTTTGTGAAGTTTATTGCTATAATACATCTTGGCTCCTCAAGGTTATCAAAGCTTACGTGGAATTTTGATACATTGGTCCGAAGATCATTTGGAAACTTTACAAATTATTCGCCTTAATGAGAAATGATGTAATATGTTATAATTTTAATTACACCCTCTCTCCCTGTAATAATGAAACAGAATGGATTAGGCGTATGTTTTATGAACGTTCTAAGATGTACCACATATATATATATACATTCTTCACTATATATATTAGCTACAACACTCTCCCTCCCCCCATCATAAACTAGTATATACTTTTTAAAAATTGAGATAAATAACAAAAAAGCATTTTTCTTTTAAAATATGAAATTGATGCATATAAGCACGCCATCTATTATTATAAGTTTGTACTATTTATGGCGCGTATATTTCTTTTAGAAAAGGAAATAATTTTCTATAACTCCTTTACCTCAATGATAAAAAAATAATGGGAGGGCCTGGCTCATCAATGGTGAACCCTCCAAGCAGTCAGGCCAGTTCAATCTACCATACCGCTCTAATTATATCAATACTATTTTAAAATAATAAACATCATATTATAATAAAATATATTTAAATTTGTTATTACCTTTTTACGACATCCTGAGTTAATTTAATAGGAATTGCTTTGTTTATGGGGGAAAATGTTAAAAATGTCATTTAAAAACTACTGTGGCACTTTATAATGTTTTCTTGACTCTGCTTGTGTTGCATATAAATTGAATAAATTGACATTCAAACAAACCTTAATTAAGTAGGTTTAGTCCTATAATTATAAATTCATGGAATAAATGTGTGATAATTATTAATACAAATTAATAAGGGGAAACATCCGAAAACGCTCTCTCTCTCTCTCTCACGCCATAACCATCTCCTCAGCGGCGAAGCATGCGATCTACGTTTTCTTCGTAAATCGCGAAAAGCGTGGTATCGCTGGAGACCCGCTGAAGATCTTCCACCAAGCTCTGCAGCGGTGGCTGAGGCGCCATGTACAATGTTAAAGGTCTTCCAAGGTTCAGAGAGGTACTGGAAAACTCTCCACACCCTGACTGTCCCTCTCGGTTACCACCTATATATAAATATATATTTAATTAAAAAGACATATATTGGATATCAAAATATAATTTATTTTACCAATATTTCAGTTGGCTGAACGCCAACCTTTATCAAGGTGTTTTAACATATTTAATGCATTATGTATGCATGTATGCAACATATATAATGATATTTTGATCCAATATATGCCTTTTTAACTAAAGATTTATTTATGGATTGCTCATTTTCAAATATATATATGACAATATAGTGATAATAATGTGGTGGGGAAAGAGAAATAATCACACGACGAGTTGGTAGAGGAATAACCCAGGTAACCAGCGAGAAAGAGGGAGCCGAGGTTATATCACCGCTGAACGACCGTTTTGTGTCGCACACCACCCCCCGACTGTCCAAAAATAGACCTGAGGTTCCAAGAAAGGCCCTGCGGTCGCCCCTTGGAATGTGGCCAGTGGCCCAGATGACGGTACTTTAGCTGCGTTCTATCGACGTCTCTCTCTCGTTGACTGTAGGTTTACTTTATTATTCCTGGAAGAGCATATATTATGACATATATATATATATATATATATATATATATATATAGATCATTCCATGATAGTAATGAGCATGGGTTGTAAATGCTTATATTGTTAAATAGAAGACAACTCCTGATCTTTTAGCAGAATGTTTCTGGTGACCACTATTTTCTATAATTCGGAAATGCCATTGCTTTTGTTAAAAATACCTATAAAAGCAATAAATAATTTAGTGGATTTGTAATTGCGCAGAAATAGGTAGAATAGGCTCATTAAAACAAATAATATTTACCTGCTATAATTTATACCACCTGACTTCCATCTCTCTTACGCGGACCAGGGATCGAACTCGGGTCTCAAGATTGGGTATTTGGTTATACTATAACCAATCAATATTGGCGCCCAACGTGGGGTGGCAGCCAACAGCCGTAAGATTATGATTCTCATTTTCTACCGACTGCACCAACCTGGGAAAGTTATAATTATGATTACCTTAGCTTGAAGAAGATAAAAGTAGAATAAAGATTCGAATATTGAGGGAGTTTAGTAAAGAATCTTCGCTAATATATTTTCGATAAATCGATTTCATTTCTTTTCTCCTGTGACGTTGAAATATTCTCTAAAAATTCTGTATTGATTCTTGTTTTATTGTGGAATATATCTCTCTACGAGATTATTGTTGGAACTCTCATATTTATGTTATATGAATCTCTATTTCTTTATATGAACAAATAATTGAATTTATTATGACAATTTTTATTATTATAATTATTATTGTAGTGTCGTGTCGCGCTGCTTCACTCTAGCCACGAAACAACTCTCATGCTTGAACAATTATTATTTATTACCAAGTTGAAGCTATATATAAAAGGCTTCTAAAGCGACAAGTCTACTTAAAAATACAAGTCTAACTCTGGACCAAACTGCTCAACCTAATCCATACGTTCTATTTATAGAACCATTAATTTAAATTAAAACTATTAAAAATGTGCTATAATGAAGACTAAATATGCAAAGATACAACATATAGAGTCAAGTCTCTCTTTAGATTTACCAAGTAAGTTGATCGATGTTGATTGGTACGTGTTAATTCTCTCTCTGATCTGACTTCCAAACGGCAGCATATTTCTATTTTTCAAGACCAGAAGGCTAAAATATTAATTGATATTAACTTAACTCGGGATTGCAATATTTTCGAAAAATAATAGGACCTGATTCAACCAGGCTTGACTGTTACTAAAAGAGCATAATAAACTGAAACCTTTTATTTAGACAAATTTCAAGAAGCTTTTAAGCATGCCCTTCATTAATGAAATTTCAGACTGGCGTTATGCCCGTGCGAAAGCTTCTTTATTTTATTTTATTAAAAAAGCTGGGATATGATAATAATTTTTATAGAAAAAATAGATTCCAAAACTAAGCGCCATTATGGCTCACGTCAGTCCAGGGCGGGTTTGATTATATTGCCAGAATATAGATGATTTTTTTTCCGGGAAGTTATTGATCTATAAAATAAAAATCGTCTCTATCGTGGCTAGGTGCCTTCTATTGACTTGTCTCCGCAAACGTTGACTAAAGGAGAAGATTTCATTTGGTTCCTTATGAATCTCATATAATCAAAGCCTGACTTGGAGTAACGAAGGCCAATAGCTGGAAACCATTGTCTCCAATGGACACTTCTCGTTTTTCCAAAACTTATGTTGTGACTTTGTAACCGACCCGAATACGATAGTTTAAGGAGACGGTCAATAGATTTTTCCTAATCTAATTAAATAATCTCTTGTAGCAATATTGAGCAAAAAATATCAGGTTTATAAAGAAAAATATATTTTAAAAAATCTTCAATCTCTAGCTTTCAGGCACAGACGCCTTTCTAAAAGAGAAAACGTGTTTTAACTTGTAGAAGGGCGTTTGTGTCCGAAAGCTTGAGATCAAAAGATTTTAAAAGATACCTTTTTCTGGAAGCCTGATATTTTTTATTCAAGATGGTTTCTAGTTTCAATAAAACTTTATCGTCTTAGGGAAATATCAATAATCCTCTTATTGGTTTGTTTAAGTAAAGCTTGCATCAAAATTAGAAGGAGCTACAATCCTAAACACTCACATATGGTTGTTTTTATTTTATTTATCAGAGTTTTAAAAAATTGTCCATTCCATTTACATCGGATTTGATATAATTTGTTTATTCATACCGATAGATGGCATCAACAATCTTTGCCAGATTTCGTTTCACCAATCACAACTGCGTTTTTCAGCTCAATAATTGTGTTCCCAAAAGGTACGTTTATTAAAATATATTGCCTCAAAAGAAATATTTGGAAATAGCGCTTCAAATCTATATAAACGACTCAATTAAGCAGAAATTGCTCTAAAATTTAATAAAGTTAATTCATTTTAAATATAAATTAATTGAGACGTCTTTTAACTAACCTTCCAATTAACCTGCTAGTTTAATGAATCGTGTACCAATTAACTTATCAAAATTATTTCTCTCTCCCTTTCTCTTTAAAAATAATTGATCTAAAGCCTTAATTATTATTGGTGACCCTATGTTGGAGGCTACCATTATTGAATTTTTATAATTATTTTTCACCATTTTTAATTAGAAAAGTTTCAATATTTTCGGGAGAAAGAACTTAATTATGTGTAAATTTCCTCCTTTCGCATTGTTAAAGAAAATTGCGAAATTAGAATGTCGTCAAGGGTCTAGTTAAAACTTTTTCTTGTTTATTTTTCCTTTTATTAAAGAATATTGATTTTTTTCAAAATTTAAATGGAGTTTCTATATTGAGGAATATTTTATATATAATGTGCAGGTATATATTATATATTTTAGAATGATTTACCCTAAAAAGCATTATTTAAAATTAATTCAACATATTTGATGGTCAATGATTTTATATGTGAATACAGCAAACCTTTCAATAAGCGACCTCTCTAATGAGAGACCACTTCTCTAAGCGAAAACTTCATTTGAAATGATCTAATATAATACTACTTCTAATGTGTGTGTACGTTTACCGACAGAAGTCTCCATTCCTTATGTAAATAATTTACCATATATATATGCGTGTGTGTGAAAAGGTAAGAAAAATATAGAAAAAGCGCAAGTGTAGAGATATAGAAATTAAAGGGCATAAATATATTTACATGCGACCTATATATTCGTTTCCCTTTAGCCGGTAGAAGATAAGGAGACTCGAATTTTTTTTTATTTCTCCACCTATAAAAACCCGTTTCACCCTCTAAAGATCTATCTTATTTATATATATGTAATATTGTTGCAAATGTGATGTTGCCGACGTAGGGATGAACTGGCAGTCATGTACGTGAGGCGAGTGTTGATGTTCTTCCCACACGCGGACAACAAGAAGCAGAGGCAGGGCTGGATGTTAGCACCGAGAGTGATCGGGATCAGCCCACGGGACAGAGGTAGAGGCCATGACACAAACTTGGATGCTTATCCCCGAGACATGGAGGGAGAGACTGTGTGTTAGACAGAAGCCGTCTGTCGATGGACACCCACTAGAACCATTTGCTGATGACCCCCTGCCAAAACCTGTCCTGTTTTCAGAGGTCGTCTATAAAGAGTCCCTGGGGGCCCCACATGGGCTGGGCGTTGGCTTTTCCTCCCCTCTGTCCCTGCCACCAGCTGACCGCTCTCTCTTTGGATCTTTATTTTGACGTCAACATTTTTAGTTTTACATACAAAAAGAAGTTTACAGGTATTATTAATAAAGATATAGTATATAAACAAAATATGAGGGTGGTAGCAAATAGAAACAGTGTACATTTTAATAGAAGGTAGGATATTTTAAGGCATCGGCTCTAACTAATTGGGAGATATGTGACATATACTAAAAGTGTCATTATTATACAGTTTTAAAATATACGATATATATATATATATATATATGTCGTACCACACAAGCATTAGCAGTCATAGAGTCTCGTGGTCAGGCGTCAATGGGTGACACAAAGGACGAAGCAGGTTGGATGTCACCAAGAAGAGAGACCAGCGCCGAAGACGCGGACAAGGTCTAGGAGGATGTGATCTGCACGAGAGGGAGAGACGATCTGTTGTTGTCCGGCTCGTTTGTCGGTGTCCAGTGGCGGTCGTAAAACTTACTAACTACTTATTAAAGTGTTCTGGTAGAAAATGAATAAGCTTGAAAATTTTGAACTTTAAATCCTGCCCTGCCTTGGGTGAGGCTGTCTAAATAAAACTTTGTTATCTTACTTATGATTAGATGATGGACAAGCTAGCGCGTTGAATTGAATCTACATTTTGGAATTTTATAATATTTATAATTATGATAATTATGGAAATCTTGTGTATATTGATATATATTCATACATTAATACAAAGCAATAACGCGCCATATATATACAACGAATGAAGACATTAAGACGCGAATGTTCCTTTTACAAATAAATCAAACTTCTACTGTCCTTACTGCGATGAATATATTGGGAGGGCTTGGCCCATCAGTGATGAACCCTCCCAGCGGTTTCGCCAATTTAATCTACCAGACTGCTTCTTTCGAGCTCTAATTCTGTATTGGATCATTCTGTTTTATATGCAACACTGAATGGTAGAATCTTAGAAATGGTGTTTCAGTAAACTATGGACATTAAGCTTTTAGTACAGTAGAATTACATTAAAATATTTGCATCGAGCAATGCTCTTCCGCAATCAACAAGGACAAGTTAGGCATAAATTAATACATTACTACATGTATTAATTTAAGCTTAACTTGTCCTTGTAGTTTGCGGAAGAGCATTGTTCGATGTAATTCTACTATACTTAAAGCTTAATGTCAATAGTTTACTAAAACACCATTTCTAAGATTCTACCATTCAGTGTTGCATATAAAAACAGATGATCCAATACAGAATTAGAACTCTAAAGAAACGGTCTGAAAGATTAAATTGGCGAAACCGCTGGGGGGGTTCATCACTGATGAACCAAGCCCTCACAATATATTTTTTTCATCGCATACTGTAGAAGTTTGATTTTTTTGTAAAAGAAACATTCGCGTATTAATGTCTTAATTCGTTGATATATTGATACAGTTTATGACCCGGGGGATGAAAATTAGCGTATTGTGAGTGCAGATGAGAGATAAGGTAATTTCAATGAAGAAAATAAAATGTGTGTAAAATTTGGTTTGAAATTCTGGTTATAACTAGTAAAATATTGGCTTGTAGAATAATAATATGAGGTATGCTTTGTGTTAACTATAATAATAATGAGTAATAATAAAAAAGAGGTTTTAATAAATTATAATTAAAATAAGCCCAATTTGATTATAAATGAAAAAAATAGGAATAAACAATTTTAAAATGTCAGATTTAGCTATTTTTTAAACTCATTATAAAAACGCGATTTACCTGCCAGGGATAAATCGGTCAAAATTTATACACAAACACACTATAATTGTTTTACTCTATTGTAACATTTATAGAAAGTCTCATTCAATCTATTCTCTATGCTAAATCTATTATTATTTAAAATAAGCATGTTGTTGTTCCTTATCCCCTTGTGTAAAGATTACACGAATTCCAAAATAACCATGGTTATGGTAATTAGTTATGATAATTAACATAACAATCTTTACATTATGGAACTGTTTGATTACATCTAAAAATCTTTATAGAGTTAGTAGAGAATAGTTCATCCTAATTCTCCTCAAGGTTAAAATCGACTGAATTATCTAATGCTCTTACAGAATTCTGGTGTTGTTGGTTTTTACCCAGATATCTATCTCGGCTGCTCTGCTCGACTATTCTGGTCCAAATCTAGGTAGTCTCACATGTCCTCTCAGCACTGTTGTTCGGAATAGTGTCGTCCATCTAAGTTAACCGGTCGATTAGACGGATATTTACCTAGTATTAAAATAGTATATTGAAACATTCAGAAAGAACGGCAATCAACCTATGATTAGGATTACAGTTTGTAGAAGAGAGTACATATGTGGGCAAGTCAGTGAAGAATAATAAATAAATAAAAATAAATCTAAAAATATATATATTATTTAAATGCACTAAAAAGGAAAAAATAAAATATTGTATCATTTGCCATTGAGCAATTAGATGTATCTGGGTGAAAATAAAAGCGACGGGGGACGATCATCATGAATTTCGAACCTAATGTGATTTAATATGTAGCAGCTGATTAGAGATTTTTATAAGTGTGTGTTATATTTTTACCTCTTCTCTAAATATGATCGTCTCCCGCCGTTTTTATTTTCACTCAGATACATCTCATTGCTCAATGACAGAAGATACAATATTTTATTTTTTCCTTTATAGTGCATTTGAATAAAAGCTTTTTTTAAATGTATTTTTATTTATTTATTTAGTTTTTATTCATGAATTTACAAAACTTAGAATCAAAAGTTTACTGGGGATTAGGCCTTAAATAGAAGGGAGGCCTGCTTGAGGCGGATTGGTCAATTCTTTGTAAGGCGTGTAACATAAGATTTAAAAATAAATATAGAAATTTGTTCATCCCTGGCTATTTCGACCTCCCAGAACTCTGAAAACTTGTACACTTGCATTGTTCATTGGACTGAGTGAGTGTTAAAAGTTTCATACTTTATGTGATCTGGAAGTATATCAAAATTGATTTACAAAATTGGAAAGGCAATTTGGAAATTTGTCCATTACCGGCCACCCTGACAATCCAGAAGTCTGAAAATTTGTCAACTTGCATTTTCATTGGGTTCTGAAAAGTGTACCAAATTTCCGATTCCTAGGTGCTTTAAAGGTATATTAAAAATCGATTGCAAGATTTGAGGACAGGCAGACAGGGAAGCAAATTAAATAAAAGCTTTTAAAAAGGCCAGTGTCTCGCGTCGATTCGTAGTTTCTTCCTTCAATAACTTTCTAAATCCACCTACTTTTTAGTAAATACTATTCTTGGAGCATTCTCCAATTCCTCGAGGTAGTCCATTCTCGACAAACGGCTCATAAATATATTGATGTTGGTAAATCCGAGGAAAATAAATTTCTCTTATACATGGATTTACCACTGAGCCTGAAAATAAAAAATTAAAGGTTTATCACATTTAATGGTAATAATGAAATGTATATATACAGGAATACTTAATTAGGACAGTTAAACTCATTAACAGATTGGTATGGGTAAATTCGATGAAAAAATAAAATGTATTAAATAAATAACTGAATGAAAATACTGCTATTTACATTTGATACATGCATACATAAGCCTTTACTGAGCTATTTCGTCTTATTATAAATTCATCAGCTGAAGAATGAAGGATGTAAAATTTTGAAGCGGAGTTTATTCACAGTATTTTCATTCATAGAAAGCGAAATACAAAAGAAAGTAAAAGCAAGGGGGAAATGATTATTACAATCATTTTAGGTCTATTGAATTGTTTTGGTAACAGCCTGTGAAAGTTGAAAACATTCTCTTTGCAACATAGGGTTCGCTCTTAACTCGCCGATAACGAAGGATGTCAGATTTATTTATTTATTTCAATTTGAAGCGCTATATCCCTCTAGGGACACTTGTGCTGTCATACATGTATGCCTTTACAATTGTCTATTCATATTTACAATAATTGTAGGCCGTAAAGAATAGTCATATGATATTAACAAGGAGAAAGAGAGAGATAAAAAAAAAACGAGAACAGAGAACTTTGTACAAAAGAAATAAATGTCTGGGCAATATATGTCAGATAACAGTTGCGGACTTACCTCGAGAATTTTACTTTTCTTCTGTAAGAGATTGACACTCTAATTATGGGACAGAGCTCGGTTAGGACTTTTTGTTTACATAACTAACATTCTAGAAATAACTAAAATTCCAGTTAGACCACATGACAGCCCTAAACACTACATTCCTCAAATGCTAATTGTCATTAACTAACGCTATTGGCAAAAAGAAAAAAAATCACGCATACGTATGAAGGTTCAAGGTAGCCTCATTCAAGTGCGCTTCATTGAAATCCACCAGGTTTTCACAAAAAAAAAACAAAAAAAAAAACATCGATACTTTTCTAACAGACCTCATATGTATTACTTACCATATATCATATGTGAGTCCTTATAGATGCCATCATATTGCATACCATATTTCACCTTCGTCAATATCCCTATATTTGTTATATAACTACCGAGAAAAAGCCAGTGTATTTACTTAATCTGAATATATTTTACTTTGAAGAAAGTACTGCGAAATTAAATTATTAAAATAAGATAACCTTCTAAGAACAAAGATTATGGAGGTGTCACAAGATGTTCCAAAAGATGTTAATGATCCTGATAAAAGCCTCCCACAGAGTAAAAAGGTAATGGAACGTCAAATGCATTCTTTAATTCTATTGTAGCCGGGTGATGGAACGCATTAAGTTTTTTGAGTTTTAATTTGGCTTTAAAATGTGTCCTTTATGTCGCCGCTTTATAGCGCGTGTATCTCTTTCCATTCTAACAAATTGACTGAAAGTTAATCGCTCTTTTATTTTGTCATCATGGACTGCTAATGACTCTTGGAAACTATTGTCAATTGTTTCCATGATTTTTCTAATTAATTTATCTTCTTTTTTTTTTATGTGAAAGTCATTATATTGTTATCGCTCTTTCAATGAATAGTTTCGGAGTTTATGTAAAGATAAATAATCTCTCTCTCTTAACCGCCTCCGGAGAGAACAAGACAAATATTTTGTTTTTTAGGAAGATTCCCCACCCCTGAGATGAAATCCAATTGCCATCCTCACCTGCTGATGTCATCATCACCCTTCCAGGACGGATGGGACAAACCAACCACAGCCTGGGATAGGCAAAAAATCGACGAGATGGGCTGATCTCGTCGATCGGAAGAATCAACTCCCCATGGAGGAGAAAAACGGCGGCTTCACCAAAGTGGAGCCCAGAAGGAAGAGGCCGGTTGACTCTGAGGCAAAAGGCCGGGTGGCCAAGAGAGGCTGCGTCCAAGCAGTGACTGCGAAGCCATCCCTCAACCAACGCCCCATGTCCCAGTTTAAAGTACAGGAATGTACGACGACGAGGCAGAAACAGGCGGCGTTCAGAGCCAGGTCGGCGACGAGCAAGGTAGACCAATGTGTCCATCTTGAATTCTGCCCAGACTTCAGCCAGGCCCAGTATTGTTGGCGCTGGAGGCGAAATGGCCTCTCCAGCGTGAAGTTCGCAGACAAGCTCTTCGAAGAAGGCCTTGACATCGACGATGCTACTCTGCGTGCCTTTACCCTCAGGAAGAGGGCCGAGCGCATCGTGCTGGGAAACGTACTCTTCTTCATGTAGAAAGCTGATCTCGTCGCTGCACTTCGGCCCTACACACAGGTAACCTCCATTGTCCAGAAGATGATGGAGATGGGTGACTCCTCCCGGCCTGTTACCTCAGAGTCAACAGGCCTCTTCGTCCTGGGCTCCACTTTGGTGAAGTCGTCGTATTCCTCCTCCATGAGGAGTTGATTCTTCCGATCGACGAGATCAGCCCATCTCGTCGATGGCTTGCCTATTCCAGGCTGTTCTTTATGTTGATTGATACGATCCTTAAGTGCCTTAAAATGCCCTGACAAACATTTCAAGCTACTTACATTGGAGAAACCGGTAAATCGCTTAAAGATCGTATCAATCAACAAAGAGGCTTTAAAAAAACTACAAACCATTATCTCTCCTAGTTGACCACTTCCTAAACAATAGCCATATACCATATTTCTAACAGGCTACAATTATATTCAAAAATATAGCAGAAAAGCATTGTAGACTGTTTTTAGAAAGTTGGGCTTCTGTCGAAGATAAACAAAGTATAAACAGAAAAATCGATTTTTCAGAAATTTATAAAGAATTCATATCCTAATTGTCTGTATATAACTATATATATACTTTTAATTTACTCATTTATTTTACTTTCGAAATTTTATCATTAATTTAGAATTAATATGTATACACACAATTATTTAAAACTACACTGTTGTATATAAATCTCTTTCTCTTTCACGCACAATGTGTAGATAAAATAATAATAATAGTGTTAATCTATAATATTTTACAAAATTGTCAGCTGTATATATACTGAATGTAATATTTAAATCAAAGATACAATTCTTTCAATGGCCTTGTAGAACGAGAGTGGTGTACGCGTGCTCGCATGTTTTAGTAAAAAACACAAACATCCTCGATAAAGAGAGGCGAGTTGCCCCTCGAAATATTGGAACAATAAAATAATTATAAATCCAATATATGCATCTTGTTTTAATATACTTCTAATTATGGATTGCTCAATCTTCAAAATATATATATTTATAAATAATACACCCTTATATATAATACACATAGTCTAATATATGCGGTCTGGAGATTAGGCTGGCGAAATGGCTGCGAACCACTGATGAACCAAAGCCTCCCCTTCTCAATGTTTATCATTACATATGGGGTAGATGGCGCAAGCCATCAGCAACTTTCAGTTGCACGATAAGGAGATGCCTTTTTCATAATTTATGCACCTTATCCCAGTACAATATCACATTTGTACTATTTTTTTTTCACATTGTGTCGCGGTCTCGCACAATTCTGGCCTTAAATACCCGTTTCATGATTTTTCAGGATGCCTGAATGACCAGTTTTTTTGGGTCGTTGAGGTACAGCTTGCACCACACTGATGAGGGCCAACAGCCTGAAACGCGTCCGTGGTTAGCTTTTCTTGATTAATCAAGAATGGGTATTTGGCCAATTCTGGAATAATTAAAAATCAACGAGAATAGTTGATATTTATTCCGATAGATGGCGCAAGCCATCGGCAACTTTCATTTGCACGATAAAGAGATGCCTTTTTCATAATAATGAGGTAGAACTGCTATTGTTTTTTTTTTTAAGTAGGAATAACTTTGTCACGAATCTACTTATATAATTGCCATATTCTGTCTGTGTGAAGTTCACTGTGTGAAGTTCACGGATAGATTTTGGTCAGAATGGATAAAATAAAAAAAGTGTCAAGGGATGGGAATCGAACCCACGACCTTCCGCTTACCGGGCAGATGCCATGACCACTAGGCTACCCTGGACATATTTTTCCGTTCATAAAGTTAATTATAGTATTTGAATTAAAACGTTTTTAAAATATATACGCACTCGGGTAAAACCCGGGCGTTGCCCGGGCCATTCGTCTAGTTTACAATAATGGTGAATCGAAAACAATAATTCTAATAGAAAAAAAAAACATAATTGTGAACAATAGGGAAAAATTCTCTTTATTTCATATTCCCATATTTTTTACCTACTCACGCCTTTTTGGCTTGAAATATATTTTCCTTAATTTATCAAGAACCCCATTAATTTCAGATTGTTTGGCCATTGAGGTACAACATACACACCTACACCACGAGGGCCATATCTCCTCAAATCAATATTCTCAATCACATCGGCACAGAAACGATAAATATTTGTTCTCAAATATTTGTCAATAACCTCAATGACAACCATGACACAATGTAAGAACTCAAAGCTAGATGAGGTACCTACAATTGTCTTTTCAAGAATCCCACAATACCTCTTTCTGAAAATATGGCAATCCATAGAAAATGTTCTTTTTAATAAATGAGGTACATATATAGGCAACTATGTGAAGAGAATAGTACAAATGTGACCAAATATTCACATATTAAACAAATAGTCACATTTGTACTTTTTTTTCACATAGTTTGGCGGTCTCACGTAATTCTGGCCTTAACTACCCGTTTCATTATTTTTCAGGCTGTCTGAATGACCAGTTTTTTGGTCGTTGAGGTACAGCTTGCACCACGCTGACGAGAGCCAACAGCCTGAAACGCGAACGTAGTTAGCTTGTATTGATTAATTAAGAATGGGCATTTGGCCAATTGTTGGATAATTAAAAATCAACGAATAGTTGATATTTATTCCGATAGATAGCGCAAGCCATCAGCAACTTTCAGTTGCACGATAAGTAGATTTTTTTTCTTTTTATTAATATAGGGAACATTCTCTTCCATATTTTAACAAGCAGTCCTCTCGCTTTTTTTTTTTAAAGACGAACGGTTCTATTTATAGCACATCGACTAATAATATATTCAATTCTCGATGTTTTAGTGTCTCCCTGTCATAGCTTATCAGATAAATGATTATTTTGAACCATTTCTCTGAGAAGAATGACCACGAGTCTCTGAAACATCGGGAATTAAATAGATTATTGGTTGATGTAGCTATATCTCTTCCAAATCAAGTTTCAACCAACAAATGATCTTCTAAAGAATCTATTTACATATATAGTAGAGCTATATGGGGGAGAGATCAAATGTAAATTACATATATAAATAGAAATCACAAAACGGGGAGATAGTTTCTTTCAATTATGAACGTTTATACAAGTTTCCAGGCAAGTTGTATTTCTACAGACACAATAGATCAAAGAGGTTCATACCACTTGTACCTCTTTGATGTATTATATCCGTAGAAGGGCGACTTGTCCTAAAACTTGTACAATCTTTTATAAATGAAAGAAATTATTCTATCCGTCTTGTGACATCTCATCTATGAATGAATAGGGAGATTGTCTTAATTCAATTATAAATGCTCATTTTCGTGAGAACATCCTTAGAATTGCAGCAAAATTAATCTAGATTAATTAGAGCGAAGGTTGGAGATAGAATTAATATTTACATATTTACACGTTTGCATATGTTCCTTTTCTGATGGTTCTCCGTACACTTTGTAAACATACGGGTCTTCAATCGATTTGTAGTTCAAATTCTGTGTATATTTATGGAATATTGATATCAATTTATATCTATTAATATAATATTAAAGGCACGCGAAATTATGAAATATTTATCATTTAGATCAAATAAAATAAATTAGTTTAAATAATTTTTATTTTTATTAATAAACTAGACGAATTACCCGGCTTCGCTCGAGAATTCCCCCGAGTGCAATTTCCTTCATACTTAAAGTACATCAATAATAATTAGTAAAAGTGCCATAGAATAGTAATACAGAAGAAACACATAAACCACAGGCAAAAAGTGTGTGTAATGGCAAATATTGTATTATATTAGTGTTTAGGTAGTTGATTTAATTATTTTTTTGCAATTAATTTAGTTGTTTCAAAATCAAAATAGTTTAAATAGATGGCAGCTTTTCCACCCAACCCCCGAGGTACCCGCCCCAGCGTATTAACCCTTGAAAGTGGCTGATTCGAGTGAGTGACTGCGATGCCAATCTTCTCAGTAAGAATAAGAAAATAAGGTTCATAAAAAAATTAATCCAAAATACTAGCATGTAAATATTTTTCTGTAAAAAAAAAGGGCACGTGGAAATAGGCAAACATATGTGTTTGCTAATGACTGCGACTGCATTTTAAACGATAAAAATATATATATATATAAAAAGACCAGGACAAAAATTAATAAAAAAATACGGAAGCCATTATTTACACACAGTAACGCTAATTTTGTAATGTTTTTTTTATGCATTGTGTACACTTACCGTAACTTAGTAATACAAATTTCTCTCTCAATACTCAATACTTTTGTAAAAAAAAGTAACACTCGCATAAAAAGATATTTCAAAAAAGTACGCTAGCAACTTGAGAAAAAAAATTCAGAACGCTCTTTGGTCGCTTAATTGGCCTGGTGTTGTTACTTGACTTATATTTACCCTGCGTAAAAAAATATTTCAAATCAAAAAAATAAATAGCCAAAAATACTAATCAAAATGTAGCCGAAAATTTTCCTCAGGTTTATAAAAAGCGACATGCAAAATTTGATACCAATTGGTTCAGTAGTTTTTGTGTTTATCGCGAAACAGACATTGACTTTTATATATAAGAAGATATCTATATTCTCAGTTAAATAAATGATTGTCTAAAACGAAATAAAATGTGCATGTGGTCTGGTTTCACCTATAACCTTGATTATGGACCGATCTCATATTGACATGAGGTTAACCCTCCCAGGACGGTGCAACAATATCTGTCTGTCATCCATGAATCTTATGGTCAATTTTATATACTTACAGAGCACTTAGAAGTCTGAAATTTGGTACACTTGTTCAATCCTGATGACAATTCAAGTTGAAAAAACTCGGGGCAAAGGAGACTAATTTTATTTTCAAAATTTAATATTAAATTTTGTGTTCAAAATTAATATACTCCCAGACCAAACAGAAGTCTGAAATTTTGTAGACTCGCTCAATACAGCTAACAATGCAAGTTGACAAAATTTTAGACTCCTGGGTGGTCGGGAATTGACTATTTTTATATATTTTGTTTCAAATTTTGTGATCAAATTTTTATATACTTTCTGACCACGTAGAAATCTGGTATTTAATAGACTATTTTAATACATCTAACATTGTTAGTGTACAAAATATCTTACTTTGGCCGCGAGGGTTGGGAATAAACGAGAGAAGAGAATTTCCTTTCAAACGGACAAAAATAGGCGCAGCCGTTTCTTTGACGTAATGAGCGGCTCGAGTTCCATAAAAAGGTGGTCAGGACTGGAATATGTTCTATATTTCTGTTCAATTTTCTGCTGTTAAGTTTTTAATAAACTTACAGATCATATAGAAATCTGAAATTTCGTTCATTCGTTCGATCCTGCTAACAATGCGAACCTACAAAATGTATTACTTCGGACTGTCGGGATTGAACTAATTTCTATATTTAGCGTTAAATTTTGAGACTAATTTTTAATATACTTCAGACCACCTAGAAATTTTATATTGTGTACACTCGGCTGACCTTCCATAAAAATAAATCGATACTATAAACTAGAGCTATAAATAATTGTGAGGATATTGTCTGAAATAAATAATAATCATTTCTAATATAGTTAAAATTAACACCAAATAAAATTATATCGATGAATTTCTACTTTGAAAATAAGGACTAAAAATTTAAAAAAATAATCAATAAATAAAAAATATTTATTTAAAAAGCTCTTATTTGAGCTTCTCCGCTATTGAACAATTGGATCTATATGAGTCAGAATAAAAACGGCAAAGAATAATCATCAAGAATTCTGAATTTAATCTGATTTAATATGAAGCAAATTATTAGCAATTTTCTTTTGTTTCACTAAATATTTTACCTCTTCACTCAATATACGATTATCATCCCTCCCCGCTTTTATTTAGACTCATGTAGATCTAATTGTTCAATGGTGGAAGTTGTTCAAGGGGGACCTTTTTTAGTGCAATTTAATAAAATATAACATTGCAAGTTTACAAATTTCAGACTTCTAGGTGGCCGAGAGGGTCGGGAATAAACGAGAGGAGAATTTCCTTTCAAACTGACAAAAATAGGCGCAGCCGTTTCTTTGACGTAATGAGCGGCTAGAGTTCCATAAAAATGTGGTCAGGACTGGAATATGTTATATATTTCTGTTCAATTGTCTAAAGGGGACACTCTATTGCCTTATAAAAATTTAAGGCAATAAGTAACACACACTAAGTCAATCACAACGTTTTTATCGCCTTCATTTCAAATAAAATATATGAAAAAAAAATTAATAATTTATTATATTTTAAGCGGCGTAGTAGAGAGTGTCGTAGTGTATAAAATGGAGGTATCTAAATAGATATAATTCCAAATTGAAACGCCATCTAGTAAGCTGAAGAGATTTGCGAAAGATAATTCTTTTGTAGCTCTCTAGATCTTCAAGAAACAACTCCATCTTGACTTAGTGTGTGTTAGTTGTTGCTTTAAATACATATAAGGCAATAGCGTGCCCTCTATAGCCAAGAAATGAAACAATTTAGTACGATGGTTTTCTTTTAAAAAAAAGTCCCCTACCTTCCTTTCAGTAATAAGGAAAAAATTAGCAGAGCCTGGCTCTGGGGATACCAATATTCTTCCATTGCATTAACGGAAAATATTTTCAGTTTTAAAAATAAAAAAATTATGAAAAATTGTTTCATTTCTTGTATTTAAATAGAATTGCGTATGCTACAAGAAATGCTTTTAAATTTCAACATTATTCTCAAAACGTTGCTGCTATGTCCATGATAGTGAATAGGTCAATTTTAAGTTGATAATTTGCAGATCGAACTCAAGTTTGGGTCTCTAACATTGTTTTACATTTTTTGGATCTTGAAGATATCTCTGTGACACCCACCCACTTGACGTAAATTCGGACATCTCCTAAATTGCCCATAAAATGTTAGTGGCGTTAGATGGGTCGTTTTATGTTCCACCACTTACTCTGTGGTTATGTCCTTAGGTCTTCAGCCCTCAATCTCTATCACAGAACGTTACTTTATTGTTTACTCCTATTTATACAATTTTACACCACATAAATTTCAACGAAACGATCCAAACTGACAGTCAATACTAAATCTTGGTATTTTTTACTAAAGTAAGACCTAATAGCAAAGTATTTTTATGAACAATATCATTAATTTCAGATATAAGAAATTTCCGATTTACTTTTATAAAAATATTCAAAAACCTTTCGCAATATGTTTCTTCATTACAAATTTTGACATTCTTAGATTATAATTTTGTCTGTTGAAAAGCGAGAGCTCGAAACCCTCGGTGTTTTTGTAATAGAGAAACATATTGCGAAATATTTTTCGAATATTTTTATAAAAATATCATTAATAACGAGATATAAAAGTTTACAATTCATATATCCATATAAATGTTATATATTTTTTACATTGATACATTTTCAATAAATGACTTCAAGTATTTCTGCAAAGATCTGACTGAGGTAGGTGAAGGTGAGATATAAACTGTTGATTTCTGACAGCCACGACCCTGGATCGAATCCCACATTGAACACTTTTTTTCTGAAGTAAAAAATGCTTTAACACTCTCGACCCGAGGGACGCGAACATGCGTTCTTGCCGACGTGGTACATTAGGTAAGCTAACATCCACCCAACCCACTGAAAGATAGACAAGAAGGTATAGGACAAGATCCTATTAGACACGATTTCGGTATTTAATATTATATTTAATTTTGAAAATCGAGGACGCGAATTCGCGTCCTTCAGGCTTGATTCAAAATCGGAAAGGACGCGCGTCCCTCGGGTCGAAAGTGTTAATGGACTTAAATCCTTAAAAATGTTCAACCCCAGCATTTAGTGCAAATAACCAAACGTGGTTCTGGAATACATGTTGATGCAAATGTCGAACTGCTTTCTACATGTCTAGACATAAGATGTAGTGAATATTCGCTATCTACCCACCAGGATTATTATAGTCTAGTACCACGTGCAATAGGGATAATGATAAAAACCTGACTGAGATTATTGAAAAAAATGTTGAGGGACATTTACCATTGATGATCTAAGCCCTCTCAAGTAACTAAACAGGGTTCTGGCATACATGTAACTGTAAATGTCGAACTGCTTCTATAGGTGTAGACATGTGATGTCCTTGCAGTGAAACATCCGTTATCTACCCAACATGATTATCGTAATCTGGTACCACGTTCAATAATAGGGATAATACAAAAACCTGACTGAGATTATTGAAAAAGATGTTGAGAGAGGATTTACCATTGATGAGCTAAGCCCTCTCAACTAAGTTTTCTAATTACTGAGATGTAAGGACTGCAGATTTGAACGATTTATTCGAAACGAATAATCATTGTTTAAAAAAAAATTGTAAACATTTTCGATTCATGAAATTAAAAACTTAATTATAAAAATTAATTTAAGCAAAATATGCTCGGTGTTTTATGCATTACGTTTCAACAATACTTATGTGATGAAGTTTTGCCACTATATATATATATATATAAAATTCTATCCCTAATCGATGGGGAGAGGCTTATTTCTGCATGTTATATAGAGGTTTGAAAATAAATGATATAATTATGAATATTACAGAAAGTTATAAGACGCCGCAACTATTTTTTTATTAATTGTATAAAGAAGTTTTCCGGCAAGTTCTTCCTCAGCAAACTAAAACATTTATATTACGATGCACTAGCGCGCCATCTGTTATGAAAATTAGAATCTATTTTAGACGCGTAAGATTCTTTTTGAAATTAAATAATTTCTACTGCACTTACTGAATGGAAAAATTAAAGTGAGGTCCTGGCTCATCAGTGGTAAACCCTCCCAGCGGTATCGCCAGTTTAATCTACCATACCGCTGTTATATTGCATTTTTCGATCTTCCTTTTATAGTGATACTGTTGCTAGACTCTTGGAATCAATTTGATATTTGCGGAAGAGCGATTGCTCGAAGCATATTATATATTTATAATTGTATGAAATTCTACTGTCCTCAAAGCTTATGTCCATAGCTCATCTAAATTAACAATCCCAAGAGTCTAGCAACAGTATCACTATAAAAGGAAGATTGAAAAATGCAATATAACAGCGGTATGGTAGATTAAACTGGCGATACCGCTGGGAGGGTTCACCACTGATGAGCCAGGCCTTCCCTTTAATTTTTCCATTGCAGTAAGGGCAGTAGAAATTGTTTAATTTCAAAAAGACTCTTACGCGTCTAAAATAGTTTCTAATTTTCAAAACTAAAACATAAAAAAGGTATTGGAGAGAGATTATATAGAATTTTGAAGATATATCTATGCAAATATAGGACATAAGAATTTAAGAATTTACATAATTGAAAATTTTTGAAGAACAAACTATGAAAAGGTTGATGAACTTTTTTCGACCTTTTCATAGTTTTTTCTTCAAAAAATTTCAATTATGTAATTTCCTAAATTCTCTTATGTCCTATATTTGCATATAGATATATCTTTAAAATTCAATATAATCTCTCTCCATTACCTTTTTATGTTTTAGTTTGCTGAGGAAGGGATTACCCGAAAGCTTCTTTTTACAATTAGAAAAAAAAAGAGTTGCGGCGTCTTATACCTCTCTTTGTAATTTATCGAAATCCGCAAACATGCGATAATAAATATAATAATAGTATAATTGTTTGGTTAACATCATCAGGGCAGAACTCGGGCGAACCCCGATTTTGTGTCTAATGTATGAAGTAATTGAAAATAACACTTAAAATGTTTACTTAGAGAAATTGCATCAATCATCATGCAAAATATAATCATAGTTTAAGATGTATTGCTATTAAATGGCACCATACATATTTAAACTATAGTTTGCATGCTTGGGCACCATGTACATTAGACCATTACACCATGATAACACAATCTTATTTTCCCATAAATGTGATATGTCACGTATTTTATAAGGAATTCACATTTCTCATTTATTTAACTCGCTTTAAAATATATTTAATATGGAAGCTGTTTATTATTGGTTACCGTTAAAATCTAATTTGAAATTCCAAATTCCAAATTTGCTATTATTTTTAAAAAGTTTATAAGATTTTTAAAAATATATTTTACTCTTATGTTATCCCTATAATTTAATATTGCCATATAAGCATTATAAATACGATTCTGTTCCAGATATTTCCAAGATATTTCGAAATAGTTATAAAACCCGTCGATAGATGGCGGGACGTTGCTATTTCCGCAAATAAAACTGAAGAAGCGAAGTAAGCGGGGAAAAAATGAATGCACACAATATCCTTACAATTAATACATTTTAGCAAGAAGCACTAAATTTATACTTTCTTACTTTTTATAATGTTACTAATTGGTAAATGGTTTATAATATTATATTTTTTCTTCATGATTCAAGGTAAAGTTGGAAAAGCGTTTAAAACGTCAACGATTTTTCTCAATGAGTTTTCTTTTTTTATTTTTAAGATACTACCCTCCTCAAGAGATAATCTCTCTTCAACAGGCTTCATACAAAACATTTCTTAAGGTCGATGTTTTAGAAATGCCCTCTGACAAACCAAATTTTACTTGCTTACTTTGATATAATGCCAAATCATCTTTCTATGTATATTCAATCTTATGAAAACTTTGGAAAGTTTAGAGCTATTTGTACACAAATTTATAAATCACTACTATTTCAGCGTGTAAATAATTAAAGATATATATGCAAATAATTCTAATATAGCACAATAGTCTGATAGACTTCGTGCTTCTGTAATAATAAAATAAAAAAATGTTCTAGAATTGAGCCCATTGAAGAGAAAGCGATTATCACTTGAAAGATAACATCTTATAATAATAATAAAACTCATTAGGAGAAAGCTTTATAGTTTTTAAATATTTCCTTAAAAAATATGCCAAGAGTTTTTCTCTCATCAAGTTATAAATGTATATTGTCGCGTATAAAGCCTCAAAATGACTACAACCTCCGCCAATAGATGGCGCTTTCGCCTGTTTCCATCTGAAACTGGTGTGGGAATCGCCGACTGCTGTGATCCTGTTTCCTGGGGAAAATGTATGTAAATACACTTTTATATTGGCAAGGAGGTGGCGTAATGTAAATACCAGTTGTTTATTATTCAAGTTATATGTAATGTTTAGTATAAATGAAAATAAAGTAGTGTTTGAAGTCTCCGTGCCGTCTGCTGTTGTTCCTCTCACCACATTGCTGCTGCTACTCTTCTGGTAAGTCTCTCGTGTCCCCCCACCAGTGATAAGGCCGAGAGATACTGCCAGAGGAAGGGAGTTCCACTCGAGCGGTGGTTCTCGGACGTCCTTGGGTGCTCTGCAGGGTACAGCTGCAGAGGGAGAGCAACGGGAGCCCGGGTAGGTGATCCACGACGGAGGAAGCGGCGTCGTCGCGAAAAACCTGAGGGTCAAGCCGCGACAATATATGCAGTCGAACTTTGGATAATTCGAAGCCCAAAGGGCCAAAAATTCGAATTAAAAAGGTTTTGAATAAAAGGCTTAAAAGTCTAGGTACCGAGATATATACAGGGTGATCCAAAAGTCCCGCACAACTTTAAAAATTAATAACTCCGCGAATATTCGCGCTAGAGCAATGCGGTAAACACCATTGTGTTCAGGATGCAATGGGATTTTTTATGGCAAATAATGTAAAATTCGAAATTGATTTTAGTTACAATTTTATTCGCCAGATGGCGCTCTACCAGAATCAGAGATTCAGCGGCCAAATTGTTTGATAAATTGAAAAATATAACTGATCGACACGTATTTTTCCTTTTTGAATACCAGGAAAGAACCCTAATAATATCAAATAACAAATTAATAAAACACCACTTCGCCAAAAGTATGAAGAATTGGTTAACGATTTTCAAATACAATCAGAGATATGTAAAATAGGAAAATGCAAATTAAACATGTAGCAAAAAGAAAATTGATATTTTAGATACGGCTTGTTTCCGAAGATAATAAATTTCTAATATTTTTAATTCAACTCTCACTCAGTATCGATTATATTTATTTTAATTCATTTGAAAAATATGTATATATCTCTGATAATTTATTTTACTCTGGAATGCCGTTGTTGTTGTCGTGTCCAATAAAGAGCCTCAGATGTACCATGCATCTCCATCACATCAGCAGCAATGTCCACTATCTTTGTGTGTAAAGCTGCTGCTCTGGGTCTATGTCAAATTTCTGCAAGGCTGCGGCCATTGCTGGACATGAGAATATGTGGGTAGGTGTAAGTTCCACACCAGGACAATTGTTGCATGCCCTATAGGTTCTTGTGCCATCTGGATGTATTGTCATTCCTTTATATTGTTTTGTTCTAAGTCTTGTTATAGTTTTTGTCATTTTTCTCTCAGAGTTTATTTCGCATTTTGATCTTTTCTTATTTTTTTGTTTAATTATCTTGTATTCTGACAAAGAATCAGCGTCAAATAATGACATTTGTTCTTTCCTTTGGCTCAACTTTCTGGCTTCCTTTGCCAATTCAAATGCCATTTCATTACCCCCGATCCCAGCATGGGCAGGGATCCAATGTAGAATGCAGTTATTCTCCAATGGTTCCAGTTGGGTAAGTAACGAGTGTATTTTCTGTGTGATTTTAGTATTGCCCTTCTGAATTGCTTCTAGAGCGGATATGGAGTCGCTGTATATTAAAATTCCTTCTGCTTGAAGCAAGGATGGTTGGTTAAGGCATACATCAAGGGCTTTCCAGATAGCTGTCAGTTCACAAGTGAAGTTTGACGAAATCTGTCCTGTTCCTTCTTTGATTTTGATGTTTGTTCCATCTTGCAGTATTATGTTAATTCCGGCCCCTCCATTACTCAGGGTAAGGTCTGAAGATCCATCTGTATATGCTGTTAAAGGGCGTGGCCTAGCATTTTTAATCAATAATTTGTACTATGAGGACATAGCCGTTAATATTCCAAACACATTAGACCTCGAAACCCAAGGTATTAAAGTCTACCTCAATCAAAACAAAGCCATCAACATATACAATATGTATCACCCTCCAAACAATACATTTATTGACGATGGAACAATGGCTCAATTTCTTACAGACAACACTTTTATTTTAGGTGACCTTAATGCCAAACATCAACTATGGGGATGTTCTACGCCAAACCCAAGAGGTAAAATACTATCAAACATATTTGACGACAATGCCTTCATGTGCTTAAATGATGGGAATCCTACCCTTCATTCCTACAGCTATAATACTGCACAAGCCCTTGATATAAGTTTTTACTATCCTGACATTTTCCACAAATGCAAATAGCAAATATTAAAAGGTTTTGAAAGTGATCATTTGCCTAATTTGATAGAAATTAGCACCAAGACCAAAACTAGCTCAATTAAGAAAAATTATGGAACTTCAAAAAGGCTAATATGATATCTTTCGAAAACACCATTATTAAAGCAGCCAAAGTTTCAATACCAAGAGGTTATATTAAGAAATGGATTCCAAATTATACACACCAGGCAAAAAATATTCAAACACTTATAACTAAAAGAAATGAACTACAAAAAAGTGCACCCAAAACCAAACAAATTGTAGAACTGAACTGAACATTGTGATTGCAAAAATAAAAATATTATACGTAAATGTGAAAAGGGAAAAATGGAAACAAACTTGTGAAAACCTGAACCCAAGAAACCCAAATACAAAACTTTGGAATTGGGCAAAACAAATTGACAGAGTCCAGCAACAAACTGAAAACATAAATATGATTAAGAATACAGATGGTACACCAGCAACTAATGACAAAATTGCTGCCAATCTTTTATCTAATTCATATCAAATAAGTAGTAAAATCAAGGTTGAAAAAAGGCCCGAAAGATTATTCATGACTGTAAAAATGTCACCAGTACTCATAATATTTTCCATGAAAAAAATCAATATGAAAGAGCTAGCTTATGCATTAGAAAACACTGACCTAAACAAGACTCCTGGGCCAGATGGAATCCATGGCCGAATGATATCAAACTTGGGCAAAATTGGCAACGAAAGACTTCCTAATATTTTCAATAACTCCTGGAAAACTGGAAAATTGCCTCAAGACTGTAAAAATGCAACAATAATTCCCATTTAAAAACTTGACAAATCTGCTGATGACCCAAAAAACTACCGACTTATCTCCCTCACAAATATTTGCTGCAAATTAATGGAAAAAATTATATTCAGACGACTCACCTACCACCCCGACACAAGAAATCTCTTACCAGAAGAACAATATGGATTTAGGAAAGGACATGGGACAATAGTCCAACTCTTATTTTTCACACAAAAGGTAAAAGATGCACAAAACAAAAAGCCAACTAACCACACCATAGCTGCTTTTTAGACCTTACACAAGCTTATGATAAGGTATGGAAAAACAAGTTAATTACAAAAGTATACAAACATTTCAAAATTGATGCAAAATGATTAAAAATATATACATCAGGGTCAAATATAATGGCACTCTATCTAAAACCTTCAAATTGTACCAAGGATTACCACAAGGATCAGTCCTTAGCCCAACTCTCTTCACCCTATTTATTGCAGGCATAGAAGACAAATTTTCACATAAAACCAATATTGGACTTTTCGCTGATGACATTATTCTATGGAGCAGCAACACTAACTGGAAAAAAGCTGAAAGAGATTTGAACAAGACTATTCTCCACCTAGAAAAATTTGCTAATAAACATAAATTAGAATTTAACCCCCAAAAATCTGAAACCTGTCTTTTTACTACCAATAAGAAACTATACAAAATAAGACCAAATATTATTCTGAAAGAACAACAATTGCAATATAATAAACATCCTAAATATCTCGGCTACACCCTGGATTCAGAAATTAACTCCAGTAAACATATTGAAGGAGTTGTTAGAAAAGGAAGAGACCGACTAAAAATCTTGAAATATATTTCAGGAAGAGTGGAGAGCTGAAGCAACAACACTAAAATTAACTTACACATCTCTAATGAGACCTATCTTGGAATATGGATATCAAATCTATGGTACAGCATCTGAAACAAATCTAAAAACACTGGAAAGGATACAACTAAATGCACCTAGAATTATTACAGGTCTTCGAAATACCTGCCCTATTAATATTGTACTTTGCGAGGCAGACATTATGCCCTTAAAGGATAGAATAAGCTACAATCTGCCAAAATATATAAACAAAATCAAGAGTTATGAAAATAAACACAGAACTTTCAATTACATACTTATTTGGGAACCCAATATAAGACTCAAAAAAGAAGGCCCTCTCCACCTGGCCAAAAGAAATGGATTTTTAAAATATAAAGTGGAAAAATATTATTTAGCTGAAAAAATATCTACATGTGAACCACTAACAAAATGTTATTTTTAATGCCACTTTAAACGAACCCACCAACAAACAATACCAAAATCCAGAATACTTAAAACAATTATCATTAGAGATAATTAATATAAAATTCCTAAAAATGCAATAACTATCTATACCGATGGTAGCAGAGACGAGTTGGGACACACTGGCAGTGGCTCTCTCATTAAACCCACAAATGGCAATGAGAAAATGAACAGAAGAAACCCAGATTTTTGCTCAATCTTCAGATCAGAACTTATAGCCATCTATGAAGTCTTAAAATCCATCAGAAATACTAAACATCACGATATATGGATTCTTACTCATAGTAGAAGTGCCATACAACACTTGAGTCACACAGGGGAACTTAGAGACAAAGTAAGCAGGAACACAATTGGTTATCTCCAAAAACTCTCAATACCTCAAAAATTCACCTTCAATGGATACCCTTACATGTTAGAATTGAAGGCAATGAAGCTGCTGATGCGCTAGCGAAAAAGGGCACAAAAGAACCCTTGCTACAGAAAAATAAACTTACTTTTAAAGAAATAGAAACAGTAGCCAAAATAAACAAGAACTGGAGGATCCCACCTAAGCACAGTTGGTACACCCTAGAAGCAGATGGCCACCCAGACCTTTCAGTCCACAAGCCGACATGCGAAGCATGCCCTTCGCTGCTATTCTGTTCAACTCATAAGCCAAGTAACGGTATCCAAGCTAGTGCTTGGACATTGTACCTGGAAACACCACCTCCCAGACAACGTGTCTGGAAGGATTTCTATACCGGTGGCCTTTAATCGCAGCAAAATAGGAAACTATCTACTGTGTCCAGCAGGGACCGCGGGGAGGCAGCCCCCGGTCGACTCTGTTCACTCACAGCTGAGGAAAAGCTCAGCTGCCACGCCGTGGGCTTTCTCAAGAAGCTTGCTGTGATCTCTCATCAGCTTACTCTCGATCGCGCCCCTCGCCCTCCTTCTCTCTTCCTGCACATCCACTACCCTTGGACAATCCAAGACGTAGTGGCGTGCATCCACATCCCTTTCTCCATAGACGCAATCAGGGTTTCTCTTAATTTTAAATCTGTGGAGACTTGGGGAAGAGAGCCCATGTCCCGAACTACCCCAATGAGTTTGTGGGACATTAACTTACAGAGGTACTTGGGTGTTGTTACCCCATTGAATACCTCTCTCCCCTTCACACTGTTCCTCCATCTGTCCAACCATAAGTCCTGGACGTGACCCCTGATCCTCCTATAAACTTCTTTCTTGGTTACTGGGGTCCTCAGTGATCTACCTCTAAAGCATTCTGCCTTAGCGATCCTGTCTGCGAACTCATTACCTTCGATGAGGCTGTGTCTCCTAAACCAAGGGAGCTCCGGAGCCCGCGTCATCATCTCCAGCTCCTGGATTATTTGATGCGCGAGATGCCCTTTCTCCAGATTGATAACGACGAGGGCCGGCATACAATCTGAATAGAGGCGGTCCGGGCTGAAGTTCTTCACGGCACACACTCTGAGGGCTACCCTGATCGCAAACAGCTCGGCTGAAAAGACCAATTCGTCCACTCTGAGTGCTAAACCTTCTTGGAAGATCAGCTCTCCATTAGTGTATATCACTACCCCAGCTCCAGTATTGGTTCCAGACTTACTACCATCAGTGAAAACCTCCGTGCCAATCCCTGTCGGCCCTTTAGGACTCCAATTCCACTTTGGCAACCACTGCGGAGGCTTCCTTGTGTCCCTCTTCGATTCCAGGGCCCCCGCTTAAAGTCCCAGGGCATCTTCCCTTTTCTCCCAGATCTTCTGCCTGATGGTCTCCTCCTCTAGTTTCAATCCCAGGGGAATAAGCCCAGCGAGGATCAAAAAGGCCTCACTGCTGGTAGTGCGATATCCCCCTGTGATTCTGAGTGCCGCTGTCCTCTGCACTCTCTCTAGAGTTGTTGCCACCTTCTGATCCCTGTTTCGGCGCTACCAAGCCCCGAAAGCATATAGCAAGATTGGCTCGACATAGGAGAGGCAGAGGTTCCTAAAAATTGAGGGCCAACCAGGACAGGCCTGCACAACGCATCCCTGCCTCTCGCCACCATCTCCTCCGCCTGGTATTGCCAATCCATCTTGTCATCAATGACCACCCCCAGGATGGTCATCCTATTGACCAACGCTACCCTCCGTCCTTCCATCCGGATAGCCGGCTTGTGTTTCCTTTTAGTTCTTATGTCCCTAGGCTTAAAGCTGAGGGCTTTAGTTTTGGAGACATTGAACTTAAGGCCAGAGTCATGGGCCCAGATCGAGAAAATTTGGAGAGAAGTTTCAACACACTTCTCAGCCTTCGCTCTCGAAGCAGTCTCAATGATGAGGAACTGGTCGTCAGCATAGAGAACCAGCCTGGCTCCCTCATGGAGCTCCTCCTGGAAAACGGTGTTTACCAGGATATTCCACAGAATAGGTCCGCAGCAAGAGCCCTGGGGGCAACCCCTAGCACAGTTTCTTTCCAACTTCCGCCCACCAAAACTGAGGCTAATCCGTCTATACCTCAGGAAGTCACGATTCAAGCTGCACAAATTATCAGGACAACCCATGTCCATCAAATTTCTCATCAACTTGTTCCAGCTCATGGAGTTGAACGCGCCATCAATGTCCAGGGCCACGAAAAGAACCCAAGCACCCTTATTTAAGCCCATCTCAACCCCCTCTAACACCTCGTTCAGAGCTGTGGTTGTGGACTTTCCTTCCCTAAAACCATGTTGGAAAGAGGAAAGGAGCTCATTACTCTCTAGCCAGTGCTTCAGTCGCTGAGCTAGTAGGCTATCCAGGACCTTACCTAGACACACTAGTAAAGAAAGCGGAAAATAATCATTAGGAGAATTACCCTTTCTACCAGACTTTTCGAGAAGCACTACTCGGGCAACCTTCCATGCCTCAGGAAATGTATCAGTGTCCAGGCACTTATTGAATAACCTGGAAAGAAGCGATGGATGCATCCTTACCAGGGCTTTCACGACCGTGTTATCGATCCCTTCGGGACCAGAAGATTTCCTTTTCCCGAACTTGAAAGCCGTCAGTTTCACCTCATTCTCAGAAAAGGGCGGATCCACCAAACCACAAGTGGTCAGAGAGATCTCGTCCTCTGGTTCAACGTTTCCGAAGTGCCGATCCAAGTTGTTTTTATTTTGTCTTCTGCTTTCGAGCGAGTAGGTCTAGAACACATTCTCTCTGAATTTTCTCATTGTTGGTGGATGAAACAGCACCAGTGATTATTTTGGCCGCTTTTGCTTGAACACTGTCTGGTCTTACTTTTAGTGATGAGCTTGAGGGAGCCCAGACCGGTGTTGCATATTCCATTATCGGTCTTATTAAGGTGGTATATGTTGTTCTAAGAATTCTGGGTTTTGCTCCCCAATTTGTTCCACATAGCCATCTCAGAATGTTTAGTATTCTGATAGCTCTATTTGAGGTGCTAATTATGTGCTATGAAAATTAAAATTCCTCATAAATAATAATTAAAATAATTTTGTTGACATCTTGTCAATACATACACAGTCTGCACTATTAAAAAAAGATAATAGGCATTATATACACTATGTACAATGAATATGGCGCCTCTGCCAGCGCTGCAGAGTTTGGTGGAGAATCGCCAGTGGGTCTCCAGCGACACCACGCATACTTCGCCGCTTAGGAGATGGTGATGGCGTGGTCCTCGAGACCAACTGGAAAGATCCAGGACTGCAGTATCACACCTAGGTATTATGGATTTCTAATTTTATCAATTATTTGTTTGTTTATGCTTATTTTGTGGTTATATTTATGCCCTTTTCCCTGGGAGTGGAGAAGACGCATAGGTTTGGTTTTATTGGGTTTATGGTCATTTGGAGTTCCATTGCCCACTTCTCCAGTCCTCTCATTGATGTCTTCAGTATCTTTTACGATTTTTCTATGCTGCTACTTGTGTGCCATATGGCTTTATCATATGCATAACAGGCAACCTTTGTGTCTTCAGTGAGGTAAGGATGTATGTCGTTAATATATAGCAGATAGAGTAGAGGACTGAGCACAGATCCCTGAGGTACACCAGCCCATGTTCTTCCTTCCTTGGAAAATTCTCCATTGACCCGAACCTTTAACCTTTTTCCCCTTAAGAAGTCTGCAATCCAGATTAAGGTTTTTCCTCGTACTCCGATGTTGCGCAGCTTTTCACGTAATTTCTCCCTCCACACTCGATCAAAAGCTGAGGTCATATCAAGAATATAGCCGTGGTCTTCTTTGGCAGTTTTTCCCGGAAAGAATCTATTATTGATTGACAGAAGTAGAACAGTTGATCAGTTGTACAGTGCTGGGATCTATAGGCCGTTTGGTAGAGGTTTATTTTATTATTTTTTGTGAGCCAGACTATGAGCCTAGAGTGGATAATTCGTTCTGGTATTTTACAAAGTATGCTGGCGAGAGCAATTGGCCGATAGTTCTTGTATTCCTTGGCATCTTTGTTTGGCTTCAGTATTGGCACTATAATTGATATCTTCCAATTCTTTGGTAGTTTACCAGTTTGCCATGAAATGTTTAGTATTCGTAGGAGTTGATTATTAGCTTTGACTTCAAAGTGTTTAATCATTTGACCAAAGATTAGATTATCTCTTGGTGACCTCTTGGATTTTTTTATTGATGAGTTTAGCTCATTCAGTGTGAAGTCTCTCGAGAAAATATCTTGTTGATGGAAGTTTCTTGCTTGTTTAACTAACTGGTTTATATTATTTTTAGAGTCCTGTCTTCATTCGTATAGTTGAGTATGGAAGTGCTTGAAAGATATTCAGCAATTATGTCAGCCATCTGTTTGTTCTCGTTCTCGCTGTTCTATTCATATCGGTTAGAGTATTGGAGGATTGGTGTTGGTTTTGATTGTTCTCTAACACTCTAATTATATTCCAGTGTTGGCTGTCCTTTCTTGGATCCTTTTTTTTTTGCAGAATTCTGCCATTTTTCTTGTTTGAATATCCAAATTTCTTGTTATATTTTGTGAATAATTTCAATGAGTTCCTTTCTGTTTTATTTGTTTTAAGAAGTCCATTGATATTGTCTCTCTCTCTGAAATCATTGCCTCGATGTTGTGGTCCTTCCAGTAAGGTATCCACAGGTCTTTACGTCTACCTCTAGTTATCGATGCTCTTTTGCAGCTTTTTAAATGTTCGAAGAGAATTTTTCCAAGCTTTTGTCGAGCGTTCTGTAATTCAATTTTTCGTTGCACAGTTCTTCAAGCTTTTCTGTGAATTTTTTTCAAGTCGGCTTTCCTAAAGTTCCATGTTCTTTTATTCTAATGGACATTCTCAATTTTGAAGTTTAGGGTTGTTAAAATTGGTCTGTGGTCACTGATTGCACCTCTCAGGATTTTCCATTGTGTTGTGGGTGCGATGTTGTAATTTATCGCTCTGATGTCTATTGCGGATTATGTGCCTGTGGACTTAGATAGGTGTTCTCTCCGTTATTTAACGGTGTAAGGTCGAGGTCGGTTAGCATGTCCTCAACCTACTGACTTTTGTTATCCTGGACAGGTGATCCCCGAATTAAACTTTTGGCGTTAAATTCACCGAAGTATGATTGTGATATCCGAAGACGCTTCACTTAATGTCTCTATTGTGTGTGCCCATACAAAATGCAAAGATTTCACGAGCTGAAAGTTGGCGATTTTGAGATGCGTCAAGAATTCGCTGCATGGGTTTTCCGGCAAATTGATATTGATGAAAACTGGCTGTCGAATGTTCTGTGGACAGATGATGCTCACTTTTATCTAAACGGAGAATTTAACATTCAAAACAGCCGCATTTGGGCAACAGAAAACCCTAGGATTTTCACAGAAATGCCACTTTACCAGCCTAGAGTTACAGTTTTGTGTGGGTTCACTTCTTTTATTATTGGGTCATTTTTCTTTGAAAAATCAATGGAAGAACTTTTAAAACCGTTTTTGTAACTGGTGAACGTTATGAGAAAAGGGTATTCCCATATTGCAGGGTAAAAGCACTAAGCGAAATAACATTCATGAAAGATGGAGGACCTCCTCATATCTCCCGAGGTGCCAAACAATTGCTGAAGGATACGTTTGGTGAAAATCGTGTGATAGGTCGCCACTTTATATACCAGTGGCCTCTAAGATCAACAGACTTGACGCCTTGCGATTTTTGTTTATGGGGATACATTAAATCGTGTGTTTATCGATGCTGGCCTACCACATTGGCCATGTTGAAGGCTTCTATCAGATGGCACGCTTTATCAATTTAACAGATATGTTATTTAATGCTGTCCATTCTGTCATTTATCGTCTGCAGGCGGTGATTGAGAATGAAGGGTGCCACATTGAGCAAGGATTGTGACCTAATACAAGAGAGAAGGCAGTTACCTCATGTGTTGTATAAGCCGCCATGTATTATATTATCTATCAATATTTTGCAGCTCTTTGTGTTAGGATATGGGGATAATAAATGCTGTCCTCACATCTTGACTCTTTTTTTTTGTGAACAGTAATATTTTGTTTGTCATTTGCTCACATATTATGTCGTACAAACCAGAGTGTTATAACTTCTCGAATAACACTGGTATACACAATTTTTCCCCTTATGTTTAGTTTTCGCTTTTCGCTCATTAGAATAAATACATAGATAATAGATAACATAGAAATACATACATAAGAAATACATGTAGCATAAAGAATATTTTCTGTACACCAATAACTTTAGAAATTTTGTGAAAAAAAAAATATAAAATGATTTTACTACCACGTTTTTCAACGCAAAAGGTCGATTTAAAATTTATTTTTATTTGAGGGGACACATTTTTAAAATTGTGTACAGTATAATAAACAATGATAACATTTGACAAGCCCATAGGATATTTGGAATAAAGTACGACAAATATATTTTGTCACTCCCCTCTATATTTCATTTGTTGGATCATGACAAATATCCAGTTAAATAGTCAAGGGTCGCCAATCAGTCAAGAAACTACACATTTCTTATAGCAAGAAATCCTATTAATAGTGCCATCATAATTTTTGGTACTATATTAACATTTCAAAAATTCGTGTATTGATATCAGCAGTGTTTTTCAAACATTCAATCTATTTCACAAAATCTCATATAAAAATAAATATTTTGCTACATGTTTTAATTTGCATTTACCTATTTTACATATCTCTGATTGTATTTAAAATCGTTAAACAATTCTTCATACTTTTGGCGAAGTGGTGTTTTATTAATTTGTTATTTGATATTATTAGGGTTCTTTCCTGGTATTCAAAAAGGAAAAATACGTGTCGATCAGTTATATTTTTCAATTTATCAAACAATTTGGCCGCTGAATCTCTGATTCTGGTAGAGCGCCATCTGGCGAATAAAATTGTAACTAAAATCAATTTCGAATTTTTCATTATTTGCCATAAAAAATCCCATTGCATCCTGAATACAATGGTGTTTACCGCATTGCTCTAGCGCAAATATTCGCGGAGTTATTAATTTTTAAAATAGTGCGGGACTTTTGGATCACCCTGTATATTAGAATTAAAAACGCTCAATTTATCCAAGTTCTGCTGACATATTATATATATATGAATTATATTGAATACATATAAAATTAAATGACACAATAAATAAAAAAGATCCTTCGAGTCCTACAAGGAACACTTCAGGCAAACATATTTACCTTTATTTACTTACTACGTTTGAAATTATAAATCTGGTACATGGTTTTGTTCTGCTTCAAGTATATTTACAATTTCATGGATACACAGTCGTCTGCTTTTTTTTTTCCTGCTATCTACTTACCACTTCTACCTTTAATAATTCCTGTGTGTGTTCTGTCTGTTTCTTGAATACCTCTTTACTGTTTCTTGTATAGATTTCGTACACAACACCGTGTATAGTTAGCTAGAAGTTATACTCCTAGTTGCTCCTGTTGAAGGACGTGTTATCCCGAAATCTATAGAAATAAATTATAGAATAAACTGAGTCCTGAATGTTTTATTGATTTTATTAAATTACTGTTAATGACAACTGTGTACCCTACGTTACATTTCGGTAGAGATATGCTGATAGAATATGAAAGACAAACTTTAGAAGGAGAGGTCATTAGTAGTATAGCAACCTTCTAGCTTTCTGAACTACCTCTAGCAGCTAGTTTCCATTTTGACTCCACTAGATTGACATAGGTCAAAGTCAAATTCGTAGCGCGCCATCTATTAATGAATTTCGAAACTATTAGCAGGATTTATTTTTCAAAATAATACAATTTATTACTGTATGTGTGTGTGTCTGCGATAAAAAGAATATTAAGAGATCCAGGGACATCAGTGGTGAACCCTTCCCAGCGGTTTGACTAGTTTAATCTACGAGATCGTCTGTGTTGGATATATAAGCACTATAGCGCGATGTAATATTATTGCGGCATGGTTGATTAAACTGACGATACCACGGGGAAGGTTGACAACTGATCAGCCAGGCCCTCCTAATACGATAATATTAATAGCACAAAACTCGAGCTAATAGGTTAAAAATTCAATACCAGATAGCCAACAAGTCGTATAGGAAATGACTATATTGGAAGAAAATCCGTTGCTTAAAATATGAGTTATGCGGAGATGAAATTTTAATTAAGATGTCCAATAGAACATTTTCCTTGTTCTCGACTTCAGAGGGAATAAAAAAATGAGTTGTTTCGCATGTCTATCAACGTAACAAAATATTTACAAAGTTATCGAGGTAGCAAGTCAAAGATTTACAAAATTTTCACTAAATCATTGACCGATGAAAGCTTTGCGCCTTTGTACTACCAGTTCTATAATTCAGTAGAAACTTGAGAATATCTTTAAAAAATAAAAGAATAGAAGACATTCGGAGGTTGTTATGTCTCTCCACCAAAACTGTATATAGCTGACTACCTCTTCACTTATTAATGATTTCTGTCATTGTTCGCTTTTTGCTTTCTTGGACTCCGGAACGAGAGAGTCTATGTGAGACGAAAAAAAGTATTTTGTTGTTGCTGTGACTAGATTATAAAGGAATCTTAAGGAGGAAGTCGTCAAGGCCACTACTAGAACTTCAGCAAGTTGTAGAGGCAGTTTTTATAAGGAGCTTTGTACCACTTAGTTGGTGATTTTAAAATACTGAAGTATATTGTAAAACGATATTTGAAAATTATCTCGCATGTGTTTCTTTAGAACGAAAAATCGAAATTTATTTTAAGGAGAAATAACGATTATTTCTAACCTTAGGGATGAAGTATGATAGGATAAATTTTGAAGAGTAATGATAAAAGGAAAAATAAAGTGTCCAGGGATGGGAATTATTATTTTTCCGTTTATCATTACTCTTCAAAACTCATCCTTTCATACTTCATCCCTAAGGTTAGAAATAATCGTTATTTCTCCTTAAAATAAATTTCGATTTTTCGTTCAAAAGAAACACATGCGGGATAATTTTCAAATGTCGTTTTACAATCATAGGCCGCATTATTGTGTTATAAAATACTGGAGTATATTGCTTTTAGAAAGAATAAATGATGTACTGCGTTATTTTATTACACCCAGCGGTTCGATGACTCTATGACAACTGTATCAACGGAATTTCTATTCTCTCAGCAAAACACGTTCGATCCAAAAAATAAAGTATCCTCACAATCATAATTGCCTAACCTTTAGAGTTAATAGATGCTATGAAATAAAAAACACATATATTAACTACAAACAAAATTTTAATTAATAAATTATATCTTGAATATAGACGTTGTGTTGCCTGGCCGGCATTCAGGGTTCTTAAAAAAGAGAAACTTCGGTCAGAAAAAAATATAAAAACCTATTCTGAGCGAACTAACCTTTTTTAAGAACAATAATTCTAGTTTAGAGATACTATATATCATATTTTTCCCAATCTCTCTGAAATAAACATAGCATACCCATATAAAAATTGATGATATAAAAAATTAATCTCACAAAGATGAAAAAAGTGAAGGTATATTTTATTAATTCCAATAATTGTATTCACAGCGAATTTTGCATTGAAAGAGAATAGTGTACTGCATATTTGAATTTATAAATATACGTGCATATTGTGTCATAGTCCCAGATGCTCTTGTCTAGACACATTTACCGTGAAATCTTCCACATTATGCTGGCTATACAAGCAATATAGCAAACGCGTGGTCTGGAGAAGTGGCGAAACTGCTGAAAGGGTTTACCATTGATGAGCTAGTTCCTCCTTATTTATTTTTTTTTTATCGTTTCAGTTGGAACTGCATAATTTAAAATTTTAAAAATATAGTTTTGTTATTTTATTTGAATCTTTATATGTACAATCAAAGCCTCGTTCTCATTTCATCTTGTACATATCGTCGACTCATTTCAAATAAAAAGGTGACACAGATGTAGGTCTCTACGATGAAGTTTCGGTTCTAAATTGTTTGAGTTATGTTTTTTGTAGTCAAATAATATATTAAAACAATTTTAAAATCACAGAATTTTATTTTTTCATTCTAAATACAAATTGGAAAAGTATTTTATAAACGTCTCCAAAAGTCAAGATAAGTGTATATATACAGAATTTATAATAAATGTACACAAATTGTGTTAGGTTTTTATTTAATATTTTTGACTATATTTCAGTATATAAATATACTGTATATAATTTAAATATATATCTCAAATAGATATCACAAAAGAGCGTTAAAAGCACACTCCCTATCAAAAATAGTATACCAAACTTGGAATTACAGTCATATATGCTATAACCTATATATGATTCTCGTATTATCATCATAAATTTGCCATTGATAGATGTATTTTTCATTTTGAATGTATTAATTAAAACGTATAAATATGTTATGAAACTATTATCAAAAGAATAACAGAATCGTAAGGTAAGGAAACTCTGGTAGAAATTCCTAACCTTAGAATTTTGTTGTTCTTTCGATAATACATTACTTCATGTGATTATCCAACGTTTTTACTGTGTTGGAAAACCTGTTTTCGATATATTTTTCAATAAAATACTTTAGAAAATGTTTATTTTTATTTGGAGTTGGCGGAAATAATGTTTAAATTTCAAAATGTGAAGATTTTTAGTGCTAAATAGGATTTATTTTAGTTCAAATTGTCGAATGAAGATTTGTCAGATGATAATCGTTTGATGTCAAGATCTTTGTTGGCGGGTTTGAGCTCCTGAAATTTTCCGTCTTCCTAAAGATGTGGTTAACGCTCAATTTCAAGAATTATAAAGGTAGATGGAATTGGAATCAATGGTTTATTTTAACTTGATTGTAAAGTTAATTTGAATATAAAAAGAGTGCAATAATGATATAGATATATATTGTATTCCAATAGTTTCTTTCGGAATGGGGATTGTCAAAAAAAGCTTCATATATGGTCAGATTACATCTGAAATGATTTTATAGTAGGAATTGAGCACCAATGGGTTCCTACAGGTCGGGTATACAAATGAAGGCATTATGGTGGCGATAGTCTAGTTGAAAGATAGGTCTGGATAGGTTATTTAGTTCCAATGTGTATATTAGGAAGTCAATAGAAGGATACAAACATGGTCAATGAATTGTACGAATAAGTACGAATAAGATTGCAATGGTTTCCTGCAAATATCGGCTTGCAAAATGAAGGCTTGGGTGATAGTCAAGTTTTAAGATATGTTTGGGTAGATAACATAGTTCCAATGGTTTTTTGATAGTATCGGGTTGCAAAATGAAGGCCTGGGGGGTGATAGTCAAGTTGTAAGATATGTTTGGGTAGTTCCAATGGTTTCCTGCAGATGGGGGATCACAGCTCAGTAGCCAGCACAGTCCGGGCCGGTCCCCCCACCCTGCCCACGTGCCAGGGGGAGTAGGCCGGGGGACTGCCGTCAGGTCGCTGGGCTCCTATAGAGGACAGGGATCTGGTCACAGGTCTGCCCTTGGCGAAGGAGGTTTCCTGCACAGACCACCTTCTCGTTCAAACACTCTACATCTCTCTAGCAGAATTTCAAATATTTCAAAAAGATATTCAGTTAAATAGGCTGGTGATGGCATTATTTTTATATTTCTGGTACGGAGAAAGAAGAAAGTTCCTGGACGGTTGAAAATACCGCTATAGATGGCATGCAAATCGGCTCGTACCGAGGGAAGGCTGACCAATCAGAGAAGCTCAGGGACGTCAGCTAGCCTTCTTCCTTGTTTACCCCATGTTGGACGGATTTTCCCTGAATATGTTCGTTTGCTTTGTCCTCTGTAAGGAAGTAAAGTGATATTTCTTGAAAATAAAGATACTTCGGCCAGTAAATAAGTAAAGTGAATTAAACGGATTGTGCAGAGATCCTTAGCGATCCCGTGTGTTCCATCTCTAGTCATCCAGTACTGGCGGAAGACAGACGGCCCCGTCGTAACGTATCACTCAAACAAATAATTCTTATGAACATTTTTTATTTAATTTAAATAAATATATTTATTCTTTAGAAGAAAAATTAGAATTTAGTTCAGACAAAATTTTCTTGAACATACTAAAATCGATTCAACATAAAAACGTCTGATATCTCTTTCAACACAGATAGCTCAAGGATTAATTATTCTGTGAGATTTATATTCAAAGTTAGGTTACTTAGTATTTTCGATGTAGGGGATGAAAAATTTCACCTAGTGATGGTCTTCCTCTTTCTGATTTACCACCAATTTATTTATTGCAGTTAAATTAGTCTTAAGACTGTTGTGTCGCCTCAATCAGACTCCTCCAAGGCAATATCCATCCATAGCCATAGTCTGGTCTTAAGATGTTCCCTTGGTCCAGTTGGTCCATTCTTTGAGTATTTTCATGAGGTGAATAATGCGGTATTTCCCCTTGTCTTTCCGCATTCAAAGATAGTTTACAAAATAGTAGATTCATCCGCCTTTAAAAGCAGTTTCCAATTTCAAGGGGAAGAACTGAATTCAATACAAGTGTGATATGTTTTCTTCAAATAAAAGAAGTGATGTTTTCAAATGTGTTTTCCTTTGAATGCATCGACCCTCGCTTTTTCACAATCTCAGATGAATTAAAAACAAAAATGAACAATACAATTTTTTTAAAGACAAATATCTAATCTACTCTATGTTAAACACATTGGCAACCTGAGTTTGAGTGCAAATGACGATATTTCTTGATATTTACAATGTTGAGTTCTTTAAAAGGACTTTTAAAATATTCACATATTGTCGTGATAATTCCCCCAATCCCAGCACAGTGAGTATATAGGAGAACACAAACAGGGTACTGGTACTTTCTAAGTGAGACGTCAACTACTTTCTACATATACGTATTGTTATAAACATTGGACAATCTACAAATTTTCAAATCTGCCCGGTGACGCCATTGTTGTAGGAACAGGACAATCTTTATAACTTTCAAATTTACCTGGTAACGCCATTGTTGTAGGAACAGGACAATATTTATAACTTTCAAATTTACCTGGTGACGCCATTGTTGTAGGAACAGGACAATCTTTATAACTTTCAAATTTACCTGGTGACGCCATTGTTGTAAGAATAGGACAATTTTTAATACTTTCAATGTTTGCTTTGTGACGCCATTGTTGTATGAACAGAACAATATTTAATACTTTCAAAGTTTATCCGGTAACGCCATTGTTGTAGGAACAGGATAATCTTTATAACTTTCAAATTTACCTGGTGACGCCATTGTTGTAGGAACAGGACAATCTTTATAACTTTCAAATTTGCCCGGTGACGCCATTGTTGTAGGAACAGGATAATCTTTATAACTTCCAAATTTGCCCGGTGACGCCATTGTTGTAGGAACAGGACAATCTTCAACACTTTCAAAATATATCCGGTAACGATATTGTTGTAGGAACAGGACTATTTTTAATACTTTCAAAGTTTGCTTTGTGACGCCATTGTTGTAGGAACAGAACAATATTTAATACTTTCAAAGTTTATCCGGTGACGACATTGTTGTAGGAACAGGACAATTATTAATACTTTCAAAGTTTGCTTTGTTTTGCCATTGTTGTAGGAACAGAACAATATTTAATACTTTCAAAGTTTATCCGGTAACGACATTGTTGTAGGAACAGGACAATATTTAATACTTTCAAAGTTTGCTTTGTGACGCCATTGTTGTAGGAACAGAACAATATTCAATACTTTCAAAGTTTATCCGGTAACGACATTGTTGTAGTAACAGGACAATATTTAATACTTTCAAAGTTTATCCGGTTACGACATTGTTGTAGGAACAGGACAATATTTAATACTTTCAAAGTTTGCTTTGTGACGCCATTGTTGTAGGAACAGAACAATATTTAATACTTTCAAAGTTTATCCGGTAACGACATTGTTGTAGGAACAGGACAATATTCAATACTTTCAAAGTTTATCCGGTAACGACATTGTTGTAGGAACAGGACAATATTTAATACTTGCAAAGTTTATCTGGTAACGACATTGTTGTAGGAACAGGACAATATTTAATACTTTCAAAGTTTATCCGGTAACGACATTGTTGAAGGAACAGGACAATATTTAATACTTGCAAAGTTTATCTGGTAACGACATTGTTGTAGGAACAGGACAATATTTAATACTTTCAAAGTTTATCCGGTAACGACATTGTTGTAGGAACAGGACAATATTTAATACTTGCAAAGTTTATCCGGTAACGACATTGTTGTAGGAACAGGACAATATTTAATACTTTCAAAGTTTATCCGGTAACGACATTGTTGTAGGAACAGGACAATATTTAATACTTGCAAAGTTTATCTGGTAACGACATTGTTGTAGGAACAGGACAATATTTAATACTTTCAAAGTTTGCTTTGTGACGCCATTTTTGTAGGAACAGAACAATATTTAATACTTTCAAAGTTTATCCGGTAACGACATTGTTGTAGGAACATGACAATCTATATATATAAAATTGAATGTCTGTCTGTCTGTTTGTCTGTACTCTATAGATTCAAAAACCATACATCCAATCGCCGTGAAATTTTGGGATATTATTAGGTATATCACCGGGAAGGTTTTTGAAAAATAATTTCATGAATATCTTGAATATCCTTAGAGTTATTTGCAGATTTGTAGATTTAACTCGCAAGCAGCGCCCCCATTGTGACGATGATAACAGGTTTTCTTATCACTAAGTTTGTTATCTTAAATATTATTTATCAAAAGTAAGATTATCTCAGGATGACACGGCAATGTGACACGGGAAAAAATGTTCACTAGATAAAACTATGATTTTCTAATGTAGAAAATTAGGAAAGACAAAATTCAGGATGACACGGCACACAGGGACCGGGAAAAAATGTTCACTTTATCGAGAGATTCAAATTAACGAGTTTCAAATTATCAAAATATATCTTTTTTTTTTATAAGTTTTTAGAGAATTGTTTTAACAAATGTTCGCTAGACAAACCTTTACTCGGGTTAAACCTCGGGCGAAGCCGGGTACGTCCGCTAGTATTTAATACTTTCAAAGTTTATCCGGTAACGACATTGTTGTAGGAACAGGACAATATTTAATACTTTCAAAGTTTATCCGGTAACGACATTGTTGTAGAAACAGGACAATATTTAATACTTTCAAAGTTTATCCGTTAACGACATTGTTGTAGAAACAGGACAATATTTAATACTTTCAAAGTTTATCCGTTAACGACATTGTTGTAGAAACAAGACAATATTTAATACTTTCAAAGTTTATCCGTTAACGACATTGTTGTAGAAACAGGACAATATTTAATACTTTCAAAGTTTATCCGTTAACGACATTGTTGTAGAAACAGGACAATATTCAATACTTTCAAAGTTTATCCGTTAACGACATTGTTGTAGTGGCAAGACAATATTTAAAGAGATGGACGGATTATGTATTGATATTTTTGAATAAATACAAATTTGCTTAAAATCCAGAATAAAACTCTATTCTAGGACGCATTTATTAGAAAATTTCACTTTTTTCAATTTATATTAAATCTCTTAATATGATCTAAAATAAAAATTTTAAAATGTGTGCTTTAGGATAATCTCAGTTACAGTACAGATACACCAGCATATGTTCAATAAAACTGAACTTACCATTGAATAGATGGAATCAGCATTCTTTTGACATGTGTTACTGGAAAACACAGTGTACTGGTGTTAAACATTGTATTGAGTGAATACACATCTTTATAAGTAAACACAGAGCCATGTTAAAAGGTTTATTAACTAAAATATCGAATACATCGTATTGAATGCACATTTTAATGAGTAAACACAGAACCCGCTAAAATGTTTTACAATAAATACACTCCGTGTATAAATAAAATTTTATTCTAGTTATGATGCACACACAATATGCTGCAATAGCGCGCTATCTGTATTTGACAAGATGAACAATAAAGCGACTGTTCAATTTTAGAAGAGGAAAATATTTTATTTGTGTTTTACTCTAAATAGAACCTGCCCAGAAGTCCTCCTCTACGTGGCGAACGGGAGAATCAGCACAAGTAAGGGACTGCTCTGTAGGGTGAAGTACGGTGTCGTGAGCCCCGTGCCTCTACGGTAACCGTGAACAGGGAACTCTGAAATGTGGCTGACTAACGGGGCAATGGCACCTCCCTATCCATGGAGCAATGGGCAAGACACCACCACCACCACCCTAAATAGAAACGGTGCCGCGCGCTATAAATACAGCTATAGCTCATATTTTCAAAGTATAAATATATTTACAATATATATACAATGTATATACATATATGTGTCGCTTTTTTATTTAGGACCTTAGATAAGCCATTATATATAGCTTGAAAAGTCAATATAAATACTTGGCTAAATTAGAAATAATATTAGCGTTTATCAACTGAGAATATTTGTTTCAATATACATTCTATTTAAAAACTACTATTAATAAAATGCGGTTTTTTTTATGAATATTCGTTATTAGGCAGAACTTACAGAGAAAAACTGTAGGTTTAAGAATTCATACAGATTTTTTTCTAAATATCTCATATACAAAAAGAACTTCTATAATTTCTAAAAACATTACTTTCACACAACGGCATATTAGAAACTATGTACATAAAATAGTTTAAACATTCACACGCAAATATCCACATAGGATATAGCGTGTGCTTTGTAATAAATAAATGTAAAAAGAATAATAATAATTACTAAACACGGGTCTTTTGTATTTGTTTTTGACCTTCAGAACTGAATCCTATGATCAAGACGCACATTGTCTGAAATTTCTAAAAATAACGCCATAGCATTATTAAACGCCATCACCAATGAAAGCATCAAATGTGGATTAGAGTTGAAATCAAGCCGCATTTACAGACAACCATACTGTAGTATTTCCAGGTTGTCTACATAAATACGGCAGTTTCTTAGCTCTACATTATACACATGTTCTATGTGATCAGTAATTTCTTACCGTTCTTGGTGACAATAAAATAAGCGCATCTTTATTGTATTTTTATGGAAATGATTAGGGATACCAGCAGAGCAGCAGAAGTAAAATAAAACAAAGCAGCTTATAGAAATAAAAGTCTGACATAACCTTCAAGTGGACCATGCCTTCATCACATATCCCAAACACTTACAAGTAACAATGATATATTTTTTAAAAATTTGATCAAGACAAAATATTCGTGATTGTTCCTGGAAAGCTGGAGTTATGGCAGAGGACAGCTTCAATAGAATGATTGAGAACGTGCTTCTGGCAGAAATATTGAAGTGATAGTAGGTTCGAATAGAGACTCGCCTCTTTTGTTAAAAAAAGAAAAAAAATGAGAATATAAAAATAGAATATATAAAAATAGAGCTGAAAACATATTATTAAATGCAAAACTCTAGCTGTGATAAAATCTAAATGAAAAACTGCAACAAAGCTATACTTACAATTCTATTTAAGTAATCAATAATTGATTATATAAATACAGCATCAGCCTATTTGTTGGGGGGGGGGGGGGAAGATGCCAAAGACATTAGGAAAGATACTGCAAAGAGGAAAAATGCAAAGAAAATACTGCAAAAAAGATAACCAGACACAGAAATGGAACTGAAAAAAAAACATATACTGAATATAGATAGCGATGTATTTGGAAGAGTCCGAGTTATTAGACGCCAACCTTCTCATTGCTTCCATGAACCTATAACCGAGCACGACAATGCTATAACTGTAGAAGTATGGCTAGGAGAGAGAGAGTTTTATCTGAAAAATCAGCTAGTTTATATTGTATATTTTTATCTTTGTAATAAGGCCTGTAAATAGTGGGTATCCTTTTAATTAAAATGCAGTTGTTAATGTGTGCAATAAAAATATATATACACACCCTCTCTCAAGCTCTATATAGTGAAAGCTATATGTATATATAGCTTACAGACCATTCCAAAAGAAACTCACCATTTTTGACCAGAATCGTCTGCTTCATCGATGGAATTCATCTTTCTGAAAATACACAGAACTATATTATTTATCTTGCAACGTAATATATATATATTTACAAAGCAATAACAAGCCATCTATAGATATATATAAAATGAAAGGATTTGAACACGAATATTTCTTTTATATACAATACAAACTTATACTGTCCTTACTGCGATGAAACATTATATTGGAAGGACTTGGCTCATCAGTGGTGAACCCTCCTAGCGGTTTCGCCAAATTTAATCCACCAGACCGCTTATTTATATTGAAAACCATTTCTGAGATTCTACCCTTTAGTACTGCGTATAAAATCAGAATAGTCCAATACAGTATTAGAGTTCTAAGAAGCGGTCTGATGGATTAAATTGGTGAAACCGCTGGGACGGTTCATCACTGATGAGACAAGCCCTCCCAATATTTTTTATCGCAGTAAGGGCAGTAGAAGTTTGTATTGTATATAAAAGCACATTCGTGCTTAACTCCTTTCATTGTATATATACGTATATTAAAATAGTTAATATTCATAAAGTATTCGTAATATTATAATACTATAAATTGGAAAATATGTAAAATAGGATATATTTCGAAGATTTATTTATTGATCGATAATAATATTTATGAACAAAAATCTGTGTTTTTCAAATTTGTTTCCACAACAAACATTTTCACCCTAACTTTTAAAAACTTTTGGTTTGTATAGTAAGAAAAAAACGAGAAAAAATAGTGGAATAAAAAGTAAATATTTTACACCCACACACAGTGAAAATTAATAAAATTATGCTGCCAATCACTGCGGCATAAGAACCGCTATTTGTAAAGGAAAAGGTATTTCATAAATCATATTCCTTTTTTTTATGTGAATCAACAATTATTTAGTTTGTAATGTGAAATTATGTAACTCAAAATTCGCGCGCCATTCACTCTTCTTAAAAACCGAAAAATAAATGGCAACAATGTAAACATCTACGATTTATTGGTTCTTTTGAGCTTTGTTTGATGTAGACGTTGAATAATAGATACGTATTTGTAGGATTTACATATGGAGAAGCGCTACAATATCAGATTTTGTTTTCTATTGGGAAAACCACCATCAGAAACATGACTTGTTGGTCAACCAAACCAGAGTAATAAGGAAACATTTAAACTTATTTGGAGATGAAATGCGATCCATTAATTATAATTATATAAAAAGGGTTTCTTCAACAATTTATTGCACAAAAACTTAAATAAAAAGAGAGGAAGCGAAATATTTCTAAAAATTTTCTTTCACAGATCCAGTACTCATTTTCAATACAATTATTTATTACCTTTTGTAGATACATTTTAAATTATAAAGCAATAAATATATTTTATAGATAGAGAATTCTTCCTGATTTGAAATTAGACGAAAAACATGGTGAAGGAAGACGAGTTCCTTTTATTGTTGCATAGGTGCAAGCTTTCGGGTAAAAACCCTTCAACAGGCGAAAAATGAAGCGCGACTTATAAGGACTATGGTACAAATGGTATATATATATATACAAAGAAAGTTTTTAAACTATTTATATATGTGTTAATATTAACGGAAGAACGATTTTGAGTAAAGTAAATATTAAATCTGCAGTCTGAAACCACACGAGACGGCGCATGATTAGGGCTATTTAAATAAACATGTGGTAGGTTTAAATAAAGGACAGGAGTGGATGATAAGCTTCTGGGAGTTTCGGTCTTCCGTTAATATTAACATATATAAATAGTTTAAAAACTTTCTTTATATATATATATATATACCATTTGTACCATAGTACCCATAAGTCGCGCTTCATTGTTCGCCTGTTGTAGGGTTTTTACCCGAAAGCTTGCACCTATGCATCAATAAAAGAAACTCGTCTTCCTTCACCATGTTTTTCGTCTAAAATATATTTTAAAAACTAATAATTTATATTATACTGATTGTACATATTGCCAGACACTTCTTTCTTTTTTACACAGTTCTTTTTTTTCTTTCTCTTTCTCGTTGTTAACATCATATGGCTATTCTATTCACGGCTTAAAATTATTGTAAATATATATGTATAGACAAATGTAAAGGCATCCATATATGATGGCGCAAATGTCCCTAGAGGGATATAGCGCTTTAAATTGTAATAAAATTTTTAAAAAATACAATTATTTACACTTAATGTATTTTGAATTAAAAATTGAGAAAATGTAATGATCAGGGCCTAGAAATGCTTCAGTTCCTCGAAATGACCCAGAAATTCTACGAATATTTTCACGCAAAGACAGCAGATATAACTTTAGGCAATTAACGGAAGAAATTGGAAAGAGTAAAATTGTGAAATTTCAATATTTTGACCAACCATCTTACAAAAAAATATTTAAAAAATAGCTACACCTGTACTCCTCTAGCTCTATCTCTTAAAGACATTTCGTGTTAAAATCATTCCACATCCTCCTTATTCCCCTGACACATCGCCATGAGGTTTCTACATGTTTGAAACAAATTCTTGGAAGGTAAGAAAATGTCAATTATGGCTGTAATTGAAGCTTCTTTTGATGAAGAAGGTCGGAATTATCAGCGGAGGGATGTTCAAAGCGGCTATCCCAAAATAAAAAAGATGTGAAAGATGTATAGAAACAAATGGCGATTATTTTTATTAGAATGCTTTAACCTGAATAACATATTTTTATGCTTTCTGTCTTTTTTCTATGTTTTAAGAATAGAAAATAATTTGAGATATACCTTGTAGAAGTATAATTGAATTATAAAAATATATATTTATATTTTCAGATATTTGTGCACCTCTGTTATGTTCTACTTTAAAATATAATGTGAACTTACAGTAATCAACTTATATTTATCAGTTTATATATATATATATATATGCATACAGAGTATTTGTAATTCTATATATTTATAGAGATAAAATAGCTATTTATAATCTCTAATATTTCGAGGAAAACTTTCAAGGCAATATTTATCCCGAAGAAGTTCCATATTGGAGTAATAAATTATTTTCATCCAAGGGTAGTACTATAAAAGGAAAAATAGATTGTTTTATTTCTTCAACCACTCTATATGAATTATATATATATTGCTAATTAACTATATTATATATATATATTACAAATTAACTAGCTGTTCATTTTAACATAAATACTCCCAAAATGTTGACCAAAATATTCTGATTATGATAAATAAATATATATAATAGAAATTACCAAGCTGGTTCTACCTTTTGTCAAGGATGTGTTCACAGGGTCTGTTGGCTTCTGGAACATTGCATTGTATATTTAATTACAAGTTCGGAGGGGAAACACACAGAAAAATATAGAGAGAGTAAAATACAAATTATACTATTCAAATGAGAAACCATATCTAACAAAACATTAATATTCAATTGTCTCTCATGAGGGTGGGCTCTTATTAAAATTGAATTGTATGAGCGGTTTTTTTTTATGTTTTCTTTAAATGGCAGAAGACCATCTATATACAACAAATATCAACTGAACTTTGATTTAGGTTTGTTCCATAATATTTGGCCAACTAATTTACTTGATATATTAATAAAAACCAATTAGGTACGCGTTTCTGGCAGTTGGCCCTCGTCAGCGTAATGTAGCCTTACCTCAACGCCAAAAATTTGGTTCAAGAGGCTTACTGAGAAATCAATAAATGAGTGCTAAGGCAACATATGCATAATTATGCTAAACATTTGAAAAAGTAATTTTAAAAAAAGACATATCCTGACCGCTCACATGAGCGTTTTAAATCGCAGAGCGCCATCTAGTGGAACAAATATCAACTAAACGTTGATTTAGGTTTGTTCCATTATATTTGGCTAACCCTGTTACATATTGAAAAACCAACCACATACGCGTTTCGGAATAGTGGCCCACGTTAGCGTGGTACAGGCTGTACTTCAACAACCAAAAAGCTCGTGGTATAAATTACAGATTCAAAGAAGTTTGAGGAAACATTTCAAAGTTCGATTTATGAGAAATAGATGACTAAGAAGAAATTTCTCAATAAACCTCATTTGACGTCAGAGCCGAGTAATATTTCTAGATGCCGATTACTTCCCTTTGTGTGAAGGCCTTTATTTCCTCTTACAGGGGAATAATCTTGCTTGATATCTTAACATTTTTATAAAATATCAAAAAACCTTACTCAATATGTTTCTTTATGACAAAAACCACACGAGCTTTCGAGTCCTAGCTCTTCAAATGCTGCTTTTGTAATAAATAAACATATTGCGTACGTTTTTAAAAAATATTTTATAAAAGTAAATCGCAATTTTTTCATATATCTCAATATGAAGCCAAAACATTCTTAACATTTGTAGTATCTATATGCTAAGCATTTTAAATGAAACTAATATACAACGGAAATGTTTAATGCGTTTTTAAATAAGATCTTGAATAAGACAATACAACACACCTCTCATCAAAATACCTGGTTGTAATTATAAAATCACTTAAATAAAAAAAATAATAAGAATTAGAAAATTTGACAAAATTGCCACACGGACTATCAATACGTATTTTTTTAATTAAAATTTTGAAAACCGAGCCAGCCTCCTAGGTAAAAACGCTCTTCGACTAGTTTTATAACGCTAAAATGATGCAAATAAAATGCAGCAGATTCTATACGAAATCCCTATTTTCATATTTAAAGTTATAATTGACTATAATAGGTATACTTTTATTAGAATCAATTGCAGAGCACACTGTAAATATGTAAATAGAGCTTTCATATAACGTGTACATAGACTCTTCTTTTTATTTATCTCCTATTAGCGTTATAAAACCAGTTAAAGAAATTTGTGCTAGAAAGCTGGCACAATTTCTTATTTAAAAAAAAAATACACATTGGTTGTCCGTATGATAATATTGACAAGTGTGTTCTCTAGCAATTTATTTTTATATTAAAAAATAATAATAATTGCCATTTTCCTATATGTCCCGTTGTGTTTAGCAGATGTTCTCACCATTTTTCTCCCAGTGGGCCTTGAGGATGTTACATTTCCTCTGATCAGGGGGAAGAGGTTTGGGTGTCCCAGTGGGCCGCTGGTTGTTGGCTGCGGTGTCGCCTCCTGTCACATTGCCACGTGTCTTCTTTTATCTTCAGTACAGTGACATCAATACCATTCAATATAAACATTTAACTACAATTATTTTCATAAATAAACACCTAATGTAGATCAGATAATTATGTATAGCTTGTGCTAACGATTGGTTAACGCCAGGTTAGAGTGAACACTTTTGAACAGCCCACGTCCTCTTCTTTTTGAATAGTTATTACCTCATTAAAGACAACGCCTGAGTACCGATCACTATTTTCGGTATTAGTAGAGATATTCATAATTTGAGCGTAATTACTGTATTGAGATGTTACTAAGTATATACTGCAGTGGAAAATTCGGTAATATGAACTTTTTTAAATAAAATATATATATATTTATGGAGAAATCTAGGCTACTCTAGAGCGATGAGGGCTATAGCCAAAAACAACAGTTTACAGTTTAGCTTTCTGAATTTGTCGAAGCTGATGTGTTAGGAAATTCATCCTTCACAACCTGCCAGGTCTTCTTTTTAAATAAATGGCTTTTTTTCAAACAACAGATTTCAAATTATATATAAGTTATTCAAGTGTGATATGACAAATTTTGATATTATCTGAAGGATGAAACTTTACAAAGATAGGATTAGTCACATTCTCAAAGTCTCGACCCTCGGATTATGCTAATTTGCATGATAGAGGATTAATTCCCGTAATACAAGAAATGATTTTAATAAAGTTGTCATTTGCTTTCATTAATACTAATAATATTAATAATGCTTCAAAAAAACACTTGTTAAGGCAACATTGACAAAACATTCTCTCGAGTATTACTCGGGCGAAGCCAGGTCATTCTTCTAGGGAACAATAACCAAAATAAAAGCCATTCGACAAGACAAATACACTCATAAAAAAACTTAAGGAAGTTGTACCTTTTAGCATGTATTTCGGGATTCAGATAATAACTCTGTAAGATATTTGATTCACAGTGACCTTTATTGAATACACGAGATAACCAAGTGGGAACAAAATTACCTCCGTCTCCTTCAAAAAAGCAGACTACCATAACATTAAAGACATTCCACTTCTTTAAGTATTGTCCATGAGAGCTATATTATTTCTCCAGCAGAGCATGAAGACACTGATGAAGTGACAAACCAGAGACATGCCGTACCAATGATCGCGACGTCACTCTTTTCCAACACGAACTCGGTGGAGTTCTTCCGAGCGTCTTGGAGCTGAGATTTCTCCAGGGACCTGATGAAGGAGTCGAGGGGGGCTCTGGTGAAGGTCACGTGGACGGAAGATGGGGAACAGGGGGGACTAGAACTCCTGAAACACCGCGGAGTAACATTGTTGAGTAGTCCATGGTATGTCCCAATTATGGCAGTGGTAGTTGTTGAGTGGTCCATGGCATGTCATGTGTATATACCATTTATGGCAGTGGGGTGGATACAAATAGATTAATTCACTATTTACATAAATTGTAAATTTTATTTTTTAAGTAGTCGACTTACAGCTCATTATTCATTATACATTTAGCGAGATAAATTATATCTGAACAATGTTTAGTAGCCTCTTATCTATTATATTTTATTTAAATTTATTGAAGGGGTCAAATAAAGTTTAATAAATAATTAACAATTAGATTATTTCTGTGTGAGACAAATACTAGCAAGCTTTTCAGCAAAACCACTGCTCTTTATCGAGTTTATCAGATATATAGAAAAAATGATAAACTACTTATTATATTATACATTCGGGAATATTTTAGAGAGATAGTTATCAAAATGATGTTGTGTGTGATAAGAATTAAAATTTCAATACATCGTATAACATTGAAATACCTAAAGATGGAGGTTTCCTGATCTTTTTTTTTTAGTGAATCAAATTAATTACAACCTTTTATCACAATGTTTCGGTCAATATAAATTACCTTCATCAGGATTGTGTGGGAAATTGAAAAAAAAAAGGTTATCAACCTTTAGCATAAACGAAAAACGTCGAAAGAATAAAGTATTCCTTTCGAAATCGAAAAGTGAATTTATTAGTCAATGGAACACCCTATTATAAAGAACAAAAAAAAGGAATCGATAATATGATCCTTATATCATTTGTATCTATATTTTTATTTAAACATGTGTACCTGGTTGTATATAACCTGCTCAACTCGAAAAAGGACCCGTGATCTCATCGAGCACTTTTTATATGAAAAATAATTTCTTCAATGACATTCATGAGATTCTTGTACAAGTAAACTCCTCCTGTGAGTCCAATTAATCAAACGTGTCCATGGAACCTTGTAAATAGAATAGTATAACTTCTTTCTATATGTAAGGCACGTGTTACACTTACAAGTAGAAAGGATGTCCCACCAACATGGCCTCGACCATGTGTGCTCGGGATAAGTGATCTCTGTCGGCCTCCTTTAGATATTATTAAATATTTCTTTACGCAACTCTATCATATAAACTTCTTTATCTTCTATTAGACCTTATTAAAGTATTTCTAGACCTCCTTTTTTTCTATAGTGTCAAATCCTTATCTAACCATCATAAATAATTTCTAGACATCTTTAACTGTTGTTTAGACTTGTTCCACTCTTCATAAAAACCTCTCAACCACTTTCTAGATGTCTTCATCTAGATCGTTATTAAAATTTTACGACAGCTTGTCTTCTGTGTGTGCAGGATGGTCAAAAAGATCAAGTGGGATCGCTAAGGATCTCTGTTTAAATTCTTTTAATTTAATTTTATTTATTAAAAGAGATACGTACACACAAATCAAAAGATATTCAGGTCATATTCCGAGAAACAAACAGAGGACACTCGTTTTCGTCACCAGTTACGTGATCTCTGATTGGTCAGCCTTCCCCGGTGGCGTCGACATACGCGCGACCTACAACGGTCTTTGCAACCGTTTCAAATCTATATACTTTCTTCCGACGTCGCTCAAACAATATTCTTTGGGATAGCATAGCTTCAATTTAGGCCCATTTTGCTTCTCTTTAGATCACCAGACTAGTTTATTCTCAACACTCCGTGTCCATACTACTATAAGCAGGGATAGAGGGAGAAGTAGTACTCACGCGGCTGTCTGCTGCGCCGTACTACCCTGCGACGTGGTAGTACGCCGGGAGTACCTCTGGCTCGGCCTCCTCTCGAAGTGTTGACTGGACCGCCGGGGGGGTCGGGACTGGAGCATGGTCTGGAACTCGGTCTTGCCGCTGTCAACACGTCAGCTCAGTCCACATATAGTACTCATCATGTCTACTCTTCATTATCTCAATTCTGTTATTGTGGAACTTCACTACATCAGGACGCGTGCTCTATAGAGAGATAACACACTTTTTTTCTATATTAAACCCCCATATATATAAAACAATATAATTACAGACTGCAGCAGACCATTTTGTTCTAACTATTAAGAAAATTATGAGAAAGTTAGAATTCTTTATTAGCCACTGAAGCCATTTCAAAAAGCTTTCCTTTATATTTTTAAAGGCAAATTAAAACATGTAGCTTTATATATATTTTTTTTCAGGTTTCTGCAACCAAAGACTTTTTCAACTGTCTCAGGTGTCTATGAAGTAATGCTTTCATGAGGCTATTATAGTTTTATCGAATGTAAGTGTGCTGGCTAGATGAAGGTGCGCCCAGTATGGATTCCTGAGCTATTTAATGACGTGGGATTGCTTAAAGAGAGCTCTCCTGTCGTATCTACCTATATCGGAAGCGAGAGCCCATCCGCACGAGGACCTGCTTGCGGAAGGAAGGTTTGACGGGGCTCTGGAGACGGTAGAAGGCGTGGTACTCCACGCAGCACTTCCACAGGTGCTTGGCGGCCCGGTGGTGGAACAGGCGGAACACGAAGGTGTGTTCTTGTTCCCGGCCCTGGCACACCGAGGCTTTGAGAACATCGTCCTGGCATCTTCAGTAGTAAATCAAGTTATTATTGAATTGTGTCAAGGGGAACCAATACATCAGTAACTAAGGTCATCGATATATGTTGACATTGAGACATTTCACATTCGCGGAGAACCACCACGGTCACCATTATATAGATAAGGTATCGCATAATGCTTCAGATCGTTTAATCTCGATGCCAACAGATTGTAATATTGGAACCTACTAATATTGAAGTATGGTCAAGATGTCAGTTCACCCTAACATCGAGCCATCGAAGATATCAACTGATTATGAGCTACCAAAACATAAGGCCAACAGACTTATAAGGCAAGCATAGTGTGATATGTAACACATGTGATATGATATATTGTGATATTAGGATATCAAGAGATGCCAAGATAAAGTGATAGATCAAGAAATTCACCTCGTCATCATCCTCCACCACCACCAGGATGAGCTTGTTGCTCTTGAAGTCCAGCCGGATGATCTTGGGCCAGAAGAAGAGGCCGATCTTGCTGGCGCCCTCGAACACCAGGACCCCCGTGGGGGTCAGACCTAGGGAGTACTGGTTGCCGTCCTTGCCCTGCAACGCCACAAATTTATATAACACATAGTTGGATGTGCTCTACATAGTTTGCTATTATTAATGATGAGGAGCTAATCTTGAATCAAATCTTTTATTGCTATCCTCCGATATTTCGACGAAGCCTACCGCTTATCTTCTTCCTGGAGGGTGTCTCTATCCACTGGTTTATATTATAATTAGGATAATTTTTAAAATAATAAAATGGACATGGCATCTGCCCGGTAAGCGGAACACTGTGGGTTCGATTCCCATCCCTGGGCAATTGTATTTTTCCGTTCATCATTACTCTTCACAATTCATCATTTCATACTTCATCCCTTAGGATAGAAATAGTCGTTATTTCTTCTTAAAATAAATTGCTATTTTTCATTCAAAAGAGACATTTGCGGTAAAACTTGTCAAACGTGTCGTTCTACAATCATAAGCCGCATTATATTGTATTATAAGAAAATTTATGATAACATATTTTTGGATAAAAATTGTTTCTTCTGATTATTTTATATGATATGGGCATTCTTACTAAATATAAAATTATGGTTATTCTCAGTGTATGTGTTCAGCAAGGTTAGAATTCTCCCTAATACATAGAGTTGAATGTGAAACACCTTTCTTTTAAATGTAAACGCACAGCTGCCTTTCGTGCCTTTCAAATCGACAATTCAACATCCGCCATTGATTGTGTTCCAGTGTGTGACTCAGGAATCGCAGTCCTTATGATTTCATATTTGGATAGCTCTTCGTAAATAGAAAACCTCTTTCAATTTCAAATTATTTCTACTCTGAGCATAATATGACTTATTGTACTGTCCTAATGAAATAAATAAAAATCTTGAAACTGGAATAAATAGTGAATAGATTAGTAGCTGTTTGATGATATCGTGAAAGAAACGTTTTTAGTTGGGTTTTTTACTTTGTGAGCGATAGCTGTCACTATACCTCAAATTCTCTAATAAATAGAAATATTTATGGAAAATAGATAGTAAAATTTTCTACATCCTATTAATAGATACTGAAAGATTACTATAAAGAACTAGATAAGAGTAAGTTATTGATAGAAAAATATGTTATACTGATGGGAACAAGTTATTAAATAGGCACTAACTATCTAATACAAACATTTTTTTTATTGATAAAAGTTACTATGGGAACAAATAATTGATAATACGTTATAGATAGAAAGAGGCCGCTGATAAGAATAAATAGTCAAATAAGAAAATATTCTATATACAAGTATCAGAGTCATCAACAATCAATTCTGTCATCGTTTGCTTTTGTGAATGGAATAAATACCCAAATATGGCCACTTCTTATAAGCATCGGTGGTTCAGTGGTAGAATGCTCGCCTGCCAGGGTTCGATTCCCGGCCGATGCATTTTTTAAAATTTTTTTTACAATTTTTAAAACTCATTTATATATATTATTAAAATATACAAGTATCAGAGTCATCAACAATCAATTCTGTCATCGTTTGCTTTTGTGAATGTATGTAAATAATGGATTTCATATTTTTTATTAATTTTTGTTCTGACCTTTATTTGTTTAAATATATTTTTAAAAATCGTTTAAAATGCAGTCGCAATCATTAGCGAACACATATGTTTGCCTAATATTTCCATATAATAATACAATTTTATTAACATCATGAAACGCGATATCCCAAACTCAGGGATATTTGCGTCGATACCTCTCTCTACATCACAACAAATCGGCTATATACAATCCTGTTCAATTAATTATTTTACATAATTAACCAAAGAAAATTGTCCGAAGAGGAAAACAAACAACAAAGCAAAACACACAAAGCAAGCATCGCAGTTCTTTTATTTCTAAGTTTTCTCCCTCTCCCTTTTCCAATTTAAAAGAAAGTTGTAAATAAATTTGCAAAATTGATCAAAATTTTTACACCTCTCTTTATCGTCTACAAATTCATCAAGCTGTCCAATTAATATTTCCATATGCTCTTTTATTTTTTTACAGAAAAATATTTACATGCCAGTATTTTGGATTAATTTTTTTTATAAACCTTTTTTTAAAATTCTTACTGAGAAGATGGGCATCGCAGTCAGGATTCTTTAGTCAGTCACTCAACTCAGGCAATTTCAAAGGTTAATGGGGGTTTGGTGGAAAAGCTGCCGTCTATTTCAACTATATTAATTTTGAAACAACTAAATGGATTGCAAAAAAATAATTAAATCAAATACCTAAACACTAATATAATACAATTTTTGCCATTACACACTTTTTTCCTGTAGTTTATGTGTTTCTTCTGTATTGCTATTCTATGGCACTTCTACTATTTATTATTGATGTACTTTCAGTATGAAGGATACTTCACTCGGGGGATTTCTCGGGCGAAGCCGGGTCATTCTTCTAGTTATTAATAAGAACAATTATTTTTACTAGAAATAAGTAAAAATTTATTTTATTTGACATATCGGACGCGATATCCCAGCTTGGGATACTTGCGCCTAAATACATTTTAGCAGCTTAAATACAATTCACTTTCTATACAATTCAATAAACATCACTAGAAACAAAATTAAAACTGAAAGGTTGGTTTACTCAAACGGAAAATAAAATCTAAAATTAAATAACAACAATTTTTGAATTTTACATAGGTGTTGTTGTGTTATATTTATTTACAAAATAAGTTATTATGGAGGCAAAGTTATTGATAGGTGCAAATTACAGATAAAAACAACTTATTGAAGGAACAAGTTACTGAGAGGATACGTTATTAATATGAACAAGCTACTTATAGGAACTAATTAGCAAGCGAAAACAAGTAACTAATAACGAACAAAGTATTTATATTAAACAAGTGAATGATCAGATATTTTTTATTTCTGGGATAGATAAAACTGTTTAGAACAAGCTATCAATCGATTGTGTGAACATGTGGCCAATATAAAAAAAAAACTAGGAAAATATATAACTGTTTGATAGGAACAGGCTTCTAATAGAGGAAATAACCTTTTTCTGGGGAATTATTTATAGACAGAAACAAGTTTTCTATGTAATTAGTTAGTCTTCTTCTTCTTTCTTATCTTCACTCAATCATATATGGGTATCAAGCTTGTAGAGCTTGAGACTTGACAACCATCATGACTGGGTGAAGTAGAATGCGTCTGCCTTAATTAGTTAGTAATGCGAGAGACTGAGAGAGAGACATATATCTAACTCTGAAGAACCAAGTTACTAAGAAATTCAGGTTTGAAAAGAGGTGAACTACACCGGCGAATAAATACAAAATTTTATTTAAAATTTCAAAAAACCTTACACAATAAGTTTATTTAATACAAAAACATCCTGTATCAAAGAAACTTATTGCGTAAGGTTTTCTGATATTTTTATAATATATATATATATATAACAATAAATAGTTGTTTAGTTTTATGGTTTAGTTTTGTATTAAAATTATCTTCATTATTTTGATTATTTAAATTCAAATTATAAAATTTGTAATTGTTATTATTTAGTAGAGAGAGAGAGAGAAAAAAAAATCCTTTACTTCTAACACATCATCCAGTTAATTATATATTTATAATTAATAACAATAAAATTTAACAACGTAACGTCTTTTGCATCGGCTTTTACACGTCATTTAGACATACTCTAATTTATATATAGAATAATAGAAGTGAGAATATATTTAATATTATAAATTTTAGTAGTTAGAGAAAAGAGAGAAAGACAGAACCATGCACTTTTAATCAAACTAATAATAAGAAAAAAAAAGTTTTGTGAAGAAGGTAGATAAGATTGTTAGTATATATATATATATATATATTTTTATAATTTTATATTTTATCCTTTTTTTTTTATGATTTTTTATTTTTTTTTATTTTAAAATATGAATATAAATAGTTGTATTTAGTAATATATCTATAATATGAATTAACTTTTGTTATAAGTTTGGTTATTATGTTTTGAAACCCAAATGGTAGACCAGACATATACAAAAAAAAATTAAATTGAAATAATTATTGGAAAAAGAGATCTGCTGGACCGGGGATTCTCAAATAGAAGTCCAGCTGACATTTCACCCCTTGTCTATTATGTCATAGACCTATTTTCAACCGGATTTTATGTGTTAATATTAAGTTACTTCAGTGAAACATTTATATGTACAGATATAACAAATACAAGTGTTAACAAATTCCAACTGTAAACCTACCTCGTCCGCGACGCCCTCCTCTGTAAATAGCTATTTCTGGATGACACATGTTGCGGGGGGGATGTCGTTCCTTCAAAATTGGACCGCTTATTCTGAAATTTTAGAACAACAAGACAACCAAAGAAGAAAGAAAAAATAGTTAAGGGAAGAAAGCTAAACTTTATAATCTTTACAGCTAGTTATATTAATATAACTGATTCAACACTTATTCATCTTTCAATATTCCTTTAAAAAGGCAAATTATTAGAGTTTAATAAAGCTATTAATTGTGAAAATTCACATTTATTTAATTTCCATTTTCCTCCCCAGAAATTGGAGATTAAACAAAATGAACTCTATACAATATTACTTTAAAAATCTTGTGAAAAAAACTTCAAATCAGCTATTCAATTTAAGTTTAATTAACTGTTAAAGATTATAAATCTGTATTAGTTATTATATGGTTGTCTTGTTGTTCTAAAATTTCAGAATAAGCGGTCCAATTTTGAAGGAACGACATCCCCCCCCGCAACATGTGTCATCCAGAAATAGCTATTTACAGAGGAGGGGGTCGCGGACGAGGTAGGTTTACAGTTGGAATTTGTTAACACTTGTATTTGTTATATCTGTACATAAAAATGTTTCACTGAAGTAACTTAATATTAACACATAAAATCCGGTTGAAAAGAGGTCTATGACATAATAGAGAAGGGGTGAAATGTCAGCTGGACTTCTATTTGAGAATCCCCGGTCCAGCAGATCTCTTTTTCCAATAATTATTTCAATTTAATTTTTTTTGTATATGTCTGGTCTACCATTAGGGTTTCAAAACATAATAACCAAACTTATAACAAAAGTTAATTCATATTATAGATATATTACTAAATACAACTATTTATATTCATATTTTAAAATAAAAAAAAATTAAAAAATCATTAAAAAAAAAGGATAAAATATAAAATTATAAAAATATATATATATATATATATATACTAACAATCTTATCTACCTTCTTTACAAAACTTTTTTTTTTCTTATTATTAGTTTGATTAAAAGTGCATGGTTCTGTCTTTCTCTCTTTTCTCTAACTACTAAAATTTATAATATTAAATATATTCTCACTTCTATTATTCTATATATAAATTAGAGTATGTCTAAATGACGTGTAAAAGCCGATGCAAAAGACGTTACGTTGTTAAATTTTATTGTTATTAATTATAAATATATAATTAACTGGATGATGTGTTAGAAGTAAAGGATTTTTTTTTCTCTCTCTCTCTACTAAATAATAACAATTACAAATTTTATAATTTGAATTTAAATAATCAAAATAATGAAGATAATTTTAATACAAAACTAAACCATAAAACTAAACAACTATTTATTGTTATAATTAATTTAGATTTAGCTTGCTAATCTAATCAAATCTACTTGATATGAGTTATCATTCTTATCAGTTTGCTCCTTGAGTTTTAAATGTGGAATCACTGTTATATTTTTGTTATATAGTTTTTACACTATATATATATATATATATCGCAATTTTCTTATATCTAAATACAAAATTGTCAATCTAATAATCTAAAATCTAATTTCCAACCCGCAAATAATCATATTTTATTTTCCCAGTTATTGTATAAATCTTACCTTCGACTGTAACTGAAGTGAATAAACGAACTCCTAATCCATGTCAAAGTAGAGTATTTTCTACATGTACAGGCAGTTGGCATTGCTCCAGAACAACCAGTCATATGTACACCATAAATATAACATCTACACGTGTAAACATGTGGTTTACATACCTTACAACATTCATAACCCTATAATGACTATCATTATCACAGAATTTACTACGTATGTACACATGTGGCGCACTTACAATACTGAGAAGTCGTTGACTAAAATGCTTACTGGCCTTAACGTAAAGGATAAACTTTCTAAGCATAACTTAATTGTAAAATTGTATTTTCTGACCCTAGATGAGTCTTTAAAGAAATGAACATAAGAGCGATTACAAAACACTAAATATAGGGGAACAGTTAGCGATTTCTAAAAGTGAACTCCTCGAGTAACTCAAGAGGTAACATTACGACATTACCAACATGCACCAAGTGAGAAACGATAGAGACAGTCCTTGACAGATCCTTTATTGTAGTCAAGAAACAAAATAGGACCTGTGGGGCAATCCATGTAGAGAAAAACATAACCACATTAACCAATAGCTTATTACAACTCCCGTGGTTCAGTGACTCCCTGTCACTAAATCCACATTCCCCAGAAGAAAGTGACAGGAAGTCACAGAAACGTCGATAGTTAAAATAAACTATTGGTTGATGTGGTTATGTTTTCTCTCTGAATCAACTTACAACCAACAAATGATCTTCAGAATCCATGTAGAATTATCTATCTCCAGAGATATCATCAATCAGATCGTATTGTGGGAATACGGGGCAACAACACTTACAGTACAAGCAGCCAACCATGATGACCATTGTGATAAGTTACCTGGACTGTATGGAGGTCCACGCCATACATCTCGAGCCACTTGGCCTTGTGAAGATAGCAGAGGTCCGCCTGGGCTGGACTCTGACCTCTGGAACACATCACTCGGTACATAGGACGTCATGTAGCTATTCCTATAGTACCACAGCCATGTCTTTCGGATAGACTTTGACTTTGTACTAACATTTATCGATAGCTTCTAGAGGAAACATATTTTCATTAGAAATACTCATCTAATATTTTCTATATAATCAGTGGCAAATGATGATCAACCATTGCTGCAGAGATGGTGTACATTTAAATAAAAGGACTAGAGAGGACCAAGAGATCATAGAAAACGTCGAATGTAGACATAAGGTTGATTTTTAAAAATGCTATGTTCTTTCTCTTTAATGCACAATTTGCTAAAGCATTATTCTTTCAGCCAACATTCATCGGGGGAGAACTTGAGCGTTGCCCTGTTCATTCCTTCGTGAATCTATTATTCAGAATATGACACCCACATAAAATTTTAAAAAATTCTAAATAATTGAATTATCATCGCGAATAAGCAAGTTGGGGAAAATGCTGAAATAACAAAATTGATATAAAATTCTTTTATATGACTTAAATAAAAATGAGGGTTTAAGGTAGCAGATGTCATAATATATATTTGGAGATTAAAAAAATATATATGTGAAACCTTATATCCTGATACACTTCTCACATTAAGTAGAGGTATAAACGTATTGTGTTCCACACATACTTTTTTTAGCCTATTGCCGTTCTAGACCTATTCTTAGAACGGGCTAATGTTCTAGTGTTATTATAAGAATGCATCATTACCAATCATGATACAGCATTATTACCATCACATTTTCTGACCCCAAAATAAGCAATTTAGTCTGATACTTGAATATTTTCAAATTCTTTTCAAATCTAACTATCATTTTTCTATCACAAAATATGTAAATTTGTTATGGATTTAATTTGTATAGGCTTTGTATAGCTTATATTTTAAACTGCTTTTTCACATCTACTTATTGAATTTATAATTTTTAGAAGTAGTTTTAATGGAAAAAAAAAAAAAGAGTTAAAGTGGCCTCTTTGAACTTTCCTTATATATATACATATGACCTGGCTCCGCCCGTGTTCTGCTGAAGTGATTGCTTCACTAAAAGATCCTTTTCCTGCTTACAAAAATGACGGTCTGGCTTGGCACATGTTTTTGTCTATTAACATTTCTTGAATAAATTTGTTTCTGACCATCAAACATGATGCAAAATATTGTCATCATCAATATATAGTATATATTATTATATATAAGTAAATCGTTCTAGTATTTGGTTAAGATCAAGTTTGCTTTTTGAAACTGTGGAAAAATATTTTACAGACTCTATATAAAATACAATATAACGCGGCTGATGAATAAAATAAACATTCGCGGTATAATTGCAATTTTCGTTTTAGACTCTATATAAAGTTAAAAGTTCATCCAGATGGGTTAAATATTGAGGAAACGTGTAAGAAATAAATAAATAACCATATATTGACTCGTATATGGAGAGAGATTACCTTTTGTAGAATTATAATACGAGGGTTTAGAAAGACAATCACAATATTTGCTATAAGAAATTTAAGCTATTTTGACGCGTATGTTTCTTTTAAAAATAAAATAATTTTATCATTGCTGTAAAGGCGGTATATAATTTTTATATTTTAAAAAGAAGCATACACGTCAAAAATAGTTAAAATTTCAAATAACAAATGGGGCACTAATGCATAATAACAATATTTATAAATAAAATATTCCCGTGGATACTGATATATGCATTTGTAATTATTTACTAAATTTGTAAAACGCTGGGATACTGAGGAACCAGGTTCTCCCAATACGTTTACCGTTGAAGTAAGGAAAGTAAAAATTGGTTTTAGATTTTATTTAAATTAAAAAAAAAAAACAGTCGCGTGCTAAAATGTCTAAATATATAATTATAAAATAGGTTTGAAGTCTTGAAGGCGATAATGAGGAGTTGTGTTCTCCAGACATTGAGAGAGGGTTTGGCCTTACTCAATTCTAAGTAGAGAAAAAAGATAAATAACGAGAAAGGTCAGCAGTGATGTTTCATTTATTATTAAATCGTATAACAGGCTATATATATAGCTTCCTAACTAAAGGCTCTTCCACATATACTTAGAATACATAGAATCTGATTATATGTATAGAGGTTGTAATATTATACTTAACAAATATTAGGGCATAAGTGCATGCCAACGTCCAGTGAGCTACCTGAGAGTCTTGTACTGCTCCAAGATGTCAATCTCCATCTTCTCCGTCTGGTCGGGGACAAACCGGAACTCGGAGACAAAGCCGGCGTCGTGCTCGTAGGGGTCGAAGTCTCCGCATTCCGCTGTGCCCACATGAGGGATGAGTGAGTGGGGAATATGGGGGTAGAATATATGGGGAATATGTCGAATAGATGGAGTTAGAATAGATTTAGATGGAATATAGGGGGGAAATTATGGGGATAGAATATATAGATTGAATAGATATAGATTGAATAAATGGGAATGGAATATATATGGAGATAGAGAGAATAGATGTAGATAGAATAAAGGGAAGTGAAATAGATGGGGCTAGAATAGATGGGGATAGAATAAATTGGGATAGAATTGATGGGGATAGAATTTATGGGTATTTAATAGATGGAGTTAGAATAGATTTAGATGGAATATAGGGGGGAAATTATGGGGATAGAATATATAGATTGAATAGATATAGATTGAATAAATGGGAATGGAATATATATGGAGATAGAGAGAATAGATGTAGATAGAATAAAGGGAAGTGAAATAGATGGGGCTAGAATAGATGGGGATAGAATAAATTGGGATAGAATTGATGGGGATAGAATTTATGGGTATTTAATAGATGGAGTTAGAATAGATTTAGATGGAATATAGGGGGGAAATTATGGGGATAGAATATATAGATTGAATAGATATAGATTGAATAAATGGGAATGGAATATATATGGCGATAGAGAGAATAGATGTAGATAGAATAAAGTGATTTAAATAGATGGCGCTAGAATATATGGGGATAGAATAAATTGGGATAGAATTTATGGGCATTTAATAGATGGAGATGGAATATATGGGGATAAAAGTGATGGAGAAATATGTATATAGAATAGACAGCTGTCGATACCTTGTAGACTGAGGGCCGCCAACTCCACCGCTGTGGTGTACGGACAGGGCAACTTGCCCAGAAGGATACTTTCTTTCAACTGTAGACAGAATAAATATCTGCACACACAGGGGATACCTTCAAGAAGAGAGTCTCAGAGGAAACTTCAAGGAGCAAAATTTATTTGTACATATACGTTTATAATGATAAGTATAAACGTTGAACTGCTTTCTATATGTGTAGACATGTGGTGTATTTACAGTAAAAGACAGTCGCTAACTACCCATGATGAATACAATGGCTACGTGTACTTGAGAGTATAATATACACTGTATAGTAGCAATAGTATAGATACTATGCTTATTATTTATAAAATGAAAGGATTTAAAAGCACGAATGTTTCTTTTATACATAATACAAACTTCTACTGCCCTTACTGCGATGAAAAAATATATTGGGAGGGCTTGGCTCATCAGTGGTGAACCCTCCCAGCGGTTTCGCCAATTTAATCCACCAGACCGCTTCCAGACCTTAGGCATAAATTAACACAAAGCGATAACGCGCCATCTATACATATAAAATGAAAGGATTTAAAAGCACGAATGTTTCTTTTATAATTTATATTAAAATAATATATAAAATTATATAAAAAATATATTTTTTCATCGCAGTAAGGGCAGTAGAAGTTTGTATTATGTAAAAAAGAAACATTCGTGCTTTTAAATCCTTTCATTTTATATGTATAGATGGCGCGTTATCGCTTTGTGTTAATTTATGCATAACTGGCCTTGTATTTATTGTTTGGCGGTAGAGCATTGCTCGATGCAAATATTTGAATGTAAATCTACTGTCCTATAAGCTTATGTCCATAGTTCTCTTGAAAAACATTTCTAAGATTCCATCCTTCAGTGCTGCGTATATAAGCAGAATCGTCCAATACAGTATTAGAGCTCTGAGAAGCGGTCTGGTGGATTAAATTGGCGAAACCGCTGGGAGGGTTCACCACTGATGAGCCAAGCCCTCCCAATATACAGGGTGATCCAAAAGTCCCGCACTATTTTAAAAATTAATAACTCCGCGAATATTTGCGCTAGAGCAATGCGGTAAACACCATTGTATTCAGGATGCAATGGGATTTTTTATGGCAAATAATGAAAAATTCGAAATTGATTTTAGTTACAATTTTATTCGCCAGATGGCGCTCAACCAGAATCAGAGATTCAGCGGCCAAATTGTTTAATAAATTGAAAAATATAACTGATCGACATGTATTTTTCCTTTTTGAATACCAGGAAAGAACCCTAATAATATCAAATAACAAATTAATAAAACACCATTTCGCCAAAAGTATGAAGAATTGGTTAACGATTTTCAAATACAATCAGAGATATGTAAAATAGGTAAATGCAAATTAAAACATGTAGCAAAAATATATATATTTTATATGGGGTTTTGTGAAATAGATTGAATGTTTGAAAAACACTGCTGATATCAATACACGAATTTTTGAAATGTTAATATAGTACCAAAAATTATGATGGCAATATTAATAGGATTTCTTGCTATAAGAAATGTGTAGTTTCTTGACTGATTAGCGACCCTTGACTATTTAACTGGATATTTGTCATGATCCAACAAATGAAATATAGAGGGGAGTGACAAAATATATTTGTCGTACTTTATTCCAAATATCCAATGGGCTTGTCAAATGTTATCATTGTTTATTTAACTGTACACAATTTTAAAAAAATGTGTCCCCTCAAATAAAAATAATTTTTAAATCGACCTTTTGCGTTGAAAAACGTGGTAGTAAAATCTTTTTTTTTTCACAAAATTTCTAAAGTTATTGGTGTACAGAAAATATTCCTTATGATATTTCTTCTAATGAGCGAAAAGCGATAGACTAAACATAAGGGGAAAAATTGTGTGTACCAGTGTTATGCGAGAAGTTATAACACTCTGGTTTGCACGACATAATATGTGAGCAAATGACAAACAAAATATTACTGTTCACAAAAAGAAAAAGTCAAGATGTGAGGACAGCATTTATTATCCCCATATCCCAACAAAAAGGGCTGCAAAATATTGGTAGATAATATAATACATGGCGGCTTATATAACACATGAGGTAACTGCCTTCTCTCTTGTATTAGGTCACAATCCTTGCTCAATGTGGCACCCTTCATTCTCAATCACCGCCTGCAGACGATAAATGACAGAATGGACAGCATTAAATAACATATCTGTTGAAATTGATAAACGTGCTATATGATAGAAGCCTTCAACATGGCCATTGTGGTAGGCCAGCATTGATAAACACACGATTTAATGTACCCCCATAAACAAAAATCGCAAGGCGTCAAGTCTGGTGATCTTGGAGGCCACTGGTATATAAAGTGGCGACTTATCACACGATTTTCACCGAACGTATCCTTCAGCAATTGTTTGGCACCTCGGGAGATATGAGGAGGTCCTCCATCTTTCATGAATGTTATTTCGCTTAGTGCTTTTGCCCTGCAATATGGGAATACCCTTATCTCTCAAAAGTTGAACATGACGTTCACCAGTTACAAAAACGGTTTTAAAAGTTCTTCCATTGATTTTTCAAAGAAAAATGGCCCAGTAATAAAAGAAGTGAACCCACACAAAACTGTAACTCTAGGCTGGTAAAGTGGCATTTCTGTAAAAATCCTAGGGTTTTCTGTTGCCCAAATGCGGCTGTTTTGAATGATAAATTCTCCGTTTAGAGAAAAGTGAGCATCATCTGTCCACAGAACATTCGATAGCCAGTTTTCATCAATATCAATTTGCCGGAAAACCCATGCAGCGAATTCTTGACGCATCTCAAAATCGCCAACTTTCAGCTCGTGAAATCTTTGAATTTTGTATGGGTACACACAATAGAGACATTAAGTGAAGCGTCTTTGGATATCACAATCATACTCGGCGAATTTAACGCCAAAAGTTCAATTTGGGGATCACCTGTCCAGGATAACAAAAGTCAGCAGGTTGAGGACATGCTAACCGACCTCGACCTTACACCGTTAAATAACGGAGAGAACACCTATATCTATCTAAGTCTACAGGCACAGAATCCGCAATAGACATCACAGCGATAAATTACAACATCGCACCCACAACACAATGGAAAATCCTGAGAGGTGCCAACAGTGACCACACACCAATTTTAACAACCCTAAACTTCAAAATTGAGAATGTCCATTAGAATAAAAGAACATGGAACTTTAGGAAAGCCGACTTGAAAAATTAACAGAAAAGCTTGAAGAACTGTGCAACGAAAAATTGAATTACAGAACGCTTGACAAAAACTTGGAAAAATTCTCTTCGAACGTATCCAAAGCTGCAAAAGCATCGATACCTAGAGGCAGACGTAAAGACCTGTGGATACCTTTCTGGAAGGACCACAACATCGAGGCAATGATTGCAGAGAGAGACAATATCAATGAACTTCCTAAAACAAATAAAACTGAAGAAAACAGAAAGAAACTCATTGAAATTAGTCACAAAATAGAACAAGAAATTTGGATATGCAAACAAGAAAAATGGCAGAATTCTGCGAAAAATGGATCCAAGAAAGGACAGCCAACACTGGAATATGATTAGAGTGTTAGAAAACAATCAAAACCAACACCAATCCTCCAATACTCCAACCGATATGAATAGAACAGCGAGAACGAGAACAAACAGATGGCTGACATAATTGCTGAATATCTTTCAAGCACTTCCATACTCAACTATACGAATGAAGACAGGACTCTATGAATAATATAAACCAGTTAGTTAAACAAGCAAGAAACTTCCATCAACAAGATATTTTCTCGAGAGACTTCACACTGAATGAGCTAAACTCATCAATAGAAAAATTCAAGAGGTCACCAAGAGATAATCTAATCTTTGGTCAAATGATTAAACACTTTGAAGACAAAGCTAATAATCAACTCCTACGAATACTGAACATTTCATGACAAACTGGTAAACTACCAAAGAAATGGAAGATATCAATTATAGTGCCAATACTGAAACCAAACAAAGATGCCAAGGAATACAAGAACTATCGGCCAATTGCTCTCACCAGCATACTTTGTAAAATACCAGAACGAATTATCCACTCTAGGCTCATAGTCTGGCTCACTAAAAATAATAAAATAAACCTCTACCAAACTGCCTATAGATCCCAGCACTGTACGACTGATCAACTGTTCTACTTCTGTCAATCAATAATAGATTCTTTCCAGGAAAAACCGCCAAAGAAGACCACGGCTATATTCCTTGATATGACCTCAGCTTTTGATCGAGTGTGGAGGGAGAAATTACGCGAAAAGCTGCACAACATCGGAGTAAGAGGAAAAACCTTAATCTGGATTGCAGACTTCTTAAGGGGAAGAAGGTTAAAGGTTCGGGTCAATGGAGAATTTTCCAAGGAAGGAAGAACATGGGCTGGTGTAACTCAGGGATCTGTGCTCAGTCCTCTACTCTATCTGCTTTATATTAACGACATCCATCCTTACCTCACTGAAGACACAAAGGTTGCCTGTTATGCAGATGATATAGCCATATGGCTAAAAATCGTAAAAAATACTGAACACATCAATGAGAGGACTGGAGATGTGGGCAATGGAACTCCAAATGACCATAAACCCAATAAAACCAAACCTATGCGTCTTCTCCACTCACAGGGGAAAAGGCATAAATATAACCACAAAATAAGCATAAACAAACAAATAATTGATAAAATTAGAAATCCATTATACCTAGGTGTGATACTGCAGTCCTGGATCTTTCCAGTTGGTCTCGAGGACCACGCCATCACCATCTCCTAAGCGGCAAAATACGCGATCTAGTACGTATTCATCGTAGATTGCAAAATGCGTGGTGTCGCTGGAGACCCACTGGCGATTCTCCACCAAACTCTGCAGCGCTGGCAGAGGCGCCATATTCATTGTACATAGTGTATATAATGCATATTATCTTTTTTTAATAGTGCAGACTGTGCATGTAATGACTAGATGTTAACAAAATTATTTTAATTATTATTGATGAGGAATTGGAAATTTCAGAACACATAATTAGCACCTCAAATAGAGCTATCAGAAAACTAAACATTCTGAGAAGGCTATGTGGAACAAATTGGGGCGCAAAACCCAGAATTCTCAGAACAACATATACCACCTTAATAAGGCCGATAATGGAATATGCAACACCGGTCTGGGCTCCCTCAAGCTCATCACTAATGGTAAGACTAGACAGTTGTCAAGCAAAAGCGGACAAAATAATCACTGGTGCTGTTTCATCCACCAACAATGAGAAAATTCAGAGAGAATGTGTTCTAGACCTACTCGCTCGAAAGCAGAAGACAAAATAAAAACAAATTGGATCGGCACTTCGGAAACGAGGAACCAGAGGACGAGATCTCTCTGACCACTTGTGGTTTGGTAGATCCGCCCTTTTCTGAGAATGAGGTGAAACTTACGGCTTTCAAGTTCGGGAAAAGGAAATCTCTTGGTCCCGAAGGGATCGATAACACGGTCGTGAAAGCCCTGGTAAGGATGCACCCATCGCTTCTTTCCAGGTTATTCAATAGGTACCTGGACACTGGTAAATTTCCTGAGGCATGGAAGGTTGCCCGAGTAGTGCTTCTCGAAAAGTCTGGTAGAAAGGGTAATTCCCCTAAAGATTATCGTCCGCTTTCTTTACTAGTGTGTCTAGGTAAGGTCTTGGATAGCCTACTAGCTCAGCGACTGAAGCACTGGCTAGAGAGTAATGAGCTCCTTTCCTCTTTCCAACATGGTTTTAGGGAAGGGAAGTCCACAACCACAGCTCTGAACGAGGTGTTAGAGGGGGTTGAGATGGGCTTAAATAAGGGTGCTTGGGTTCTTTTCGTGGCCCTGGACATTGATGGCGCGTTCAACTCCATGAGCTGGAACAAGCTGATGAGAAATATGATGGACATGGGTTGTCCTGATAATTTGTGCAGCTTGGTTCGTGACTTCCTGAGGGATAGACGGATTAGCCTCAGTTTTGTGGGCGGAAGTTGGAAAGAAACTGTGCTAGGGGTTGCCCCCAGGGCTCTTGCTGCGGACCTATTCTGTGGAATATCCTGGTAAACACCGTTTTCCAGGAGGAGCTCCCTGAGGGAGCCAGGCTGGTTCTCTATGCTGACGACCAGTTCCTCATTGTTGAGGCTGCTTCGAGAGCGAAGGCTGAGAAGTGTGTTGAAACTTCTCTCCAAATTTTCTCGATCTGGGCCCATGACTCTGGCCTTAAGTTCAATGTTTTCAAAACTAAAGCCCTCAGCTTTAAGCCTAGGGACATAAGAACTAAAAGGAAAGGGATCAAATGGGAACACAAGCCGGCTATCCGGATGGAAGGACGGAGGGTAGCGTTGGTCAATAGGATGACCATCCTGGGGGTGGTCATTGATGACAAGATGGGTTGGCAATACCAGGCGGATGAGATGGTGGCGAGAGTCAGGGAGGCGTTGTGCAGGCCTGTCCTGGTTGGCTCTCAACAGGGGGGGGGGAGAAGGAGGGTACTATTTTTAGGAACCTCTGCCTCTCCTGTGTCAAGCCAATCTTGCTATATGCTTCCAGGGCTTGGTGGCGCCGAAACAAGGATCAGAAGGTGGCGACAACTCTAGAGAGAGTGCAGAGGACAGCGGCACTCAGAATCACAGGGGGATATCTCACTACCAGCACGGAGGCCTTGTTGGTCCTTGCTGGGCTTATTCCCCTGGGATTGAAACTAGAGGAGAAGACCATCAGACAGAAGATCTGGGAGAACAGGGAAGATGCCCTGGGACTTGAAGCGGGGGCCCTGGAATCGAAGAGGGACCCAAGGAAGCCTCCGCAGTGGTTGCCAAAGTGGAATTGGAGTCCTGGAGGGCCAACAGGGTTTGGCACGGAGGTTTTTACTGATGGTAGTAAATCTGGAACCAATACTGGAGCTGGGGTAGTGATATTCACTAATGGAGAGCTGATCTTCCAAGAAATTTTAACACTCAGAGTGGACGAATTGGTCTTTTCAGCCGAGCTGGTTGCGATCAGGGTAGCCCTCAGAGTGTGTGCCGAGAAGAACTTCAGCCCGGACCGCCTCTATTCAGATTGTATGTCGGCCCTCGTCGCCATCAATCTGGAGAAAGGGCAACTCGCGCATCAAATAATCCAGGAGCTGGAGATGATGTCGCGGGCTCCGGAGCTCCCTTGGTTTAGGAGACACAGCCTCATCGAAGGTAATGAGTTCGCAGACAGGATCGCTAAGGCAGGATGCTTTAGAGGCAGATCACTGAGGACCCCAGTGACCAAGAAAGAAGTTTATAGGAGGATCAGGGGGCACGTCCAGGACTTATGGTTGGACAGATGGAGGAACAGTGTGAAGGGGAGAGAGTTATTCAATGGGGTAACAACACCCAAGTACCTCTGTAAGGTAATGTCCCACAAACTCATTAGGATAGTTCGGGACATGGGCTCTTCCCCAAGTCTCCACAGATTTAAAATTAAGAGAAACCCTGATTGCGTCTATGGAGAAAGGAATGTGAATGCACGCCACTACGTCTTGGATTGTCCAAGGGTAGTGGGTGTGCAGGAAGAGAGAAGGAGGGCGAGGGGCGCGATCGAGAGTAAGCTGCTGAGAAATCACAGCAAGCTTCTTGAGAAAGCCCACGACGTGGCAGCTGAGCTTTTCCTCAACTGTGAGTGAACAGAGTCGACCGGGGGCCGCCTCCCCGCGGTCCCTGCTGGACACAGTAGATAGTTTCCTATTTTGCTGTGATTAAAGGCCACCGGTATAGAAATCCTTCCAGACACGTTGTCTGGGAGGTGGTGTTTCCAGGAACAATGTCCAAGCACTATCTTGGATACCGTTACTTGGCTTATGAGTTGAACTGAATAGCAGCGAAGGGCATGGGTGGCCATCTGCTTCTAGGGTGTACCAACTGTGCTTAGGTGGGATCCTCCAGTTCTTGTTCATTTTGGCTACTGTTTCTATTTCTTTAAAAGTAAGTTTATTTTTCTGTAGCAAGGGTTCTTTTGTGCCTTTTTTTCGCTAGCGCATCAGCAGCTTCATTGCCTTCAATGCTAACATGTAAGGGTATCCATTGAAGGTGAATTTTTAAGGTATTGAGAGTTTTTGGAGATAACCAATTATGTTCCTGCTTACTTTGTCTCTAAGTTCCCCTGTGTGACTCAAGTGTTGTATGGCACTTCTACTATCAGTAAGAATCAATATATCGTGATGTTTAGTGTTTCTGATGGATTTTAAGACGTCCTAGATGGCTATAATTTCTGATCTGAAGACTGAGCAAAATTCTGGGTTTCTTCTGTTTATTTTCTCATTGCCATTTGTGTTTTAATGAGAGAGCCACTGCCAGTGTGTCCCAACTCGTCTCTGCTACCATCGGTATAGATAGTTATTGCATTTTTAGGAATTTTATTAATTATTTCTAATGATAATTGTTTAAGTATTCTCTAGTATGTAGTGTGTATTAAGTATTCGGGATTTTGGTATTGTTTTTTGGTGGGTTCATTTAAAGTGGCATTAAAAATAACATTTTGTTAGTGGTTCGCATGGAGATATTTTTTTAGCTAAATAATATTTTTCCACTTTATATTTTAAAAATCCATTTCTTTTGGCCAGGTGGAGAGGGCCTTCTTTTTCGAGACTTTTATTGGATTCTCTATTAAGTATGTTATTGGAAGTTCTGTGTTTGTTTCCATAACTCTTGATTTTGTTTATATATTTTGGCAGATTGTAGCTTATTCTATCCTTTAAGGGCATAATGTCTGCCTCGTAAAGTACAATATCATTAGGGCAGGTATTTTGAAGACCTGTAATAATTCTAGCTGCATTTAGTTGTATCCTTTCCAGTGTTTTTAGATTTGTTTCAGATGCTGTACCATAGATTTGATATCCATATTCCAAGATAGGTCTCATTAGAGATGTGTAAGTTAATTTCAGTGTTGTTGCTTCAGCCCCCCACTCTTCCTGAAATATATTTCAAGATTTTTAGTCGGTCTCTTCCTTTTCTAACAGCTCCTTCAATATGTTTACTGGAGTTAATTTCTGGACCCAGGGTGTATCGAGATATTTAGGATGTTTATTATATTGCAATTGTTGTTCTTTCAGAATAATATTTGGTCTTATTTTGTATAGTTTCTTATCGGTAGTAAAAAGACAGGTTTCAGATTTTTGGGGGTTAAATTCTAATTTATGTTAATTAGCAAATTCTTCTAGGTGGAGAAGAGTCTTGTTCAAATCTCTTTCAGCTTTTTTCCAGTTAGTGTTGCTGCTCCATAGAATAATGTCATTAGCGAAAAGTCCAATATTGGTTTTATGTGAAACTCTTTCTTCTATGCCTGCAATAAATAGGGTGAAGAGAGTTGGGCTAAGGACTGATCCTTGTGGTAATCCTTGGTACAATTTGAAGGTTTTAGATAGAGTGCCATTATATTTGACCCTGATGTATATATTTTTAAGGGAATCATTTATCCAAGTTATAGCTTTTTCATCAATTTTGAAATGTTTCTATAATTTTGTAATTAACTTGTTTTTCCATACCTTATCAAAAGCTTGTGTAAGGTCTGAAAAGCAGCTATGGTGTGGTTAGTTGGTTTTTTGTTTTGTGCAACTTTTACCTTTTGTGTGAAAAATAAGAGTTGTTCTATTGTCCCATGTCCTTTCCTAAATCCATATTGTTCTTCTGGTAAGAGATTTTTTGTGTCGGGGTGGTAGGTGAGTCGTCTGAGTATAATTTTTCCCATTAATTTGCAGCAAATATTTGTGAGGGAGATAGGTCGGTAGTTTTTTGGGTCATCAGCAGATTTGTCAAGTTTATTATGGGAATTATTGTTGCATTTTTACAGTCTTGAGGCAATTTTCCAGTTTTCCTGGAGTTATTGAAAATATTAAGAAGTATTTCTTTGCCAATTTTGCCCAAGTTTGATATCATTCGGCCATGTATTCCATCTGGCCCAGGAGTCTTGTTTAGGTCAGTGTTTTCTAATGCATAAGCTAGCTCTTTCATATTGATTTTTTTAATGGAAAATATTATAAGTGCTGGTGACATTTTTACAGTCATGAATAATCTTTCGGGCTTTTTCAACCTTGATTCTACTACTTATTTTGATATGAATTACCTGAAAGATTGGCAGCAATTTTGTCATTAGTTGCTGGTGTACCATCTGTATTCTTAATCATATTTGTGTTTTCAGTTTGTGGCTGGACTCTGTCAATTTGTTTTGCCAAATTCCAAAGTTTTGTATTTGGGTTTCTTGGGTTCAGGTTTACACAAGTTTGTTTCCATTTTTCCCTTTTCACATTTACGTATAATCTTTTTATTTTTGCAATCACAATGTTCAGTTCAGTTCTACAATTTGTTTGGTTTTGGGTGCACTTTTTTGTAGTTCATTTCTTTTAGTTATAAGTGTTTGAATATTTTTGCCTGGTGTGTATAATTTGGAATCCATTTCTTAATATTACCTCTTGGTATTGAAACTTTGGCTTATTTTATAATGGTGTTTTCTAAAGATATCATATTAGCCTTTTTGAAGTTCCAGAATTTTTCTTAATTGAGCTAGTTTTGGTCTTGGTGCTAATTTCTATCAAATTAGGCAAATGATCACTCCCAAAACTTTTTAATATTTGCTTTTTGCATTTGTGGAAAATGTCAGGATAGTAAAAACTTATATCAAGGGCTTGTGCAGTATTATAGCTTGTAGGAATGATGGGTAGGATTCCCATCATTTAAGCACATGAAGGCATTGTCGTCAAATATGTTTGATAGTATTTTGCCTCTTGGGTTTGGCGTAGAACATCCCCATAGTTGATGTTTGGCATTAAGGTCACCTACAATAATAGTGTTGTCTGTAAGAAATTGAGCCATTGTTGCATCGTCAATAAATGTATTGTTTGGAGGGTGATACATATTGTATATGTTGATGGCTTTGTTTTGATTGAGGTAGACTTTGATGCCTTGGGCTTTGAGGTCTAATGTGTTTGGAATATTAACGGCTATGTCCTCATAGTACAAATTCTTGATTAAAAATGCTAGGCCACGCCCTTTAACAGCATATACAGATGTATCTTCAGACCTTACCCTGAGTAATGGAGGGGCCGGAATTAACATAATACTAAAGATGGAACAAACATCAAAATCAAAGAAGGAGCAGGACAGATTTCGTCAAACTTCACTTGTGAACTGACAGCTATCTGGAAAGCCCTTGATCTATGCCTTAACCAACCATCCCTGCATCAAGCAGAAGGAATTTTAATATACAGCGACTCCATATCCGCTCTAGAAGCAATTCAGAAGGGCAATACTAAAATCACACAGAAAATACACTCGTTACTTACCCAACTGGAACCATTGGAGAATAACTGCATTCTACATTGGGTCCCTGCCCATGTTGGGATCGGGGGTAATGAAATGGCATTTGAATTGGCAAAGGAAGCCAGAAAGTTGAGCCAAAGGAAAGAACAAATGTCATTATATATATAATTAAACAAAAAAATAAGAAAAGATCAAAATGCGAAATAAACTCTGAGAGATATATGACAAAAACTATAACAAGACTTAGAACAAAACACTATAAAGGAATGACAATACATCCAGATGGCACAAGAACCTATAGGGCATGCAACAATTGTCCTGGTGTGGAACTTACACCTACCCACATATTCTCATAGCCAGCAATGGCCGCAGCCTTGCAGAAATTTGACATAGACCCAGAGCAGCAGCTTTACACACCCAAGATAATGGACATTGCTGCTGCTGTGATGGAGATTCATGGATACATCTGAAGCTCTTTATTGGACACGACAACAACAACAGCATTCCAGAGTAAAATAAATTATCAGAGATAGATACATATTTTTCAAATGAATTAAAATAAATATAATCGATACTGAGTGAGAGTTGAATTAAAAATATTAGAAATTTATTATCTTCAGAAACAAACCGTATCTAAAATATCAATTTTCTTTTTGCTACATGTTTTAATTTGCATTTACCTATTTTACATATCTCAGATTGTATTTAAAAATCGTTAACCATTTCTTCAAACTTTTGGCGAAATGGTGTTTTATTAATTTATCATTTGATATTATTAGGGTTCTTTCCTGGTATTCAAAAAGGAAAAATACGTGTCGTTCAGTTATATTTTTCAATTTATCTAACAATTTGGCCGCTGAATCGCTGATTCTGGTAGAGCGCCATCTAGCGAATAAAGTTGTAACTAAAATCAATTTCGAATTTTTCATTATTTGCCATAAAAAATCCCATTGCATCCTGAACACAATGGTGTTTACCGCATTGCTCTAGCGCAAATATTCGCGGAGTTATTAATTTTTAAAGTTGTGCGGGACTTTTGGATCACCCTGTATTTTTTCATCGCAGTAAGGGCAGTAGAAGTTTGTATTATGTATAAAAGAAACATTCGTGCTTTTAAATCCTTTCATTTTATATGTATAGATGGCGCGTTATCGCTTTGTGTTACTATGCTTATTGTTAGGTTTGAAGACTTGTTGTTTAGGTTCGGATATAACCTCAAAAAAAGTTCCCTCTAGTATGTAGAATGTAGCATGTTATCATTGTAGTAGACTTCTTGCATTGTCTGTAAATAGAGATAGAGCATCTTTGAAAGATTATTTTGATATTTAAATTATAAAATTCAATTCTAGTAACAAATATTATAAATCAACATTTGACAATTATTCCGTGTGTGTTTCTTTTGAACGAAAAATCGAATTTTATTTTAAGGAGAAATAATTTTTCCATTTATCATTACTCTTCACAATTCATCCTTTCATACTTCATCCCTAAGGTTAGAAATAATCGTTATTTCTCCTTAAAATAAAATTTCGATTTTTCGTTCAAAAGAAACACAAGCGGGATAATTGTCAAATGTCGTTTTACAATCATAAGCCGCATTATATTGTATTGTAAATATTATAAATGTAAAAGCTCTATTAGAGCGCTTTAAATTATTGAGCAATTCTGTAAAATATACTTTAACAGACATTATAAGCAAAAAAATTATTCATATCGAAAATTTTATTATGTTTACTTCAATATTGCAACAATGTAATTGCATTTAAAATTATGAAAGATTTTTCAGAAAAGCAAAAAATTGTAAAAAATCTTTGAAATCCTTTATTTTTATCAAATTTACCTACACTGCGTAAATGTATATTCATGTTATTCAAATCAAATTAAAATTAGGATTTCCTAATTGTCTTTAAATAATAGCATTTACATGATGTAAAATACATTATATGTTTCCTACCAATTTAATTGGGTAATTAAAAACACATGAGACACACAAACAGTTTGTAAATTAGTCATTCAACCAATAAGGAAACTTCGAATGTAGTCAATAATTTTTTCACCTGAGGAGAAATTCATTTTAATATTTCCTTATCCCGTCTGTGTCTGGAGACTTCAAGTTTCTTTAAGCTAGTTTCTCTTTATATATATATCTCTATACATTCTTAATAAAGTAATTTCTTTATATTGATACATTTGTTTTAAATTTATAACACCATATATAACTCTTAAAATTAAAGATACTTCGGCCAGTAAATCTTTTTACTTACAACATTAGAATATTTTTAACGATTTGCCAAATGAATTAATTTTAATTTGTTTAACGAGGACAAAAGATTTTTGTCGAAACGTCTGAGATTATAAAAAAAAAATTACTGGACGAAGTATCTTTAAGAACTATGAATGCCTGACAGGCGACCTCTATCTTTACGATAACCATATATGATCTTACATATGGCTACTCTTCCGCGAGGATATCACGGGATTTTGGAACAGCGACTCTTTAAATTGCTACTTCTGCAATGTTGGCATCCAAGACAATTTGGTCCACTATCTATTCCATTGTCCATTCCTACATGAAAAGAGACTGGAAATTCGCGAAATTTCGGGGCCAACCCACTACAATGTACAACATGTATATAAAATCTTCACTACTCTTCTGCTGGATAAAACATTTGCTCATAAATATTTTTAATATTTCAAGGCGATTGATAAAATGAGAGAAGAAGTGCTCAACTCCACAGACAACGGCTAATTGCTCCCCCTCCCCTCTAGATTGCTTTTCCTCCTCACTCATGTACATATATAACCGTTATGGGGAATCCCCTTGTAAGACAATAGTGTCTTAATAAAGGTTTTTGTTGTTGTTGTATATGATCTTACATGAACGTTGTAATCGATATGTCTCTATATCTCTATCAATTCTATAACGGTACGTAAATATTTCCTTAGGTCCAAATGTGGATTATTCACGGTTGATTCTGCCTATTTCATAACTCTTCTCGTAGGATGTTATGGAATTGAAACCACTGTAGTAATGATAAAGGCCATAGCCCGAAACCATAGGTTGGGTTTATGATTGAATTCGCCGAATCAGGTGCCTCTTGGTTTATTTAACGATCTGAACGTACGCGGTATGCGCAGGGGAAAATTCGTCCTCGAATAGACCTTCCTGGAATAGCATTAAACTAAAGCGTACAGTTTGTGTTTTACTAAAATGCAACGAAATTAGAAATAGATCGGTGGAGGAAAAGATTGCCAACAATTATTTTGACCTTACTTATTACATAATGTAGGAAATCATCAAACATCATCACATTTACAGAAATACTTTATTGTACATATCAACGAATCCGAAAAGTTATCAAAAAGAAGGAAGCAATATGTGCGGAACACAAACAGTATCATTAACTGTTATTAAAAAAAGGAAATTTAACTTTATTACGCCAAATGAGGGTCTTTTCCCTAGAGGTCAGGGTCAAGAGAGCTTGATAACAAAACTAAATCAACGAAGAACCCTCCGGCATTACACCGGCCCCTGAGAAATGATGCCAGGGGCGTCGGGAGATTGGTATTCCTCTCTTCTTCTACATCCTTTATAGGACAATATGAAAAACTACGTTGTCTCAACCCAATATCTCAATTGTCTATATTGATCATGCCCATTTATTCTCTGGAAGTCTACATCCTTTATAGGACAATATGGGAAACTTCGTCGTCTCAACACAATCTCAGTTGTCTATAGTGATCATGGCCATTTATTCTCTAGAAGTCTACATGCTTTATAGGACAATATGAAAAACTACGTTGTCTCAACCCAATATCTCAGTTGTCTATATTGATAATGCCCATTTATTCTCTGGAAGTCTACATCCTTTATAAGACAATATGGGAAACTTCGTCGTCTCAACACAATATCAGTTGTCTATAGTGATCATGGCCATTTATTCTCTAGAGGTCTACATCTTTTATAGGACAATATGGGAAACTTCGTCGTCTCAACACAATATCAGTTGTCTATAGTGATCATGGCCATTTATTCTCTGGAAGTCTACATCCTTTATAGAACAATATGGGAAACTTCGTCGTCTCAACACAATCTCAGTTGTCTATAGTGATCATGGCCATTTATTCTCTGGAAGTCTACATCCTTTATAGAACAATATGGGAAACTTCGTCGTCTCAACACAATCTCAGTTGTCTATAGTGATCATGGCCATTTATTCTCTGGAAGTCTACATCCTTTATAGGACAATATGGAAAACTAGGTAGTCTCAACACAATCTCAGTTGTCTATATTGATCATGCCCATTTATTCTCTGGAAGTCTACATCCTTTATAGGACAATATGGAAAACCTTCGTCGTCTCAACACAATATCTCAGTTGCCTATAGTGATCATGGCCATTCCAATGTATCCGCAAACATTAAGGGCATGAAAGACTTAGTATTTCATTTAAAAAGGTACAATGTTACAAACAGTTCAACCTATATATTTTATATATGTATATATATTTTAAATCGCATCCCCAAGATGAGTTCGTTTAGGTTTTTAATAGAAACATGAACAATTTGGGTGGCAGATTTGTCAGAAATATATATTTTTTAAAACAACTATTCATGAGGTTCTCTTTGGACCTCTAGGTAATTCTGTTTACATATCTACGTTTTAAAGTATGATACATGGCACATGCTATTGATCTGCGTCACCTTGACTTCTTGTTAACTTTTTCTGTACTTTGCATACCCCTTGTTCGTGTTCGTTTAAAAAAAATAAAATAAAGGGTGATCGACTGAAAGGAAAAACAATGGGGGAAATAAATGCACAGAAACACAGTATAATAAAAAAGGATTTATTTTAAAAAATTAAAAACAAAAGGGATAAAAACTATTATACTATTATTATGGGTAAAAACAAGAAAAATGGTTAAGCTAAATTATACTTATATCTAAGGGATTATGTATAAAAAACAATAAACAAGGTTAAGCAAAAGAGAAAGTAAAAAAATTAACTAATCTCAGGGAAGGGAGATAAAAATAAATGGCGGGGGGGTGTCGAGCGTTTGTTTACACAGTACCTCTGGAGTGGCAGCACCGTCGCAGGCTTTTCTTGTCTTGTGCGATGTCCAATTGTCGCGCGTTGGTTGTCTAATTGTCACGACTCGTTGGTTGTCTAAGACGTCCTTTTCCGTCCTCAAGTTGCTGCTTGAGGGATACTCCAATGCGTCCTTTCCCGTCCACGAAACTCTGCTCGTGGGATTTTCTTCGACGTCTCTCCGTCCACGAAACTCTGCTCGTGGGATTTTCTTCGACGTCGTTCCGTCCACAAGACGCTGCTTGTAGGATTTTCTTGGCGTGTCTGCTCCGCCTGGCAAGGGAACTCAACTTTCCCCTCCGCTTCTAACAAGGGAATCCTGCCAACTGACCAAAAAAGAATGTAACATGACGCTCCGTCGTCTCCGCCCACGCCGACCTTTGCCCTCGGTCGGTCCAAGCTGGGGCTATCTATAGATATAGATGTCTTGCTCGTTGTCTCCCTTCACCTAAGACCTTCCTTCTATGTACAAAAAGTAAAGGATCTATAAAATAGTTTTAACACCCCTTGTTTACCTGTCTATAATTCTTATATACTTATTCTATAGCTCTTTCTACCTCTGTATACTTCTTCTCTATTCTTATATATTATTGTCTATGCTACTAATCTATACTATTGTCTATACTACTTGTCTATACTTCTCTTCTATACTTCTTGGCTACTTTTTGTCTAATTCACATTTATGTTGCTTGATATCGGATAAAGCATTCCAATACGGGTTAGAAGTTTCCAGTTTCGAATCACATTATTTTTCTAATAGTATCTTGCCTAATGTAATTTCTTAATACCTTTGCGTGACGTATCAACATGGCGTTTTGCCAGTTAATCATCGCAAGAACAGGTACCATGCTGATAAACGCTTCCCCGTCAAAATCGACGCCTTGAAAGAGAAAACAACGAAAGTATATAACTGTATATCAATACAGGTAACAGCCAAAAAGAATATAAAACTATAGAATTCAAAGCCTCCAATGTATTTATGTCTACATTTGGAAAACAAAAGTCAATTGATATCGAATTTTGCCGATAGCCTACAACAAAAAGTTACGGAAGGATGGTATCCATCAGCCAAAAAAGAAACTTCTCCCATTGGAAACTAATTGATTTAAAGCATTTTACTGGGAATGGCATTTCCCATTATATCTATATATATAAAAATCAATGTTTGTATGCTTGTTTGTTTGTTTGTTTGTATGTCCGGTATACAAATTCGCAGTAGTTCACTAATTCAAACCAAAATTTCCATACATAGGTAAAAATATACGGGGAAGACGATAGGCTATTTCAAAAAATATATATATCAATTATTAAAACTATATATTCAAATTATTCTACTTAGCTTACGAACAGCGCCCTCTATCAAAGATTAGATTAAATTATGCTGATGCAAACAAATAGATAATGCTAATAACAAACAATTATAAAAAGAAAATCTTATCTAAATATATATCACTCGGGTAGATATGCACACGGGTCAATCACGGGGCGAAGCCCGGGTCACCCGTCTAGTAGTCTATATAAATTAGGTTATATATTTATTATATAATCTAAAATGTAATTTTTTTTAACATGTATATTTTATTTTCATAATTGCCTTTTTTTTTATTTTTGACCATAGATTTAGAATATACCACTATATATGAATATTGTTGTAAATATGTATAGTTAACCTAACTATTTTTCTAATTTACGAATATAGGATTCGTTTTATAAATTCTATATTACTGTGAAAAATATTTAATGTGTGTAATTCTTTTCAAGTAATTGAAAATAAAAACTACTTGATAAGTAAATAACTATCTTTCCTTTTTCACGACTGCACCTTCAATTCTTTATAATTCCAACATCAAAACATTATAATCATAACAAATATATAGTATACTCTTTAAATTTATATGTCAAATTAAGGGGAAAATATAATTCAGACAAAATATTGAGGAAATGTAGGAACTGAGGAAATCCAATGACGTCATGAAGACCGTTGATGTCACCCATCGACCAGTATAAAAAAAGAACCAATCAATGACATGTCCTACTGATGACAGTCGGCCATATAACGTATCAAATGTCAGTTCGATCTGTGTGTGACACAATTAGTCCGCGTGTAGAGGGAACGATGTGTACTTTACCTAAACTCAATGGTGTGTATATGTTTATGTGGAAATAAAGCTTATAAATAAAGCTCTGAAAATAACTTTCGGGGATAATATGCATAAAGGTATAAGTCCATAGTATAAATACTATCAAAATATTTTATTACAATGAGTTTATTTTTATTTTAAAATGTAAGCTTTCAAGCGATAATCGGTCTACAACAGGCTTAAATAAAAACATCGAATATTTCTTACAAGAAATATATACAAATATACGCGGGCAGCGTGAATATTTACAACTGAATTTTAAAATGGAAATGCAAATTTAACATTTTTAAATCGTATTTATACTGTATTTAGGCTAGAAATTTCTTGTTTACCGAAAAAGTTTTGTTCGAACAACGAGCCGCGTTATCCCGCGCGACGTTGTAGACCAGTGTCGGGCAACCTTTTTCGAGTTGCGGCGCACTAAGCTTAATTTCTTTTTTTCGCGGCGCACCTGTGGTTCTCACAATAAATTTCCTCGTAAGTAATTAAAATACAACAATAAATACTAGTAAAAATTTAAACATATATATCACATTTTATTAATTTTCAATATTAAATTAACATAATCAATGCGAGCATTGCGATTGTTTTTGAGAGCATATCAAATCAATACGGGGATCTACTTGTGAAAGACAAACGCGCATCTCCTCATCTATCATTTGAAGTCTTTCGCGCTTCTTAGACTTCATTTCTGTGAGTGTTGAAAAACCTTGCTCACACAGGTAGGAACTTCCAAATGGCAACAATGATTCGATGGCCGCATTACTAAGTTTAGGAAATTTGGAGTTTAAGCACAACCAAAACTCAGATAGCTCCTTTTCAGTTTATTTTCATTTTTTATATGAAAATTTTTGAAAAAAATTATTAAAATTGAATAAAAAATATAAAAAATATTTTTTGAAACATTATTTTTAAATTTAACCAAAAGTTCTAAATACCTACAAAAATGTTCGCGGCACACCTAGAATTCTTCGCGGCACACCAGTGTGCCACGGCACACCGGTTGCCCGACACTGTTGTAGACGAAGAGGTGGAAATAACGCAGATGTCCCCACCGTAGAGTAGCTACATACCTATGTATATATGTTCCAAAAGAGACACATTTTACTCTAGTTGTACGCCAGAACGATGCACTGTGCATCAACCTAGTAAATAAACTTGACTAGTGATGAGCAACAATGAGCCACACAACAACAGTTCGGCAAATTCAGCCAAAAAGCCAACCTGTATTCCATGGTTTTGCGCTTTGGCCCTGACCGGTACAGGGGCGGCTTCGATTTCATAACTTACTTCGAAGAGGTTATGAAATCGATCGAATTTACCAAACAGGTGTTAAAGCTGGTGAAGTGGCAAGAGCCGATTTTCAGGCAAGATTACAACATAGAGTTGCGGCAGGATGATACCATGTAATAAAAGAAGACCTCGCCCTTTAGTGAAAAACTTTACTAGTGATGATATAAGGAATGAGCCACAACCTATATATAAATCTTTAATTAAAAAGGAATATTTTGGATCAAAGTATCATTTACTTTACCAATATTTCAGTTGGCTGAACTTCAACCTTTATCAAGGTATTATAACATATATTATTAGTATATTATATTTTAACATTGGTATGTTATAATACCTTGTTAAGTTTGGCGTTCAGCCAACTGAAATATTGGTGAAATAAATGATATTTTGATTCAATATATTCCTTTTTAATAGAAGATTTATTTATGGATTGCTCTATTTTCAAAAATATATTAATATAAATATAAATTTCATCCGCCAAAAATTCGAGATTTCCTTAACCAATTCAGATATGGTTTCAACTATATCGTAGCTTATCTTTCTGTGAAGGGGTTTATGTACATTTAAATCAATACTTGGAATATTAAAACTAACTAATATATGTATAGTTTGAAGTTAGAGAATGATAATAGTTATTATATATTAAGATATTCAATCATCTCTTATTTTCTACTGCTACTAATTTTATAATCATAATGATTAACATTTTTTAAAAGAATAATCCATGATAGAAAATTCACTCAGGAAGAACCTGGGCGAACTCGGCTAATTTTGATTCATTTTACTTCAACAAAAACTAAATATTATGTTACTATTTCCGATGTTGATTTATTAGCACTATATGATTGCACATATTTACATGATGGCATAACAGGCATGTAGTAGTATAAGAACAAACGGACAGAGGCACGGTATATAAGGGAGATAGAAACGCTACTACGGTGTAATTTGCATACTAAATATTGTATTTCGCCATCACGCACCGTTACAATTGACACAATAGAAAGAATACAGTTCGTATAATCATCCGGTCCAGTTTCCCAACATTCTCATGCAAATCACACCTCACTGACGGCACAGAACGTGGTGTTCTCTACACCTCTTGTTTCAATTTCTTCTCTTGGTGAATGTTTGTTTGGTGTAGCTTGTGATTACATCTCGTATTTAGTGATTTTACAAGCTTCTAAATTTAAGTTTATAAATACATCAGGGGCTTCCAGATTTTTTTCTTTTAAAAATAAGCTTATCCATTTGAACGTCTGATGTTTTTACCTTATTATTGATACAAAGGTTCCAAAATCACTTAATTAGGTACCGCTCAACAAAAACAACCTAGTTTATGATAATTACAACAATTGATAATATGTGAAGGTTATTCACATATTAAACAGAATTTTAACGTGGTATTCAATCCCAGTTCATGACTGTCGGGAATCGAGGGTGTTACCCACTCGTCCACCGATTTATACGAATATTTGGATAATGCAAAAAAAACAATAAACTTTATAGTAAAACGTTATTTTAACGAATTTGAACAGATGTTCTAATATTTTGAAAATAGAGCAATCCATAGATAAATCTTTAATTAAAAAAGCATATATTGGATCAAAATATCATTTATTTTACCAATATTTCAGTTGGCTGAACGCCAACCTTTATCAAGGTGTTATATCATTTTAAAGTGTGTCAACAACAGGCTGAGTTTGTTGTTGACACACTTTAAAATGTTATAACACCTTGATAAAGGTTGGCGTTCAGCCAACTGAAATATTGGTAAAATAAATGATATTTTGATCCAATATATGCCTTTTTAATTAAATGTTCCAATATATTGAGTAGAATTTGGATTTTTTTTTCTGAACGCGGAGAATTCCTCCGAGGTTTTTTCAAACAATTTTAACGATTATAAGATTGATCGATTGGGCTTGATATGTGTCCAAAAAAACTTTTTGAATTTAGAAATCCGTTCTGAAAAAGGGGAAACTAAAGTTGAATATTAAATCGAATTAGTATTTTTATTTGAGATATATTTAGCTTGTTTATATATATATAGAAGAGATAGAAACTGCTTGTATATATTATTGACAGCATTTAAATTCAAATTGAAATTATTCTTGAAAATCCGAGAAACAAGACTACTAAATTTGCCAAACATTAAATAGAATTATTATTTTCATTTCAGAGACACGCGGTTTTCAGAGATCTTTCTCATCCTTTACTCCTAACAGTTAAGCGTCATCTATTGACCATCTCCGCGAACAAGCGGACTTAGGTCGGTAACAAAGCCACAACATCAGCTTTGGCGAACTGAAAAACGTCCACCTGGAGACTATGGTTTCGAACTTATGGCGCTCGTCAGTCTAGGTCAGACTTTATTCCATTTACCAAAGCTGGTGCTGTGGCTTTGTTACCGACCTGAGTCTGCTAGTTTACGCAGACGGTCAATAAATGGCGCTTAGTTTTAGCATTTATTTTGCCAGAAGAGGCGATCTTTATTTTTATGTATCAATTTCCTCTTCTGGAAAAATGTCTATATATATATATATAGTTAAACCTGTCTATAGTGCCCCCTCTAAATAGCGTCTTCCTTTCTATAGCGCCCAATTTTAAATACGTAGTACGATGCGATTTACATTAAAAGTGACCTGTCTATAGCACCCCCTCTCTATAGCACCCTATTTTGGTGAGTCCCAAGAGGGGGCGCTATAGACAGTTTTAACTGTATATATAAGAAAATGGCGTTGGTAAAAATGCCAACTTACCTGGTGTATTCCTCCCGAAGTATATTCGGCTCAGATGTGAAGAACTTGACTCTGAGCTTGAACCGGAACGGCGGCCCAACTGAAACCATCACAATCGTTCATTTAGACCATTTTATAGAGCTTACACAACAAGTTGAAAATTTTATAATATTTATCATAATATTCTTAATGATATATATAATTTCTATGATATTTTATAGAACTTACAATGGAAACTTGATAAAATAATTATTCTGTATTTACATAAATATAAGTTTAATTTGAAAAAAAGGCATATATTGGATCAAAATATCATTCATTTGAACGATATTTCAGTTGGCTGAACGCCAAACTTTATCAAGGTGTTATAACATTTTGAAGTGTGTCAACAACAAACTCAGCGCCACATAACGTCAACATCATTAAGTTTTAAAAATATTTTGTTATATCCCCCATTTAATATAACAAGATATTTTTAAAACTTAATGATGTTGACGTTATGTGGCGCTGAGTTTGTTGTTGACGCACTTTAAAATGTTATAACACCTTGATAAAGGTTGGCGTTCAGCCAACTGAAATATCGTTAAAATAAATGATATTTTGATCCAATATATGCCTTTTTAATTAAAGATTTAATTATGGATTGCTCTATTTTCAAAATAAATATAAGTGAGTTTTCAAGCAAAATGACTTTTCTATTTGGGCTAGAAAATCATTCACTTTGGTTAGTAGCCCGTTTAATCATATTCTCTCTCTTTTCTTCGGCTTATCATAAACATGACGGGGATTGATATATTTACAAAACAAATATGTGAGTTGACACGTGCATATTTATTTTTTAAAGTTATTTTCCCCACAATGAGCCCGTAGAAAAGTAGTTTAGCTTGAAAGCCTGCTTTTATTTGCTTTAATACAAAATAAGCCTTTTATCAAGTTTCCATTGTACATGTTCCATCAAATATTATTTATCAATAATGTTAAGGTATTCCATAGAACTGTGGGTTAGTTGAATAAATCAACACATTGTTATATATTGTAGGGGAGCATGGTAATAAGTTTTTAGTGCGCGATAATGGATTTTATTATTCAGTAAAATGCCCCCCCCCCCCCCCCCCCCCCCCCCCCTCGAGCGGCTCGACAAGTGAATAAGCACCTCCTTTAACAACCATTTTTAAAAATATAAAATTATTCATTCTCTTACAATATCCAACCTCCAATGAACGACCACCTTCAGGAGAGACCAGATGTAATCGTTCTCTTTAGGAAGTCTATTTTCACTGCACTTTAGACACACGTGGCGCACTTACAGTAAAAGCAGACGCTAACCATGATTATCATGATCTGTACAATGTGTACTTGGGATAAGTTAAAAAGTCATCTACTGAATCGATTATGATTGAAGAAAAAAATTTGTTCGCAATAGAAAAAAAAAATTAATAGAGTATCCATAAAGAAAAAGTTAATTCTATAACTTAAATTTGAAATTGAACCAGTTTTTTTTTTTTTTTTTACTTTTCTATCTCAAAATGTGCGCTCCTAAAAAAAGAAAAGTATTTTCACACTAGCGTGACATTCCGCTAACTGTGTCACCAAGAAACTACATTGAATTAATGGACATTTAAAAAGTTAAATTTAAAATCTTTCCATCATCGCTGAATGTAATTATCCAATTAGGGATACGTCAAAATTACATGTCCTAATTTCTCTGACCAATCAAAACGACGACCCTCTTTCAAACACAAAAGTGGTAAACGCCTCTGTAAATGACCGACTTCTACCAGGATATGCATGGAGTAATTTGAAGCAATAAAAGCTGCTTTTTTTCCTTATGAATAAATCAATGATTATATTCCAGAAAATAGATTTTTCAAGTTTCTTCTTACGTTGTATCAAAATGTAAATAATAAAATATTATTAAATATTTATATATATAACGATATATACAGATATATAACGAATCTTACCTCAAAACAAACCTTATATATTGAGCTATGACTATAGTGAACTAAAGGCTCAATCCTACTAGGGTTCGCTATAGCGAGATTTTTGTGTATAATGTCATTTTATATAAGGAAATATATTACATAATGCTTTTAAAAAATATATTTTTAAAATGTTACTTATATAATATGGCTATAAATAATTAGATGATAAATAATTAAGAGTTACTTGTTGAAGAATATAATTTGGACTACACAAAGAGAGGGAAAGTTAAAATTACACACACAAAAAGAAATTCAATAATTTCAAAACTACGAGAGAAAAAAAGAAAGCGAAATAGTGAATTCTCTCTTCTCGAGAAATATTTTCTCTCTGAGATTATTCTCCACATATTCTAAAACCATCACAATTGTTAATTCCGTTGCCACCATGTTTTAAAGCTGTCACGTTACATAATATATCAACTTCTTATGTCACTATAAACACAGCTTAAGAGCCATTATCAAACTTGCCATAAAATATTGCCAACAAAAAGTGCGCCATAAACTTCCATAAAATATCTAACGGCGGAAATAATCATATGAAACATTTCAAAAGCCGTGGAGAAACCATAGGCTTGCTCAACTGTGACCCCGAATATTTTCTTAAAGTGTTTAAACTTCCTTCATCGGTGCAACAACGGATATTTTCTATATACGCGATCCCATTGTTAGGTCAACAGATGCAAACGACGTTTCGTGTTATATCTAATTCAATACATAACGTTCCGATTACATCTCTCTCACAAACACAAACAAATTTCCTTATTTCTTCAAAACTAAAAAAAAGTTGACCTTTCGAAGAACCTCCATAAAGAATTAATATCCTTTAATGGTTCAGATTAAGAAGATTCTGAGAAATCTCAAGTATTTTTCGTTTTAAGGAAATAAAAGAATTTGACATAATCGAAACTTTACGTCTCAATCCCATTATTATATTTGAATAATTGTAATTGTTGAGGTTTGAACAATTATTAGAACATTTTATCACATTAGAATAATTGAACGAGATAGATATATAAAGAACACGTGGATTTAGGATTGAAAGAAGTGGCTCTGGAGGGTAGATAATGAATATAACTTGAGAAGGTTAGAATGCTTTGATCACAATCAGAATCAACAACAAGATTCCAAGGATCAGTGTCTTCATTTTTTTTAAATAATACAATTATCCTTGGAGACTTGTTGTTGATTCTGAATGAATATAACTATTGGAAGAAGAATTGGAGTGGAAGGAGAGAGAAGCTGTATGAATACAAAAGCTCAATATAGAGAAGTACGATGTCACTAAATCCCAGGACCTGCTCGAGTGCAAAGAAACCGAAATGAAGGGACGGAATTATTCTTGGTCAAATATTCAATTAAAATTTCTTCTGAGACATCAACTAACTGTAGGTACTTGAGTACAAGACATATATTGTCATGGGGATGCGAGAATGTGTAAAATCAGAATTAATTATAGTTCGTTTATAGGTTAATTTTTATAAGAATCTATATTAAAAGTAAAAGGTGTATTTCTAATACATATGTATATAAATCAAATATATTTTGGCGAGTTTGAAGACTCTTATCAGTGAAAAAATCTCATGAAGCTACTCATGTCTGAACACACTTTGCTCTATTTTTATTCTAAAAATGAGAACTATCAATCAATCTTCTTATGATTAAAACTATTGGTTTATTTTTCAGAATATCATCTAAGCTTTCGATTGGAGCAGTGGAAGATCCGGGTTGTCACTGCTGTGAAGAAACATGAAATTCACATCTGTTGTTTAATTGTTCCATTTTTGAAATTTAAAGTACACGGGAGTTTATAAACAACAAATATTTGAATAAATTTGTAAAATTCTAAGTAAATATGAGTTTTAATTATTGTGTGAATATATGATATTTTTACTAGCTCTTTAGTAGTTAAAGCCATTAGCTCTTCTGATTTGTGTCTTTTGTTAGTATACAAACGCGCCCATTTATATATTAAAACAAAAAAATACATATCCTGACTGCGCTCACATGAGCATTATATATATATACACAAGTATAAATATATATTATATTATATATATACAAGTATGTCTAATTACAAAACACACAGATCAGAAGAACTAACGGCCTGAACTCCTAACTCTAGTAAGAAAATAGATAGATGGACAATTTTCCGGAAGGAAATTGATCGATTAGTTTTGTAATTTTTTGGCATATTCAAGTTTATTATGATATTTCATAAGAAACCTAAGTGTCAAAAAGTAAATTGTAATACTATTAGTTTTCACTGCCTTTTATGAAATTGAAAATATTTTTTTTTTTACATTTCCCTCTACTGCAAAATAATAAAACGATGGTCAAACTAATCAATAGTGAAACATCTTGGCAGGTTCGCCAGTTCAATACCAATATATTGCAGGTAATTTTGAGAGTTTCTTAGTGAACTCAAAAAGTAAAATTTTGAAAAAAAATCGGGGACTTTATAGTCATTTATTTATAAAGTAATTGAAGGTCACGTTCAGCAATAAGGTGTTTTATTATTATTATTATTATTATTAGATTATTGAAATATTGAAGTGTGTTTGTTAGTTTTCACACAAGTATGGTAGTTCCGATATTTACTACAAAACATGTTCCGAAATAGCCTTCAAATATAACACCAGCACGAAACTTAGCTTTAAAGCTATAACGTGTTTATAGTCTAAAAAATATAATCTAATAAAATAAACTTATATTGATGTAAGTGAAATTTATTTACTTTGTAATCAAAATCGACAGTTTAAAGAATTAGTAATTATGGTATATTTTATTACAATAAAACAATTTTTGTACATGGCTGTTTCTCGTTTCATTAGGAACTGTAATAAATGGTTTTGAATTTTCATATAGCTTTAAGAAGACTCCCAGTTTTAAACCCCTAAACCTAATCTCGATGAAGAGTACGAATAACCAAACAGAACTATGGTTAATTGGAGTCTAATTAATTTTAATGCGTAGTGATATAGAGTGGATATATCCATAAGAATAAACTACTTCAACCCTCTTCAAACCATGAATTTGTAACTTTATAAAGTGCAAACTCCGAAGAGAGACCGCTCTGTGAGCAAGAATACTTTCGGTTTCTCCTGGAGGTTGGCTTATATTGAAGGTTGAATTATGTGAGGACATTTTTCATTTTACAAAATTGTCTATTAAGAAAATGATCGCTTAGGGAAGTGGACGCTCATAAGATGGGTCACCTATGAGAGAGTTTACTGTAATTCTACCTTATTTAAGTACAAATTATAAAATCTTTCTATTAACATATATCTTTCAATCTTAAGATAATTAAATAATATATATATATGATTAAGAAATGATATGGCCATGCTCAAGGCAATCGCAGAAACATATTTTTTTCCAAAAAAAAAAAAAACTTGATCTTAAAGAAAACCTATTTTCTTTCCCCCTTCCTATCTAAAATATCTATTTCATGATTTTTCAGCAAGTCTCAATGACAAGCTTTTTTGGTCGTTGAGATACAAAAGCGCGTACGTGGTTAGCTTTTCTCGATTAATCAAGAAAGGGTATTTGGTCAATTCCGGAATAATTAAAAATCGACGATTAGTTTATATTTATTGCCACAGATGGCGCAAACCATCAGCAACTTTTTGTTTCTCAATCAGGAGATGTCCTTTTTTCTTAATATTTTCTCTCAATAAAAAATAAAGTAATTGAATTAAATACAGAAAAGGCATCTCCTGACCACGAGCACATGTGCTTTTTTAGATGGCAGAGCGCCATCTAGTGGAGCAAAAATAAACTAAACGTTTATTTAGCTTGCTCCGTGATATTTGGCCAACCCAATTTCTTGATTTATCAAGAAAAGCCATCCACGAACGCGTTTCGCGTTGTTGGCGCTCGTCAGCGTCAGCAGATAAATCAAGAAATTGGGTTGGCCAAATATCACGGAGCAAGCTAAATAAACGTTTAGTTTATTTTTGCTCCACTAGATGGCGCTCTGCCATCTAAAAAGCACATGTGCTCGTGGTCAGGAGATGCCTTTTTTATTTTTAATATCAACACCTGACCCACTTATCTTTTATTTTTTTCTATTGTTTTTTCATTGAATTAAATATCTATGTTTTTTTTTTAACTTCTTTCAATTTTAATTCTGATGAAGCATCAAAAAAAGGAAACATGAATAAACTCAATATTTCATTCTGTCTGGAGTTCAAAATAATTTTTTGTGAATATGCTAATTATCTTTAATCCAACATTTCTAAGTACTTAACCAAAATTTCCTATAATCTACATTGGTATATTTAAATTGTGAAAATACTTCCCACGGGCTAACTATAACACTTCTAATCAATTCCAAGTATATAAACTAAGCCTCCATTCTTTTCAAATTGGTTTAAGGAAAGTTGAGCAAATTGGGTCAAACATTTCGGACCTTCTGATCTTTAATAGAACACGATTTAATCTCGCGGGAGGTGAAAGTTATTGCTCTCTCTAAGCTCCAAGATAGAAGGAAGTGATTGGCTGTGAATTGGTCTCCTAAACTAGGAAGAATAGAAGTTTTATCCCACTTGAGAAGTACGCTAATTGCGGCTGGGTGTCCTGAATATGTCTTTTTTTGCTTTTACAGCGCTGCCACAACGGATAAGAAATTCCAAGATTATAGATAGCTACTAGCGATCAATAAACACAATTTATACCTAACATTACGTTTTATTCTTGTATATTTATTGTTTGTGTTGATACTAATAGCTTTCTATAAATACAACTTCTTTTATAAATTTTCCATTATTGGGGGTTGATCCGCTATCATGTCTTAATCCGAACCGTCCGCTATAAAAACTACTTTTGCTATACTTACTTGTTCCTTTGTTGATTGTCCAATATTACCTTTCAGCAAAAAACCACCTGTTATAAAGACCAAACTTTTGATATGTTTGTTCCATTAATGTTTTTATTATTACCATACAATACAAACCACTTATTACTCTTGTTCTATTATTGGTTTTCCATTATCACTTTTCAATTTGAACCACCTGTCCTAAAGACCACTTTTGTTGATTCTTGCTCCATTGTTGGTTTTTCTATTATCACCCATCAATACAAATACCTGATATAAAGACTTCTTTTGTTATTCTGATTCCATTATTTAGTTTTCTATTATTCTTTTTCCATTATTTGTGACGTCAATACAACCTTTTTTTTTTTTTTTTTGCTTATCCCTAGTACACGTAGTACAAGCCATGTTAATCATGGTGGGTAGAAGTAGGCGACTGCTTTTACTTTAAATGCACCACATGTCTACATATGTGAAAAGCAGTTAGACTTTGCACTTACAAAATGTACCAGAGCCCCGTTTGGTTACTTTCACTCGCTGGTGGGGTTGGACCTTTGAAAGAATCGGGGGCCATTGGAGCATTTTTTTTTTTATCAGAAAAAAAAGTGCTCAATGCGGGAATCGAACCCGGCTCGTAGCAGTTGAAAACCAACGGCTTAGACCATCCTTCCACCGACCCCCTGACACCTGCAATTAAATAATCAAATTATTTTAACACCATTATAATCTTTGATTACAAACCACCTGTTATAAAAGAAAAATTTAATCCCTATTTGTTAGCTCTTATTTGAATATTTTACTTCGCGTCTTCCTATATATATATACTATCCGAATGACCCGGGCAACGCCCGTGTTTTACCCGATTGAATGTTTTTATTCAAATACTATTTGTTACAATTATAAATTGGCGCCTTAAATAAATGCATATATTAGTTAATAACTATAGCCTATGTGTTTTATCTGTCTATGTACTGTTGGCTTCCGTAGGCGTCTCTTACTGGGAAAAAGAAAGAGAGGATTCCATTTGGTTATTAACTAATATATGCATTTATTTAAGGAGCGACCCGCTCCAACACAATAGTTACAGAAATGGGGGGGGGGGGCAAAGGTGGCGTGATCGTAGCCGACCAATAGGAGGGCGCCATTCCAAAAAAAAAAAGCAAACCGTGACAGAGGCCAGGAATGACGCTCGTAACTGTATATAGAATTCCTCTAAACCTCTAGTTATAAATTTCTTCTCAATTCTTAAGTGTACAGTATTGCTGTAAGTTCTTCTCCCAAAATTTAGATAAATTGCCGAACTCCCTCTTTCTGGTAATCCTTCCATACATCTCCCTCTGTAAAACCCTTTAGAAACTCTCAACTCGGTTCTTTTATATTAAAATTTTGTCAAACTTTTATATAATATTAATAGAAGAAATACATTTTAGAAAGAGAGGATCATATACATCGCCGCAACTCTCAATGATCCCCTCTTTCTAAATTGTCGAAATCCGCAATCCGTTTACCATGAAGAAATACATTGTTTATCAATTAAAATGAATAAATTAATAATTATTTACTGCTTTTATATCATTTATAATTCATTTTTCAAAATGGAATCAACTTTTGTTATTAACTTTTATGTATTTTAAATTTGTAGATTACCTCAATATATTTGAAAGTATATATTCACGCAGATATAAATAAATTTAAAAACTAGACTTTTTTGTCCCAATATATTTCATTCAACTAAAGATATTTAAAATGGCGACATCTATTTAGTTGAAATCACGCACTCGCGTGTCTTCTCTTGCTGTATAGATATAAATAATCTCTGGAAGACTTTTGTTCAACATAACTTGTGGAGTTGTCAACAGCTCGTACTGTGGCCACACACTGTTGTCTAGACGTTCTTCCTTCTATTCAATGTTGTTGCTAGTGTCCACCAAGTCAAGTTCGACTTTTGATGACTACATTCAAGAACAAAACTTTGTACCTTTTAGCATATACATATATATATATATACACACACAAAGCCTTTATTAAGACATGAGTCTTATACAGATTCTCCGTACAAGGTGCAATATCAGGAAAAAGCAGCACAGGAAACTAGTAGTTCCGCAACTATATACAATTATTAGTAATAAGGAAAAGTAAGATTTAATATGAAAGGTCGACGCCATCTCCCCAAGTCTTCAATTCCATAAGCGCGGAGCAGAAATAGGGACTAAGTTATTTAGTTCGCCATAAATATAGCATCCAGACACAAAAAAGGAGGTTTACTCCAGCACAGCCATCCATATTACCAGCTCCGCAATCTCATCGTCGACCAACACGATGGCCCCTCGATGTTTCGTCATCATTCTGAGGTGTAAGAACAATAGCTTCCAAGTTCTCTTTTCTCCCTCTTTACACCTACTGCCTTGTAAAAATTATATAGGGCCTGAGCAACTAGTCTGCTTGTTTGGGCACTGGTTAACATCATTTGGATTGACCTAAGTTGGCTGGTGTCTACCCCATTGAAAAGAATGTCCTTCTCTCCTCACTAATATATTGGCATTCATAGATATAATGAGATAGTTCAGTTTCCATATATATTTATTATTATTATTTTATAATAGAACCTTTTTTCCGAATTTATATGTATGGGAAATCCGTCGTTATACATGTATAAGCAAATAAAGAGTGGCATACAACTTCCTTAAGTTTTGTCCACGAGTGTATATGGGCAAATAAAATTTCAATTTTATATAATTATATATATGAGGTATTTATAATAGAATAGCCACAAATAGATGTTAATTCACAGATATATCGATATGATGGTAATTGGAGGGAAGGTAGAACAGGAAGAGGAAAGCCGAGATTGGAGTTAATGGACATTTCAGGGAGAAGACCCCACGATCTTATCAAAATCCTGGTCCTGGAAAAGAAGCTTTGAGATAACAGCAATTTTTATATCCAATATATAGGTGGAAGAGAAATGAAGTTTAAAAATAACAGAAAAAATGTAATAAATTGTATAAACACGCGGAATAATCTCACTCTATATCGAAAATACCTTTCCTATACCTCTCTGGAATGGTACTCCAGTAAATTTACCCAAATGTGAACCTTTTTTTTTGTGAATAAAATATTAAATAAAAATTATTTTTAAACGAAAAGGCACATTGTCAAATATTAATAAAATAATTTAATTTTGATTCAAAATTTATTTTTCATTTTAAGATTATCGATGCATTATTTTCGCCACCTCTAGGAATAAGAATCGTCAAGAAAGATTGTCCCAAGGCCACACGTCGGAGTCCAGCGAACAACACCTGCAGTCCGCCCAAGGACGGGTCATGATTTGACCTCATGGCGAGCGCTTCCTTTGTCTCTCCTTGCCATCTGTCGCAGGGACGTCGATGGGATACTTAGGGATTATTCGTTTCTATAATGGGATATACGGGATAAAGATGTGTATTTAGTTAAGTGTATTGATGATTCCTTTCTATATAGGAATATAGGGGTATAAATACATATTTCGGTATAGGTAGGGATGATTCATTTTAAATTGGGATTAGGGATATGCAGGTGGAGATAATTTGATTATGTCTAGGAATGATTTCTTTCTACAAGTACTTGTATATGGGGATATCAGGATACTTGTATGTATTTAGGTAAGTGAAGGGATGATTCATTTTTAGATTGGGATTAGATATACAGGTTTGTAATTAGGTAAGTGTAGGGATTATTTCTTTCTAGATGGGGATATCGGGATACAGTGTGTATTTAGGTACGTGAAGGGATGATTCATTTTTAGATTGGATTAGAAATACATACAGGTGTGTAATTAGGTAAGTCTATGAATGATTCCTTTCTAGATGAGGAAATCTGGATACAGGTGTGTATTTCGGTAAATGTAGAGATGATTTTTTTAAGATTGGAATTAGATATACAGGTGTGTAATTAGACAAGTGTAGGGATGATTTATTTCTAGATTGGGAGATAAATGGGATATACCAGTGCATTCAGGGATGTGTAGGGATAATATCTTTCTAGATGAAGATATATATAATATGGATGTGTATGTTTATGAATATTTGGTAGTAAATTTTATAGGAATGTAGAAATAATTCCTTTCTATAGATTGGCTAGTATGTATGTGTTTGGAATATGTAGGAATAAAATGTTGTTTATATAGGACAGGTAGGGATATGTATAGGGGTATATTTAGGGATGATTGTTTTCTAAATATGAATATTTGGAGATGAAGAAGAGAAAATGATAGAACTTCCACAAAATTTCGTAAATAATTTAAAATGTTGAGAACTCAAACATCTTCTGAAACAAACATTGAAAGAAAATGTGCCATGGTGTATATATACATAGACAAAACTAAAATAGTTTCCTGAAGAAAAAAAGAAGAAACCCACTTTGTAGAACCTGAGTCAACAGGGTGTTCCCAATTTAGCTTCCATTTTATAGTCCTCACAACCAGGCCAATTAGTACTGCAGACCGTGGTTCAAACGCCACCCAATCACATCTGTTTTCCTTCCTTCAAGTTGGAAAAAATATTTAACGCTTTCCTTGTGAACAAAATTGGATTGGCCTTTGGACTCAATACATATACAGTTAACCTTCCCCTTGACAAAGATGGAATATGCATGAAATGTCCTTGTATCATTGGCCTACACTTTTTTAACAACTCCATTCCCACAAATGAGATCGAGTAACCAAACAGGGCTCCGATATTTTGTAATTGTAAATGTTGAAATGGTTTCTTCAATGTAGAAATGTAGCGTGCTTACAGCTTAGCAGTCACAAATCTCTACACTCTATGATTATCATACTCAATGCCAGGTTTACTTGGGATAAGCAAGCGTCAATAACAGGATGGCATAGTCTTCGGATTCAATACATTTAGCAAAACTTTGACAATAACGGAATGGTCGTGTTCAGATCCAATACAGTTAGCAAAACTTTGACAATAACGGAATGGTCGTGTTCAGATCCAATACAGTTAGCAAAACTTTGACAATAACGGAATGGTCGTGTTCAGATCCAATACATTTAGCAAAACTTTGACAATAACGGAATGGTCGTGTTCAGATCCAATACAGTTAGCAAAACTTTGACAATAACGGAATGGTCTTTAGATCCAATTAGAAAAACTTTGACAATAACGGAATGGTCGTGTTTAGATCTAATACAGTTAGCAAAACTTCGACAAGAACGGAATGGTCGTGTTCAGATCCAATACAGTTAGCAAAATTTTGACAATAACGGAATGGTCTTTAGATCCAATTAGAAAAACTTTGACAATAACGGAGTGGTCGTGTTTAGATCCAATACAGTTAGCAAAACTTCGACAATAACGGAATGGTCGTGTTCAGATCCAATACAGTTAGCAAAATTTTGACAATAACGGAATGGTCTTTAGATCCAATTAGAAAAACTTTGACAATAACGGAGTGGTCGTGTTTAGATCCAATACAGTTAGCAAAACTTCGACAATAACGGAATGGTCGTGTTTAGATCCAATACAGTTAGCAAAACTTCGACAAGAACGGAATGGTCGTCATCAGATCCATTACCGTTAACATTCAGTTCAGCAAGAACGGAATGGCCTTCGACCAAATACGTTCAATGCCTTACAACCTTAATTCAATAAAACATTTGTATCTTCCTTAAGAAAGAGGTAACTCTTTTCAGCTGTGCTACCACGGGTGTCTGCCAGAAATATAAGTCGGGGTCATTTTCCCGGATTCCGATACCAAATTACAGAAGTTATAAAAAGAAACTCGTTCCGCCTGAGAGGTGAAAGTTTGGCTTGTAGTGTTTGGTGATGTATACGGGAGGGAGGGAGGGCTGGCTGGGTCGGGAGATTGGGGCTAATGTGACTCCCCTTCCTCCCCACTTGAATGTCAATGGAATGTAAGGGGATTGGAGAACGTATCCGGATATCGTGAGATTTGCTCCTTTTTTCTGGATGAATGGATTCCTCTGGATAGATAGCGAATTCAAGAATTAGGTAATAAATCGATTTTATCGTTTTAAAAACTCGGTTAATATCGTTGATGTATTTTTGGATTATTTTGACTACTATTACAAAATATGGACCAGCAATGTGTAACTTTATTAAAAGTTAAAAATCGAACAGGCTTTCGAACGAAAAAATGGCTCTCTTTAACACTGGATGCCTTATAGGACTAAACTTGTTTTTCACTATAACTATGGTACACTATATGGTATTACACTGGTGTCCAAAAAATAAGAAACTTTTGTTTTTTAATGATATGTTTTAAAATATACAACGCTAAAAGCTAAAAAGTAATTTAATTAGGTATTTTAAGTCGTAGAATTTATTTATCGCAACCATTCGATTCGGTAAAATTGAAAATATGCAAATTTTTGCTTGTCTTTATAAGTGTGCTATTTGGCGTGTCGTTTGCCCCATCTAAGAATTGTCCAATTATAATTTTATTTAATCCTTAGTTAATTATGAGTTTACGAAAATTTTAGCAGATGATTTAAAATGGAGAGCTGTTGGAAGAATGGAGGCAGGGCAATCACAAGTTGAAGTAGCAAAATGGCTAAATGTGAATAAATCTGTGGTCAGCAAAATATGAAAACAGCTCATTGAGACAGGAACCATCAAAAGAAAAGAAGGTTCTGGTAGAAAAAGAAAAACAGCTACCTCTGAAGACCGTTATCTGGTCGTAACTGCCAAGCGCCATAGGGAGATGACAGCTATTCAACCCTCTAATGAACTCTCAAGTGCTACTGGAACGAGCATTTCAAGACAAACTGTTTACCGAAGGTGCTCTTTATGCAAGACGACCAATGGTCTGAATCCCTTTAACCTCTGCTCACAGGAGAGCCCGCTTGAATTGGTGCTTTAAACATCACGCCTGGACTCATGATCAGTGCGCCAATGTTCTCTTCAGTGACGAGTCAAGATTTAGTTTAAACACAGATTCTCGACGAGTTTTCATCTGGAGGGAGCCTGGAACCCGCTATCATCCCAGTAACATCAGGGAAATAGACAGATTTAGAGGGGGCAGTCTCTTAGTCTGGGCTGGCATCAGTTCTAGCAGACGCACACCCCTCCACATTTTTTCTGGGGGCACTTTAACTGCCCAAAGGTACAGGGACGAGATCCTTGAGCCCTATCTAAGACCTTATAGAGATCAAATTGGTCACAATTTAATTTTAATGGACGATAATGCTCGTCCGCATAGGGCTGGCTAGTCAATGAATATCTCCAGAGTGAGAATATTCGAAGGATGGATTGGCCAGCCAGATCTCTGGACCTGAATCCAATAGAGCATGTGTGGGATGCTCTAGGGAGGCGTATTGGAGCTCGTCACCCCTCTCCCAGAACCCTCGTTTGAGCTAAAAACTGCTCTATTGGAGGAGTGGGGTTTACTACCCCTGGACCTCCTCCAAAGCCTGGTAAACAGTATGAGGGCTCGCTGTGAGACCTCGATAGCTGTTAGAGGTGATCATACTCCCTATTGATATCTTATTTCTTTAAGATCTGGAACCTTAGCTTTGGGTATGTTGGTAATAATTTGCATATTTCATAATTTCAAATATTTTTTTTTTTATTTTCATATAGCTAGTCAAATTCTCCATAGTTTAAACTATTTGTATACTAAATTTTATATTTGTTAATAAATTAGCTTTTGAGAAATTTCAATATTGGTTAAGTTTCTTATTTTTTGGACACCAGTGTACTAATCTTGGATATTATTTTATGTTCGGTATAAGAAAAGCTTCGCCTATATACCCAGTTCGTTTTAGTAAGGTTTTATTGTGTATGTGAAATTCTCTAAAATACTTTAAAGTAGATTATTATGATTGTTTTTTTTCTGCAATGTGTTTAAACAAAATAAAATCAATTTTAATAACTTTAGTTTTTTTGTTAATTTAGTGTTTTCTCGATTTTTTTTTTTACCCATTAAAGTTTTGTGGATAGAGGTTATGTACTTGGAATTTTTCCTAGAACAAAAATTTCTGTATTTATTTTGTAAAAGTGTGTCAAAAAAAAACAATAAAATTAATTGCGAATTTATTGAAAATATAAGATCCGTGTTTGTTCAACAGAAAAACCCAACCTGGATTACGACAATTCTTTATCCAATAATTGGAGATTTAACAAGAGCTATAAAAAGGATATAAAATTATAGAAAAAAGCAAACAGAAGATAATTGGATCACCGAGAATTTAACGAGTGTCTATAAAATTGGATGGCCTCTAAACCGTCCTTCCATCTTGGAATGTGATCCCCTGGTTACTTCCGATACTTGGCACAATCTGATTCTTTGACACCTCGAACTGATCATTTTGTGATTATTATTGTTTGATCCACGCTATCACAAAGCTCGGTGGAATACTACTTTCTGTGGGCCGTGTAAACACGTCAGCGATTGTATTATTTCGCTCTAAACCTGCTCGCGGTAAACGATATTAATTCCATTTTGAAAAAATCTAAACTAACCTAATTTAAGATATCTGAACACCTATACTAATCTAAAATATTACTTGAGCAAGCCCAATGTAACCTGACTTTACCTAGCGTATTACTATACTTGGAGGCACAGTGCTATCAGTGGTACGCAGAAATGAGTATCTCTTACTCAAATAACCTTTGTCCTTCTCAAATAAAATATAAACATGTGGAAAGCTTTTTAAAATTCACTTTGTCTTTCCTTGCGTCTTTCACGCGGTGCTTAAAAAATGTTTAATAATATCTAAAACACAGGTTACAAATTCTCAGAATCAATAGACACTTCGGCCAGAAAATATTTTTTATTCTTCCGACGTTTTTCGACAAAAATCTTTTTTCGGGAAAAAATGAAAATTGAAGCGTTTAGCAGGGAGTTTTAACGCCTTGCCAAATGCTTTAATTTTTATTTGTTTCTGACCAAAGAATTTTGTCGAAACGTCGAGAGAATAAAAAACATTTACTGGCCGAAGTGTCTATTTTTTTAAAGAACTATGATTGCCGGCCAGACAACCTCTAACTTCATGAAAGGTCAAATTATAAAATAAAAATTAAATATTGCAACGTTTTGACTTAGCTTTTGGTTTTGTAAATTTTATTTTTAATATATGAAAAATAGTACAAAAGTGAGATATATTGCACTGGGGTCAGGTTGAGATAAATTAAGAAAAAAAGTAACTCCTGATTGTGTGACTTGAGCCATTATCAACTTTCACTTACATGATCAGGAGATGTCTTATATATTCTTAATTATCCTTTATATTATTTTTTAAGATTTAAATGTGAAGTGAGGTATTTTTCTCGTCTAATTTATTGTTTATTCCGCATTTCTTTATAATATGAGTTTTTAATAAATTATTTTTCCATTTTTGACTTTCTCTCAATGAATTCAAAATAAATAACAAATTTGAACACACACACACATAATAATATTTTAAAGAAAAATATGTACAACCGAAAATATTTTACTGTTATTTTCTTTGTAACGTGTCTCAATGTATATTTGAATTATAAAATAAAAACATATCCTAACCGCGCTCAAATGAGCGCATTTTTGATGACATAGCACCATTTAGGGAAACAAAAATCAACTGAACGTTTTTTTAGGTTGTTCCGTGATATTTGGCCAACCCATTTTCTTGATAAATCAAGAAAGGCGAACCATGAAATTTTTCGAGCAAATGGGTTGGCCAAATATTTTGCAACAAACCTATATCAAGGTTTAATTGAATTTTGTTCCACTAGATGGGGCTCTGCCATCTAAAATGCCTATGTGAGCTGTCAAGGTGTCCTTTTTATTTTAAATATCAACACCTGACCTTTTTCTATATCTTTTTCTTTTTCGCATATTTGAATTTATCCTGTGATGAGCTAAAGGGATCTTTATCAGAAACGTCGATAAAATAAATATATGATAATAATGATATTTAAAGAGCATATACATACTTTTTTGTCCATAGAAAACTCACGACATCCCATAATACCTATCCAACCGTCACATCATGTGAATGAATGTCGTCTGCATCTCCCCACATGGTTGCTAGACCGTGGCTTCCTCTGATTGGCTGAAATATCCAACGTGACTGAATCCTTTAGAAAAAAGTGTCATTCATCTGTGAAATTTGTTCCGCTCTATGAATAATATATTTTCCTTTTACACATATTGATTTCTTTCTTTTATTATTTTTTTATATGAAATTGTTTGGTACATTGAATGAATTCCCTGATATTTTCGATCTTTTAAAGAATAGTTTATACAATTGCACAGTAGAGTACACTTGAATACATACTTCATAAATATGCTGCATATTTGGATATATTCTCTATTATACGTGTTCGTGGTTGGTTTATCTTGATTTAACAAGAAAATGGGTTGGCCAAATATCAGGGAACAGGCTAAATCAACGTTTAATTGATTTATATTACACTAGATGGCGCTCTGTCATCTACAAAGCTCATGTACTCGTGGTCAGAATATACCTTTTTTATTTTAATATTCTTTATTAATATATTGTTTTCCAATCCCCATATCATTACGATTTAAATATTTTTACATCTCTAAAAGACTCTATATAATGATTGATTTTTTGTTAATAGAAAAAGTAATTTTACTCAATGAAATGATTACTGAGGTTGGCGAGGAGTGGTAAACATCGTTGAATTTAGATCAACTACCACCCGGGATCGAATCCCGCGCTTTGAGCATTTTTTTTTCTACCTTAATGACTCCCAATTCTTTCACAGGTTCAACATCACCAGTTAATGTAAGTATAACCAAACCGGGGGTACTTCACATAAAAATCTGTTCTTTAATTGTAACAAAATATTTTTCTGGTTGATTCTTTCATGACAACATCCATGCGAGATTCCAATGACATCAGACCAGGCATAGGAAACATCATATATACTACCAGGATGACTATTTGGATGGCAACGAGGGTAAACTGTATGTGCAAACTGTGTTCTGGCCATTATACTATATACAGTTACGAGCGTCTTTCCTCATCTCCTAATCAGTCATCTCTCTCTCTCTGTCACCGTTTGCTTTTATTGGTTGGCTACGGTCACGCCACCTTTGCCCCCCCCCCTCTGCCGGCGGCGCGCGCCCGTTGGCTGCCGGCGAGCACGTGACTTCCCTGTGCGCGCGCATGGCGGGCGGTAGGCTATAGTTATTAACTAACATATGCAATTAATTAAGGCGCCAATTTAGAATTGCAACAAATAGTATTTGAATCAAAACATTCAATCGGGTAAAACACGGGCGTTGCCCGGGTCATTCGGCTAGTTTCTTCTATATGGTTGAGAGCCAGTGTCTCTCTTATACAACACTATGTCGATATCGAGCTAAAGTTGATTTCCACATGTGTAGACATGTGGTGCAGTCAAAGGTAGTCGATAACTTCCCACCATAATTATCATTGCTTTCACTAAATTTACTTCAGATAAGTATTTTTAATGATCACTTTTAAAGAAAAACCTACAAAGAGAAAGGAAAATAAGTGGAATAAATATTTTGAAAGCGGGAAATGTAGTTATTTAGCTTCTTGACGCTGCTTTTTATGGAGGAATTATGATCCTTGAGGTTTCGATTCCATTTTCCATGTTTGACTACGGATTCAAGCAATATATAATAACTTTAAATTGTTGCAATACCAAGATATTTTCTCATATTCTAGCCTTGCAGGTGACGCATATTTAATGGAAACAGACGAAATATTAAGCACTACTAGATTGTCATCTTTGGATATCAACTAAAGGTGTCTATTATATCGTATATGAAAAAATTAATGAATATGTATAAACATAACAGTAGCAATGATAAATCTTCCCAAGAAGAAATAAGTACAGTGGAGAGAAGAGGTAAAGAGATATTTGAAGGGCACCACGTTACCATTTAAACAACATTATGTGACGCAATGCTCCAATTCTGTACCGGTTTCGTGGCTCGGGGCATGGGGAAGACTGGAATGGTGATGATACGATATTCTCTTGGTATTCTGATTACAACTTCCTATCTCTCATATATATATATATATATGTCATAAAAAAATACGTATATTCTAGTTACGTTACCAATTCATGCAGTCGTGGATGGTATAAATGAATGATAACTTTTGTCCCAAAAAATATTTATTATTTTGATTATTTTTTAAAGCAAACAGTTTTTGCATACATACAACTAACAATGTTATTATCTATTTACAAATAAAAATAATATTAGGTTATATTCCTTTTGTTAAGGATTCCTTTTCATTTTAAAATTTAACTCTGTGATTATAGAATTTTAATTATTTTATGAATATAATAAAAATCATATTTTTATTATGTCATATATATATACTACAGTTACATATATATTTACTACATTTACATATATAACACATTTACTCATACATATACTATATTCGAAACTATTATAGACGCGTATGATTCTTTTAAAAATAAAAATAAAAATTCTACTGTCCTTACTGCAATGGAAAAAAATAATGGGAGGGCCTGGCTCATCAGTGGTGAACCCTCCCAGCGGTTTCGCCAGTTTAATCTACCATACCGACTTTCTAAGTAGCTTTCTGTGTATCTTTCCATGTTGAATATTTTCTTTGTTATATTTGTATTTACATTTAGCGCAAGTGTCCCTAGGGGGACATAGCGTTTTGAATTGAAATAAATAAATAAATAAATACTGCTGTTATATTGCATTTTCGATATTCCTCTTATAGTGATTTGATGCTACACTCTTGGAATGGATATTTTAGATAAACTATGGACATAAGCTTTGAGGACAGCAGAATTACATATAATTATAAATGTATAATATGCTTCGAGCAATCGCTCTTCCGCAAATATCAAATTGTGTCTTTTATTAGAACATTTATATTACGATGCACTTGCGCGCCATTTTTATTTATTGTCTCATTTAAATTTATATGTATTCAATATAATTCATATATATATATATAATATGTCAGCAGAACTTGGATAAATTGAGCTTTTTAATTCTAATATATATCTTAGTCCCTAGACTTTTAAACTTTTTATTCAAAACCTTTTTAATTCGAATTTTTGGTCCTTTGGGCTTCGAATTATCCAAAGTTCGACTGCATATATTGAAACAGGCGAAAGCGCCATTTATTGGCGGAGGTTGTAGTCATTTTGAGGCTTTATACGCGACAATATATTTATTACTTGATGAGAGTAGAACTCTTGGCATGCTTTTTAAGGAAATATTTAAAAACTATAAAGCTTTCTCCTAATTAGTTTTTATTATTATTATAAGATGTTATCTTTCAAGTGATAATCGCTTTCTCTTCAATGGACTGAATTCTAGAACATTTTTTTTAAATTTTATTATTACAGAAGCACGAAGTCTATCAGACTGAGGACAGCAGAATTACATACAATTATAAATTTATAATTGTTATATTAAAAGACACAAATTGATGTTTGCGGAAGAGCGATTTCTCGAAGCATATTATATATTTATAATTCCCTCCCATTAATTTTTTCCATTGCAGTAAGGGCAGTAGAAATTAATAGTTTCGAATTTTCATAACAGATGTTGCGCTAATGTATCATAATATACTATATTTACACATACATATACTACATTTACATACTACACCGCGTACTACGTATGCGGAGAATAGTTAAACCTGAAGTTTATAATCTAAAGATACTTGCAAAGTAAAATAAAAGGTAAATAAAAAGACTATTTTTAATGCGCTTTTTTTAAAATTATTATCATAAACTCGACTCGGTCTCAAGAGTTAGCTCTTTAGTCATAGTATTTAATCCACTATTTTGTAGTTGTTGGTTATGCTTTTGTAAGATATAAATACCGTTGTTAGTTTAGAGCGACAGTCCAGTAGCACGTTAAGTCAGTCTTATAATTTACTAGCCGAATGACCCGGGCAACGCCCGTGTTTTACCCGATTGAATGTTTTTATTCAAATACTATTTGTTACAATTATAAATTGGCGCCTTAAATAAATACATATATTAGTTAATAACTATAGCCTATGTGCTTATCTGTCTATGTACTGTTGGCTTCCGTAGGCGTCTCTTACTGGGAAAATGAAAGAGAGGATTCCATTTAGTTATTAACTAATATATGCATTTATTTAAGGAGCGACCCGCTCCAACACAATAGTTACAAAAACCAAAAAGCGAGTGGGGGGGGGGGGAGCAAAGTCAAAAACAAAGTGTCTCGCGTAGTGGTGGCGTGATCGTAGCCAACCAATAGGAGAGCGCCATTCCAAAAAAAAAAAAAAACGGTGACAGAGATGAAGAACGCACGCATGACGCTCGTAACTGTATATAGAATCTTGTGTTGGCAATAAAAAGCCATATTTGCCCACGTGTTGGTGAATGGAGAGACACAACAAATAGAAGTGAAATATAATTACAATACTTAGTGGCACATTTTTTAAGATTTCAAGAATATTTTCTACAGCTTTAAAATGAATTAATATCAAACGAGAAAGATAAATTCAAAATAATATAATATGAAAAAACAATAGAAAAAAATAAAAGGGTCAGGTATTGATATTTAAAATATTGAAAACATATCCTGACCAGGAGCACATGTGCTTTTTAGATGGCAGAGCGCCATCTAGTGGAACAGAAATCAACTAAACATTGATTTAACCTGTTCCCTGATATATTTTTATAGTATAATAAGTATAAACATGTTAATTAGTATTGATAATTTTAAAAGTATCGTGATTTATATATACGGGTTCTGCAGGACCGGGGACGCTTTCCGAGTTTCTAATAAATAAGAAACTCGTTAAAAATCTTCCTTTATTTTATTATGTGAAAAGGTTTGCAACAGGTCAAAGGTTTTACACGTGTTCATGAACAAGAGGACATTGCCGGTTTTGACAATAGGAAAATGGTAAAGACAACGCTTCATCAATTTTATTAATGAAATTACAGAAGCGTTCGAGCATTCTCTTCATCAGATGGATGCCCATATTTTATAAATAATTATATTAAAAATGGCATATCCTGACCAAGAGCACATGTGCTTTACAGAAGGCAGAGCGCCATCTGGTGGAACAGAAATCAACTAAACATTGATTTAGCCTGTTCCCTGATATTTGGCCAACCCAATTTCTTGATAAATCAAGAAAAGCCATCCACGAACGCGTTTCGTGCTTTTAGCGCTCGTCAGCGTGGAGTAGGCTGAACCACTGCGACCAAAAATATTTTTTGGTCCCAGTGGCTTCCTGAAAAACCAAGTAAACCCTGTAAAGCACATGTGCTCTTGGTCAGGATATGCCATTTTTAATATTGATTTCAACACCTGATCTTTTTATCTTTTTTTTTTCTTTAGTTTTTAAATAAATAATTCTAAAAATTAGAAAATCTTTTAAATAATGGTTTTTCCAAGACATATTTTACATTTAATTTATATTATTCTTTATGTATATAGTTGACGAATGACACGGCTTCCTCCTGAGTTCTGCCCGAGTGAATGTTTTCCCAAACAAAATTGTTTTAAACAATGGTTATTATTGTTTGTTACTAGTAGTATTATAATAATAGATCGATGATGATATAAATTAATGAATACATTAGCCTCGTTATCAATTTGCTACTCCGGAATCTGCAGATTGGCCCGTTATCGGGAAATTTGCATATTGTAGGGTTGAAACTAAAACACTGACTCCCAGACTTCCTTATTCATATCGTATAGGTAGGGAACAAATACATATACAGATATATATAATAGATCTGTACACCCTATACTCGCTTTATGTGTACTGTTTTCTTGCCCAAATTCTCATATCTAGAGATGATTTGGATTTAAATTGTTCTTGTGAAGGCTATAATAACCATGAATAACCTATAATCATTGACAAAACTTACGAAAGTGGAAGCCTTTGATGTCGCCGGTCGTTTTTTTTTTTTTTTTTTTTTTGAAAGAGACAGAAGAAAATTTGTTTACATTCAGTTATCTCGTGTGTCTTCAATAAAGGTTACTGTGTATCAAATATCTTTAGAGTTAATGACTGAATTCCGATTTACATGCTAAAAGGTATAACTTACTTAAGTTTTATCCATGAGTATAGAAACAACGTTATTTCAGTTTTTTTTTTATTATTATTTTTATTTTTATTCCTTCTACCTATTATATATATAACATTTTGAAAAGAAAAACATTATATATTTCCTTATTTCGTGTGTATCCCGTATACATTCTTTTTATAAAAATCTTGCCGTGTCAAAATTATTTTGAAAAAAAAAACCCAAAGTAATGAATCTAGTCATCCTGGCAAAAATCAAACCAAACGACCCATTGTGTCGGAATTCATTCAACCATTACTGACGCCGCCATCCACTATGGATCCGAGATGCTATAAGTTTTTTATGGAAGATTTGTCGGCTTCAAGGTCTTCAATCTTAGTCCAGGAAGTTTTCTTACATCTCACACATAGATGGAACCTTCTTTTGTTCTCAAATGTTGGTGCGAAGGCGGGTCTCTTCTGCCAACGTGGATGGTATTGGTGGTCGTTTTTTTTGGATACGGACGTGGAATCCACTAAGAAAATATATTTCATCTGAAATATTTTGTTAATACGCTCTGAATTTTTCAATTATTTATCAACAACAACAAAGCCTTATTAAGACCTTTTAGTCTTCTACAGATTCTCCAAGCGTAAATGTAGGATACATGCAGGAAAAACAGTAATAGTACCTTAATGGTGATATGAAATTTATATACAGGAAAAATTAATTAAGACAATTAAGCTAATAAATAGATTTGTCTGGGTAAATTGGAGGAAAATAAATTTATTACACATGAATTTACCACGGATTCTCTGCAAATGAATATAAAAAAAAGTAAAAGCTAATCACAATCAATATTGATAATGAAATTTATATATAAGAAAACCTAATTATATATAAGAGAATTGAGCTCATAAACAGATTTGTAAAGGTAAAAGCGAGGGGGGGGGGGGGGAAGTTGTATTATTTATCAATGAAACAATCTTTTGTATTTACACATTGATTTACTTCTATGTAAATATCGGTCTCTACAGTGTCTTTCATTGGTCGTTAGAAACCAATGTTTCGGATACGATCACTGCCTCACTTACTAAGCTCGGAAAGCTTGCCGCATCCTGGATATGTCTGGCCTTATCTAAATATTTATGGCAGAGCTTGACTGTATCTTCTTGCCAGACTTCTGGTCTCCAACCGAATTGAAGCCTATATGCTTCCTTAAAAGTGCCCACAATACCAGAAACCCTGATGACACTAATAAGTCACCAATATTATAACTGACACATGTTTATTCCATGCTTGCTTGTAGTTCTCAGCCGTTGTCGGGAATCCTCTTATCAAACTCGCAGCATCTCCTTTCACAGCTGCTCCCAAAGTTTCTTGAATGTTGCCTTGTTTCATAGCTGATTAGAAGCAAGTTATCGTTTATTATCGGATTGATTTTGTTCAAATTGATCATTTTTCTGTTATCTGCTAACTACAATTGTATCAAATGGGAGGAAGTGATTACCCAGAGGTATGTCGTTATTTATAAATATATCTCGAATGTCAATATTTACGTAAGGAAAACCTCGTTCATCGAAATCACACACACACACAAAAGCCTTTATTAGGGACTTGCCCCATACAGATTCTCCCAATTGGGTAAGGTAATAATCATCTTGTATTATTTACATAGAAATTGAACTGGCTTCACTCTTCGTCTCAAAGTCATTCACTTGTTGACTTGTCCTTACATAATGATGATCTAAAAAATTTATAGTAAGATATTGCCTTAGATTTGTTTGCTGATATTTTTGAAAGCAATACGTGGGGTGAAGTGCTGATACATTTAATTTGTTTATCGAAATCAGATATATCACAAAACAATACTAAAAAGTTTAATTATACTAATGTACGCTTTCAAATTGCATCCCTAGTACCCCCCCCCCCCCCCCCCCCCCCCCCCACACACACACACACACAAGAAGTAGCGCATTACTCTTCTAGAATTCACTAATACTAAAGAATCCAGAAATACTACATAGAGTTATAAAATACTAAAGATAGAGAAGTCGTCTCTGTCCTGTGTATTAATATTTCATTTTAGAAATGAGAATATTTTGTTCAAGGATTTTTTTTAGTTCATTGACGTCTTAACAAATTTCTTTTATACTATACACACAGATGAAATAATTAAAACCTTAAACTTTTCGTAGGATTTTAGAAATTTTAAATCATGTATGTGAATGATAAATGCTTTATTTCGATTATGATGAGGGCAAAATATATTTGTAGAAACATTGATTGAATAAAAGGTTATCTGGTCGAAGTAGTCTCATTTCTAAATAATAATGAAGTTGTTTAGTTTTTAAAAGAATCATATATAGGCATCAAAAATAGTTTCAAATACTAATAATAATATTAATGTTTTTAACTTTAATACACTAAATGCTACTTCTAAAAAGGAAGAGAGGAAAGTGACCTCTATATTTATAGACTAATAAAGCAATTATCAATCCTTTAATACAACAACAAAAAGCTCTATTAAGACCTTTTAGTATTATACAGATTCTCCAAGCAAAAATGTAGGATACATGCAGGAAATAAGTAATAGTACCTTAATGGAAATATGAAATTTATTTACATGAAAAATTATATAAAGACAATCAAGCTAATAGATTAGTCTGGGTAAATTGGAGGAAAAGAAATTTATTATACATGGATTTACCGCGGATTCACCGCAAATGAAGGTAAAAAAAGCAAATGCTAATCACAATCAATATTGAGATAATGAAATTTATATATTATAATTAAGACGATTGAGCTCATAAACAGATTTCAAAGGGTAAAACTGAGGAAAATAAAAAAGATACAAAATAAAGGAATAAAAAAAAACATCAATCCATTAATAATGATTCTATTTTCATTAATTTCCTAACTTTAAAATGTCAAATCCTAGTAGAGAAGAAAATTGTGAATCCATTTATATCGATGATCCCTTTTCTATGTTAACTAAACTTCAATTCACCATATCCTACTGGAAAAAATAATTGTGAATCTATTGGTATTGATAATCCATTGTTTAATATTTTTCAAACTTTGATTTACCAAATCCTAGCAGTAAAATAAAATAGTGAATTCTTTGGAAGTATCGGGGGAAAAAGCATCATTAGAGCACAACTAGAAAACTAAGGAGAGGGAAAGCAACAAGACAATACAATTATTCTATTTTTCTCTACAATCATTTGAAACTTTCAAGAAAATAAGGGTACAAGGTGTGAGTAACTTGAAGCAATCCATTCAGTTGTCTTTTTTTCCTTCAAGAATTCGTGAAGATAATCGACTTCTCATTTCCTTTCCTTTGTCCCTCTGATCCTATTTGTTTTTCCATTTTCAGATTCACCTTAATTTTTCCTTCTTCGATTTCCTGGATCATATTTTCTATTGTTCCCCGAATTTCGTTATTCAAATTCTTCCAGAGAACTTTCCTCATAGGTTTTGTCTTTCTTTTTATCAAGTTTTGCTTGACCGAGCTTCCTCTAACAAAAGAAAAATTGCTATCAATATAAAAATAAATTCTCCATATCGAGAATTTTGTTAAAGAGATGAAAATAGATGCCGTCGCCCAGAAATGATTTCTTTTTGGATTTTATTAATTATATATAGATCTCTCTCTGAGTTGGGTAACACCAGCCATCACATCGACCTGCCCACGCTGTAGGAACGAACTCTGGCGGCCCTTTGGTGGCGGAGTCTTTTCTGCGGTGGGCGCTACCAATGACGACATTGTATATTATATATATGTATATTTATCAATTATTTTATATATTTATATCTATTTATTCATATATTTAATATTATATATTCTTATTTGTTCATAAATATATTTATTTTGTATATATTTAACCATATGTAAACTTATATAAACGTCTCTCTCTCTCTCTCTCGGGCTTAAAAGGCCTTCTACTGGAAAACATGATCAACAAAAATTAAAAATAAACTACTTGGTAGCTTTATTTTGTATACTGTAGCTTATTTTTGACATATTCCTTTAATAGTGAAAGTTTATTTGGTTTCACTGTGGATTTTCGAACGTGATTCTATATATATATATATATATATATATATATATATATATATATATATATATATATATATATATATATATATATATATAATTTTTGACAAATGCTACTGAGAACGCTTGAAATAATATGAACAGTCTAGATCATCAATATTAGACCCTGCTTTCGTTTCTATAGTTTACTCGAGAAACTGGTTAATTTATAGTCCATATGCCTTTGTATTTACTTTGATAATATGTCTTATGTATTGATAATAATAATACACTAGTTGAATCTTCAAAAACACTCTTTACATTATAAATTAATCCCAAAATTGTAAATATTTTTAAAGAAATATTATTAGAGTATTGAAAATATATACGTTATGAAAATTGATAATGTAACAAAATTAAAGTATTTTACTTTCAGATTTTTGAATATCTTGAGTGTCTCTGTCTTAAATAGGATATAATATGCTGGTGTATATATGAATACCGTAACTTCTATTATTTATTGTGAATAGGTGTGTGTATTTCTTTTACTGATCGCTGCTCTAATTTGTGGTTCTTCTCATTTGGGCTCTAAGCTCTTGTAGCGGTTCTGACTTGGAAGTGTTGTATTTTGTGACTACGTTTTTTTAACTTGTGACTGTTTTAAATGCTAACTTTTCTAACTTCTGACGTTTTTGTATTTGTGAATGCCCAAATTGATGATTGATCTAACGTGTGATTGTTCTAATTTGTGACTGTTCTTTCTTCTGACTGTTCTGTCATGTAACAGGTAAAACTTGGGACTGTTCTGTCTTGTAATCGTTTACACTTGTAACTGTTATGTATTGTAACCATTCAAACATTTGAGACTATTTTATCTTGCAACCGTTCAAACTGGTAACTGTTATGTCTTGTGTACCCGTTCAAACATTTGCGACTGTTCTGTCTTATTACCGCTAAAGCTTTTGACTCTTCAGTCTTATAACCGTTCAAACTTGTGACTATCCCAACGTTGAGCGATTCTAACTTGTGATTCTTCCAACTTGTAACCTTCTAACCTGTGACTGTGTTCCAACTTGTAACCGTTTTAACCTGTGACTGTCCTGTTTTGTGACTGCTCCAACTTGCGCCTGCTCCAACTTGCGCCTGCTCCGAAGAAGTTTCACCCGGAGCTTCTCACGTTCTCCAGAGAACAATGGGACCTTCGCCACTTCCTCCAGGACCTAATTCTCTTTGTTTTTATTCTGGAGGACATCGGGGCGCCATTGTGTCCGTGGAATCCGCTAAACTCTGTTTGAGCTGTCACGGCGACAAAACAATACGATCTCAACCGTTTAGCGATCAATCATTCAGGTGAACTGTAGCGTTTTGTACGTAAAGGATATAACGGGGATCTTTAATGAATAAAATTTATTAATCATCCTATCAAAAATTCGATATTTGACTTTCTTAATCACATAATATATGGCATATAAGGTATTATCCGTCAATAAATTTATCAATTCTATTCTTTTTTTAACTTCAGAATTCATCAGAATTAGAAAATCCCAATTTTTTTTCTGCTATTATAGTTCTGTACTATAAATTGAATATTCGCAACGTCATAATAAAATATAAAGGTACAAGTAAACCCATTGCTTTCAACTAAGATGCTTGTCATGTGATATCATGCTGTGTACTGTTCTTGAAGCAGTTGTATGGAAACTGTTCATGTGGTTCTAGGTGTGAGAGGAATATATGGTACATGTGAACCCACAGTCTTATTATATTCCTTTCAAACCTTGAACCACATAAACAGGTTCCACACAACTGCCTCAAGTACAGTACATAGTCATGATATCTCATGACAAGCATCTTAGTTGAAAGTTATACTCATTCACTGATAGATGGCATCAACAACATGTTACAACTGGATATCTCCTCAGACATCTTCCTCCACCTTACTTTAACCACAATCATGAACAAAAAGAAGTGGATTTTTTCTTAAAGGAGACAGAGCCAATTTTTCCATGAGTGTAGATTGTGTCCTCTACTATCCTATCATTTAGGTAAGAGGTTGACCAATACTGGCAATAATCAACCAAATGACAACAGCTCAACATACATTTATCTGAAATATTGTTCAAGACAGAGAAAATATCATTCATGACAATCAAGTATTTAATATTTTTTAACTTGTATATAGCTGCCCATTTGTATCCTTTTTGCACATATTATAATAAAATAATTAATTATTAAACAATATATATGATTTTTCAATAATGAATATCCTTAATGAGTAATCATGGATTGTTATGGGTTAGAGTGTTCACCGTTGATAGGCATCCCAGTCATAAGTTTCTCACTCTATCACAGTATTGGGATTCCTGCACTACCAAATATAACTATACTCCACTTTATTTTCATTTTATTACAGGAAATGGCAGTATTTATCATTTTATAATTTAGATAAAGAATTTATTTTCTTAATTTTTTTCACAATAAATATTTAATAAGACCATAGTTTTATACCAATTGTGCGACCGGAACCAAAAGAAAATAAAGGTAAATAGCCCAACATCAAAAATTGAATTACTATTTTATATCATTCATATTTATTGTTAATTTATATACAATGTTGATTTTTAAATAAGCTAAAAATTAAAATATAGCAAAACAAATAATAAATGAATATTGTAATATACTAAAGAAAAAGAAATACATATAAATAATATGCAAAACGGTGAGTTTCTTGCTTTATAGTAACACTAGCCGAATGACCCGGGCAACCCCCGTGTTTTACCCGATTGTGTGTGAATTTTTTGATTCAAATACTATTTGTTACAATTATAAATTGGCGCCTTAAATAAATGCATATTTTAGTTAATAACTATAGCCTATGTGCTTTATCTGTCTATGTACTGTTGGCTTCCGTAGGCGTCTCTTACTGGGAAAAAGAAAGAGAGGATTTGGTTATTAACTAATATATGCATTTATTTAAGGAGCGACCCGCTCCAACACAATAGTTACAAAAACGAAAAGGCGAGTGGGGGGGGGGGGGGGGGGGGGCAAAGGTGGCATGAGCGTAGCCAACCAATAGGAGGGCGCCATTCCAAAAAAAAAGCAAACGGTGACAGAGACGAAAACTGACTGATTAAGAGATGAAGAATGACGCTCGTAACTGTATATTTAAATTCATCTCAAGCTTTCTGGTATTACAAACCATTCTACATGAGTTTTTTTTAATCATATATTCATGTAGAAGGGTTTGGGATACCGAAAGCTTAAGATTAATATACAATAAAACATGAAACCAACCCTAGGAAGATGGTTTGCTTATTATTTATATGTATTGCAGAGAGCTTTACTTTTCCGAGAAGAAACACATGTGTATATGTAGGAAAACTGAGTCGATAACAGAAAGAGAAGGATAAGGTAAATCTATGTATATCCCTTCACTCTCTCTTTCAATCCATTGAAATCTTGTATAAGGGCTTGTCACATATATAAGAATCAAAATAAATACAAAGTTATAATGCTATAATGTACTACGTGTTTGCACAGATAAAAATTGACCAATAATCGTATCGGTTTGAAACACAAGGTAACAAGGCCATATTTGAATTTAAAAATTGTTTGTGACGTTTTAGTTACACGTTTTGTTACCGAAACATCCATTTATTAATTTGGATTTGGCCTTATTACCTTATGTTTCTAACCTATTCTCTAAATTGTGCTTCATCAATATTATCAGTTAGAAATGTACCATTTTGTTGGAAGACTGAACTTAGAAAAGTAGTTAGTTGTTAACTATATTTGTTTTTCACTAATAAATTTAAATCTCGTTCAGCAGTTTCAACATGTTGAATATTGAGCTCCAGGAACAACCCACCACCAGAACAACTTCCATTCTGGTTCTATCCAGGCATTTACATAAACCAGATTTGTGGAATGTGCGGAGTTCGTTAATATCTGACGTTTATTCGCATATATTTGAATATAAAATTGAGCACTAAAAATCTCAACTTTTTTATTTATTTATTTTTATTTATTTATTACAAAACACACGCTATATCCTATGTGGATATTTGCATGTAAATGTTTAAACCATTTTATGTACATAGTTTTAAATATATATACAAATTATTTATAATTTTAGAGAGAGAGTGAAAGTTATTCAAATTTACATTTTAGAACAATAAATTATACAATAAACAAAGATTATTTACATACATATCATCAAAAGTCCAATATATATTTATAATTACAACCACTAAACCAGTGGCACAAATATACTAATTAAAACTAGAAATTTCAATTCTTAATGTAATTCAAGTCCACGGCATTTGAGATAGAGTCTACAAAACTTGTTAAATTTTCTATATTCTTCTTTACTGGAAACCATTTGGCTTAAACTAGAACTGTTCATTTGACATTGTACTCTCAAATCAGCAACAAGTGGGCACCGGATTAAAATATGCTCAGGGTTGTGATCTTCTTGGTCACATAAGCAGATTGAATAATCAATTCTGCCAATTCTATATAAATATGTGTTAAAGTCTCCATGCCCCGTAAAAAAATGTATATTATAAAAGTTTGGCTGGATAAATTTGGGTAATCTTGAGTTTTCAAAAAATTCTCTGAAATTATCATTTGAGTCTTCATAGTATTTTTGAATTTTTTCATTTATAAAGTTAGATATTATCATTCTTTTGGCTGGATCATTTCTATTATAATCTATTTCAACTTTAAGTATGTTTGACATAATGAAATCCGTAATTTTAGGTATTCTTGCGAGAACATGTGTACAATTCGAAGATGTTGTATTATAAGCATGTATACAGTGTTTAAGAATTTTATACTGTAGTGAATCTATTTTGTTTTTTGATCTCGTGTTTATGTATGGGTACCAGATTGTTGAACCATAAGTTATTGTGCTTCTAAATAAGGTTTTATATAATGTTAATAATCGCCTACTATCCAATCCCCACGATTTCTTTGTTAAACCAAGAAGATATCCACTAGCTCTAGTTGTTTTTGCAATAACACTGTCGATGTGGGGCATAAAATCTAATTTGTTCTTGTTTCGGTGATTCTTGAAAGTTAATCCTAGTATTTTTAGGTTTTCAACTGGTTTGACAAGACTATCATGCAGGGTAATTACATACTTTTTGCAGTTGAATAAATATAAAATCTTTGTTTTCTGTCTTGATATTTTAAGTTTGTTGTTTTCACACCACATATTTATTTTCCCTATTGAATTTTCAATTGTAATCTTAAGATTTTTTACATCTGTATTCCAACATAATACCGTTAGATCATCTGCATATCCTATAATTTCGCTATTAGATTCCTGAAAGTTGGTTAATAGATCATTCATTATGATGTTCCAAATTGTCGGAGATAAGGGTCCTCCTTGCGGACATCCTTTACTTAGTTTTTTGGTGAATTCATTCGTAGAGTACCTAAATCTTATCTTCCGGTTAGTGAAGTAGGATTTCATGAGTTTTATTATTGATGCTGGTATATTATCCGCATCGAGTCTTTTTATCACCATTGGCCACCAGGTATTGTCAAATGCTCCACTAATATCTATTGCAATTATAGCCGTATACTCCTTGGCTTTGTGTTCTAATGCAGTGTGAATTATTTCAGTTAATGCAGTTATGGTAGATCGAGATTTTGTAAAGCCATGTTGACGATTACTGAATAATTTCATTTCCTCGTAGAATTTGATGATTTTGTTGTTTATTATTCTTTCAAAAATTTTTGAAAGGTTTGAATTTAGACATAGAGGTCGATAGCTGACACAGTCTTTATAATCGGATTTACCCGGCTTTGGAATGATCAGCGCCTCTGCTCTTTTCCATTCATCAGGAAAGTAACTCATATCCAAAAATCTCAACTTCTGGAGGTATAAAAAAGAGAGTCATCAACTAACTCTGAATATTTAGAAATATAAAATGGAGTGCTATAATGATTAATATATAAATGCAATAACTTTGTAACGATTCATATAGCAAGTTTCATATAATATTACAATAGACAAGCCTTTGTGCACCGTTTTGGAAGAGTGCAAATAGAAAATTCGCAACCTAACCTTTACTCACCATAGATTTCATCACTGATCAGTTGCGCGATCAGGAAATGTATTTTTTCCCTCAATTTATCCACCTGATCCAAGTACAAATTTACTTTCGTACTATTTTTCAAAATATTTTCTTGTCCAATTGGGAATTTCTCTTCAATTGCATAACTAGGAAGTATAAAAACTTGGAATGTATGTTTGATAATGTGTTTCTTGGTAGTTTTCAATGCTAAATAGCATCAATAAAGTACATATATATATTTACAAGATGAATTAGTGCGCCATCTGTTATTATAAATTGGGATTATTATTGACGCGTATGTTTCTTTTTAAAATGTTCCTCCGCTAGCCTTACTGCAATTCTATATACAGTTACGAGCGTCATCAATTCTTTTTCATCTCTGTCACCGTTTGCTTTTTTTTTTTTTTTTTTTTGAAAGGCGCTCTCCTATTGGTTGGCTACGATCACGCCACCTCATTCGGCTAGTGATGAAATAACCAGGACCCCCCCTCCATATCATTTTATAATTGCAACAAGGAAACCTGTAGAAAATTGTTTGTTTGTTTTTTTTTTTATATATAAAAAAACACATACGCTTCAATTTTTATTTTTCCCCTAATACATGTGGTGCAGGCCATGATAAAGGTAGTGGGTAGTTAGCGACTGCTTTTACTGTAAGGGCACCACATTTCTACATATGTAGAAAGCCGCTCAAATTTTGCACTTATAAGTGAACCAGAGTCCAATTTGGTCACTTACACTCACTGTTGTGGTTGGACTTTTGCAAGAATCGCGGGTAATTAAGGATTTTTTTTATTCTGAAAAAAAAAAAGAGTCCAATGCAGGATTATAACCCTGGTCGTGTGTATAAAAAAGCGACAGTTTACACCATTCCTCTAGAGTGTAAACTAGCAATCATATTGGAATAATTATAAAATTATTAGGTACTTACTTTTGGTTTGCCTTCTGACTAGTTTAGTAGGATCCACCCATTGCTGAAACACACAAGATTACATCAAAATATGTAACAAAGGCGAAGTGTACGTTGTTTGATGGTAAAATTAAGGAAAGGACAACTTTATCGTATAGCTGAACGTAGCTGATGACGTGCGCCATCTATCGCAAGGTCAATAGCCTCGTACCTAACTCATTTTTCTTGAATCGTCAAAAATAGTTTCTGCTAATATTAAGAAAAAAAATTAACACTTAAATAATATTTATTCCGATTGATGGCGCACACAATCAGCCACATTCAATTGCTTGATCATATGTTTTTTCAGCCACAAAATAACAAAAAAAAAATTATTAAGACCTTTTAGTCTCTTGATCTAGTCTCTAGACCTTACAGATTCTCCAAGTAAAAATGTAAGATACATGCATGACATATGTTTTTTCTTAAATATATAAGGTTAAGTTAAGGCCGCGATTTTGAGCCCGGGGCAAGACCTTTTTGGAAACTTGTTAAGAAACTACTAATGTTTTATCTTGAAGCTACTTAGTAAATCATTGAAAAAATAATTAAGTAAACGTGGTGAAATATGTAAATATATTCATTCGAATACAATTTTTTGTCTTTAAATGTCACTTCAGAATGTTGAAAATAATGAAACATTAATATTTATTTTAGCGACTTATAATCCTGGTTTAGTCATTAAATGACTTTAAAATTATCGAAGGTATTAAAATTATTAACAATTTTTTTTTCTCAATTAATAATTTTTTTATTTAAAATAAAATCTTTTTCCAGGCAAAGTCGCACTTCTTGAGTCAAGAAACATCGACAATATTCCTAACTAGGAACGGCCTATGTTTCTTGATATAAGCTGTAGAAGTACGATATTTTCTCTTGAATTTCAAAGGAAGTCTTTAAACACATCAATATAATGAAATCACTTCGAAGGAATAGATTCTACAGGATATCTGAAATTTAATTTAAAACTGTAGTACTGCTATCATATAGAAATATACATACAGAAGACGACAGAAATATGTGTCTTTTAATGTTTTATATTATTATTATTATTTATTATCTCTCTAGTACACACGTGGTACAGGCCATGGTAATCATGGTATGTAGAAGCTGGCGATTGCTTTTACTGAAGTGAATCACATGTCTACACATGTGAAAAGCAGTTCGACTTTTGCATTTACAAGTGGACCAGAGTCTAGTTTGGTTACTTGCACTCGCTGATGGGTTGGACTTTTGCAAGAATCGGGGGAATTTGAAGCATTTTTTCAATAGAAAAAGTTCTCGATTCGGGATTCGATCTTGGGTCGTAGGGGTCGAAGACCAACGGTTCAGACTACTCATCCACCGACCGACCAATGTTATCAAAGGGAAAGTGGACAAGTGGGACAATAGAAAGTTGACAAATTCCAGGAAAGTTATCGCGCTTCTATTCATACCATGATATCTATGATAAATTAGTAAATATCTATGATAAATGTCTGACTATCTTATCCATCATTTTTATAGGAAATTCTTGTTTCGTTCATCCATTTGGCGGTAGTGACAGAGTCCCGATGTCACATTCCAGGAAGGCTGACAAACGTCTATATCGGTTGCTTGAGAGAATACAGACGTGTCGGAATTTCTTCCTGGTGGGCGGAACTACTAGGCGTTGGCTTGTAATTTGGAAACCCCAATGTGGGGAGAAAATATATTTTTCTTCATCAAATAAGAAATAGTTATAAGGCGATAACGCGATATCTATATGTAAGAAATGGAAGCATTAAAAATCACGAATGTTTCTCCTAAACAGCTAAACAAACTTCTAATATCCTTACTGCGATGAAAAATAGTGTTGAATAATTCTATTCTCAACAAACAGAATGTGCTGTGTGATTGTTTTTCAATATTGCGCCTTAAATTGTATTTGTTCCCTGTCTTTTAAGCGGGGAAGAGCTGTACTCGGAGAAAATATATTTGTGAAATTTCTATAATAATAGAAGCAAATTTTCATACTTTCATTAAACACCATTGCAAATGCATAAAAGATTCGCATATGTATTATTCTGCTGATGTTATTAATATCTGATATTTTCATAACGAAAATGTTGAACAGTTACTTCAACAACTTTGAGGAATACCAGTGAATTCATCAATCGACTTTCTGAGCCTCGTGATTAAAATAAACTGTAATTTACTGAATAGAACCAAACCTGACGTTTGACAAGACCCTGACCTCAAGTTTTTAAATACTCCTTAGGCATTCCCAACGTATGTAAAACCACGCAATGTAAACCATCTCTAAATTTAAAAAAAAACATTCAGTACGAATTATTTTTAATATAAAACAAACTTCTTACTATCCAAACTACAATGGAAAATATATTGGGAAGACCTGCTTCATCATGGCGAACCTTCCCAGTTTTCGCAAGTTTCCATACCGCTCTACTATTGTATCATGATGTTCTACTTACCTTCATGGACACAACTTATGGACGTTGTACCTTTCAGCATGTATATCGGGATTGAGACAATAACTCTGAAATATATTACAGTGACCTTTATTGAATACGCACAAGGTAACCAAGTGGGAACAAAATTGCCTCTGTCTCCATCAATATATATATATATATATATATATATATACATAGACGACTGGAGACAATAAGACTTTTCACTAAGTTTTGTCCACGAGTGTATATACCCAGCATTCTAAATCGACACAGAAAAAAAAAAAAAAAGTAATGAGTTTTTAAAAAAGGCATCAAAGATGTACCCGGATATACCCTAGCGTAATTATCAGTTAAAGTATTCAAAGAAACTAAATGAACATAAGGTTTGTGAGAGGGGACAGCAGTAAAACAGACCGAGTGTCACCTACCTGTACTTTCTCTGTATCACGGTACTGCAGCCCGAAGAACTCCCGTTCCACGATGTCCAGGCGGTAGAAAACTTGGTCAAAGAGATACGCACCGGAAGCATTTTTCTGCAAACATCGCTCATGTTAGATTTTACATAGAAAATATCGTGACACTATCAAACCTAACACATCTGAAATATAGACTATTTATAAAACACCCGTTTCTTTTTATATGAAACATATAAAGCAACTTCCTACTGTACTTATTTCGATGGAAAAATATTGGGAGGGATCATAACTGTCATCCGAATGGGAGGGTTCACCACTGATGAGCCAGGCCCTCCCAATATTTTTCCATCGTAATAAGGACAGTAGGTCGTAGGATCTACGTTAACCAGATCTCAAGTTTTTTTTTTTTTTTCCTTTTACAAAATTGATATCGCCCATAGAGAGATTTATCTTATAAAGATTTATATATATAGGTTATAGCCGAATGACCCGGGCAACGCCCGGGTTTTACCCGATTAAATGTTTTTATTTAAATACTATTCGTTACAATTATAAATTGGCGGCGTGGATGTCACTCTTGTGAAACGTCCCGCTCCAAACTTTGTGTCTGAGAAGCGATATTTTTATAGAAAGATGATCTCGCTTTTGTTTTCTGCTCGAATGAATGTTTTTCTGTTAGAATTTTGTTCCTGCGTAAAAAATAATGAGCTGGTTTCACCCGTGGTCTCTGCTTTTTGGAATTTTTCCCGATATAATTTTGTATCTGATAATCTTACATGATACAGCAATATCGTCATCATCATTTTCTGACTAATAATATATAGTTTTAATAATTGATTTATATATTTTTTAAAATAGCCTATCGTCTTCCCGTATTTTTTTTACCTATGTATGGAAATTTTGGTTTGAATTAGTGAACTACTGCGAATTTGTATACCGGACATACAAACCAACAAACAAACAAACAAACATACAAACATTCATTTTTATATATATAGAAGATATAATATAAATGAGTTTTAAAAATTGTTTTAAAAAATGCATCGGCCGGGAACCGAACCCTGGCCGCTCGCGTGGCAGGCGAGCATTCTACCACTGAACCACCGATGCTTTAAAAAAATGGCCATATTTAGGTATTCATTCCATTCCGGATTAGTCCGCGTAAAAAAAGTTCTTCAAATGAAAAAAAGAAATAGCCAAAAATACTAATCAAAATGCAGCCGAAAATTTTCCTCAGGTTTATAAAAAGCGACATGCAAAATTTGGTACCAATTGGTTCAGTAGTTTTTGAGTTTATCGCGAAACAGACAGACAGACAGAAATTGACTTTTATATATATAGAGATAATATTTTTTAAAAATTTTGAGAGAGAAAAATTATTTGCTGATTTTGAATTCATGAGTATTATGCCAATGGTATGCAGTCGTGAGATCATTAACTGATAAAATAATTTAGAAAGAAATACCTGAATTAAGACGTGAAGAAGAAGAAAAAAAAAAAAGACTTGATAACGTATTTACATATTTACAAAAAGTTTTATGCTGGCCAAAGGAAAACATCAACAATGAATTTATACAGTGTAAAGCCACGCTACTGGCAGTCAACTTCATAAATTTGTTCAAGAACAATATATTTTAATATTAAATAAAATTTCTATAACATACAAGGACATGTATAAGATACAACATACTTGTATATTTATTTAAATACAGGTATCTATACAACATAACCTACAAACATACAGTAGAATCTTCCATGAGAGACTGAATAAAAATAAGAATATTTGTGGTCACTCCTGGAGGTAGTCTCTTATTGGAGATGAAGTTCATCCAATTCAATCCTTTTTTATTTCACGATGGTTATTCTTGGTTTTGTTTACTATCAGATGGGTCTATGTGTAATTATTCGATTGTGATGTGGAAGACATGTCCTGCTTTGGAAGACTTTAAAAAAAAAACAGGAATTGAAATCTGAATTGAAATCTTTCATAGACACTAAAACCAATAATTAAAACTACAATGTCTTTTCTATATATATATTTTTTTCAGAATTATAAATGAATGGAATAAAATTGTTATGTAAATATATATCCTTATATTTTCTGTAAAAAAATCACTCTATATCATAACTTATTTATTTGAAAAATGATAATTTTGGATCAAATATTTTATTTTCCAATATTTCGTATGGCAACACGCCAAACTTCTTCGGGGAACACGATTGTTTTGAGATGCTCGCGTATCAATACATGAGTATGTACAACTGCTATAAAATTTAAAATATCTAAAATATTTTCGAACGTCATACCTTATATTATATAAATAAATAGTAACAGAATATTCATTAAAAAAAAATAAAATTAAAAAGGGGAATTCTCCTTATCGGGCAACTGAAAGTTGCTGATGGCTTGCGCCATCTATTGGAAGATGTCTTTTTATTTTTTATTATTTATGAACCTTATCCCAGTACAATTTAACATTTGTACTATTTTTCACAGAATATTTATTATTATACATTATTCACGGAGTATTAATCCTGGTATTTAGTTACACAGCAAATTTCTGTCTCTTTTATTTATGTAAATACGGTTGATATCTATTCAGTGTTATGATTTTAATGTCTTTATGTTGGAATGATAAAGAATTGGAGGTGCAGTCGTGAAAAAGGAAAGATAGTTATTTACTTATCAAGTAGTTTTTATTTTCAATTACTTGAAAAGAATTACACATTAAATATTTTTCACAGTAATATAGAATTTATAAAATGAATCTTATATTCGTGAATTAAAAAATAGGTAGGTTAACTATACATATTTACAACAAATAATCAAAGTGTTATGTTCTAAATCTAAGGTCAAAAAAGGTTAAAAAATGATTTTTTGAAGTGCTTCGAAGATTGGAAAAACCGTTGGCACAAGTGTATAATATCTCATGGGGATTACTTTGAAGGGGACAAAATAGGTTTTCATGAATAAATAAATAATTTTTGAAAAAACACAAATGTCGCGATACTTTTTGAACACACCTCGTAAGTGCCCGATTGAATAGATAGAAATGAATTGCTTTGTCCTTCTGATCTTTCCTAATTTGCTACGTGACGATATAACGATAGTTTATTGTATAGTGTCCCTCACGCGATATCGCGCTGTTATAGCTGACTGATAACTAAAACCGTGGTAATGCTGAGCGTGTAAAGAAAGGAGGAGAGACAACAAAGGAAGGAACTGTGCTGACATCCTGACAAACGATTGATGATGTAAAATTAGGGAAAGTCGCAATTTCAGGCCGAGAACTTCCTCTTGTCGTAGACCTATGGAACCTAGGAAGCCAAATTGTCCTTGTCAACATCTACTTCAGCTCTGGATCGGACAGTCGGTGGTTCTTAACGTTGGTTGATTCGGGAATTGGTTAAACTTTCGTAAATCCCCCATATACCCACCATAGCTTCATTTTTAAATAAGATAGAAAAATATCGAGTAAACTCTTTATAAAGAAGACTATTTGATGTTTATTTTAATGAAAACCTTTGTGAAACGAGATTATTTATGGCAAAAAAATGCTTCATAAGAAAAATTATATTTTTCATTCAATTTCCTAAAGAGTCTTCACTCTATATTTGTGTTTGAAATGATAAATCGTAAGAATTTAATAGAAAACCGATGCTATTTTGTAATTTGGGAAGTATTACTGACATCTGTAATATTTGATTAGGCCTAATTCAACACTTTTTTTTTTCATTAGATGAAATATCATAAAGTAATTTGGCGCGTGTGTTTCTCTTTTTGGAATAACAACTCCCTACTGCTATTGCTGCAATTATAAAAATATTGGGAGGGCCTGGCTCATCAGTGGTGAACACCCCCAGCGGTTTCGTTAGTTAAATTTGCCATACCATTTGATGTTCTGCCTATACATCGGGTACTTTAGTGAATTACACGGTGAAAGTATTTAAGGAAACTATGGACATGAGATTTGAGGACAATAGGATTGTTATTTAAAAATAAGAAGAAGAAGAAGTGCCATCTATATTCTTAAATATGAACTAATTTAAAGCAACATATGCAGATGGCACTCTTATACTATGTAAATGATTGAAATATCGTTATAAAAATTATTATTAGAAAATGTCCGTTTGAAATAAAGATCAAAATTATATAAAAGGATGATCTGAAAAAAAAAAAGGAAGAAAGAAGATGAATTGATAGCAAGACAAAAGTTCTATCTATACAAAGTGGTCTATAAATGGAAGTGAAAGAAGAGAATGGCTATCGTTACGATGGTATTAGAAAGTGATTGGACGAGACTGAAGAATTCCCTGCGATTTGATTGGTTCATTAGTGAAGGAGGGGAAGAACTTAAGTGGCGTAAGAACAATGGTCTTGTCAGTTGATCCACAGAAGTTCTAGGAAAGAACCAGGATCCAGCATGTCCTTAATCCTCTGGCTAATGAAGCGATACTTTTCCACAATCTGATAACTTCCATTGAAGGATTTCCTGCTATTCAATTCTAAAGAGAACAATTCTAGTAAAAAAATATCTATATAGGAATCTATATGGGAAAAATTGACTAAAATGAAAGTTAGTTTCTAAATTACCATTTTTATTAAATGTAAAAACATAAAACAGGATAATCACGTTTGGTAATACGTATTAAAATATTATTTTATTTTGTTTAATATTAATCAAAATACTATTTTAGCTGTCAAATAACGAATTGAATGCATATATTTCCAAAATTTTAATTGGTTATTAAAATGTATCGAGATTCTATGGTCATAAAGATCACACACACATAGCGTACTATTTATATATTTTAAATACTTAATATATATATAACTTTTAATAAGAAATCACATAATACAAAAATAAATAGATATTAAATGAATTGATACGTTTTAACATAATTATATTATTTGTGGAAAGCTCAAATATCAATTTTACACTAAGCTCAATAACTCCACTAAGATATTAATATTTTATATACGCTTGGTATTTTTCAAATTGAATATTTAAAATACACATGCCAGGCGATTTAAAATTTAGAAATATAAATATTTAGAATAATTATTTTTATTAAATATTTTTAAAAATACAAAAGACATCTTTAATCTAATATTTTGGTCAAATCTATATATGAAATAAAAATTTAATATATATACTAATCATCAAATACAATAAAACACTTCTCATGAGAGACCATAGCTTAAACGACATAGATAGACCTGGCTTTCTTGGAGGTGGCCTCTCTGAAGAGTAGACGTTGGCTTAAGGAGGTAACCTTTTATCAGGAGAGTCGCTCATGAGAGGTTTCACTGTAAAACTTTTTTTAAATTTATGCATATATATTTATCTTAAACATGCATTGATATATAGCATGAGGCCTATATTTGTGCAATTAATATAAACATAATAGTATATTTACTAATATAACCCTTGTTATATACTGTAGAAAGAAAAATTACATGTACAGCAAAATCTACACTATTTTCAACAATGTATTATACTTAGAAACATATTCAACCATATTTATCATAATAAGGGAAAAGATTATTCAAATAAATTTTCACATTTCAAAATATACTTAACTTTTTTAGAACGATAAAGATAGATATGTTTTAGATAAGTTATCAAATTAGATATCACAACCCGTGGCCATTCAATGGCTCTATTCATCCTGGCAGATTGAGGAAAATAACTTTAATGGCTTACATTTCTTATTTTTGTGCCCTCCCATGCCTTAAAAACATCGCCTGCTAACCCCATTCTGTTTCTAACCTTCTTTTATCTCCTTTCTCTCTCACAATGGAATTTCATAGAAGAAATTAATTAGGGTCGAATGATTTTTATTGACATCGTAGCAATTATCATTGAGTTTCTATACATTGTCTTTTTTTATACTTAGTACAGGTTTTATGGTGGAATTGTGTCTTCCTTTAGTTCAAATATACGCACATATAGAATCAACAGAAAATAGTTTGAATTTTGCATTTAATCATTCCAGATTTTCTTTTGGCTACTTGAACTCACTGTTGGAATTGTGCAAACACCGGTGTCTTATTGAAGCAATGATTTCTATAGGGAGACTGCTGAATGCTGTTGTAATGAGAGACCTTGTAGTGATATAAAACAGCCAATGACAAATAGATAACGATTTTCTGATGGAAACATTTAGATGGGGCAGAAGAATTGTTTAAATATGAAGATTTTTCTTTAAAGAGGAAGAAAAAGTGCGACAAGTTGCCGTATGAGCATGTAAAATATTAGGTTCATCCAAAAATTTATATAAACAACAAAATAAAAGAATTAATACGGCAAATCAATAGACGCCTTGACATCTACATTATCACCAGAGGCCGTAGATACTGTACTGAAGAACAACGAAGTCCCTTAATTTGTGCCATTAGTGAGACCCAACCCTGTTGTCCGCTGTTCTTTCTACAGGATATACAACATGTCACATATACCTTGTCTTGATTGACTTTCTTATTAGAAGATTATCGATATAAGGCCAAAATACAAATACATTTTGAATAATATAGCGCTATAATATAGAGTAATTGGCAGCAAATTAACCCTTTTGATTTTGTTGTACTGTGCTATTTTATAAATAAAAGTTGAACCCTCCTCCACATTGTACATGTGTACAGTATTGGTAGTTTTAGAAATAATCATTTTCTCCTTGTAAATTACCAAGAAATATTTCTTTTTTTTTTTAACTTAAAAACTATCGTCTGATGACGAAGAGAATCTCCAAACGTAAGTTTTAAAATAAAAAGAAAGCAATTATTGATCGACGTGGGCCTTTTCTACCTATTTACTTACTTATCACAAAATTATAATTACAACAGATATATTCGGATTACTAAAATAACACAATTGTAAAAAAAAAATAGCCCTAATTTCTGGAAAATGTTTTTGATAGCGAAAATAGAAATAGTAAAAAAAAAGTATCATATATTGAAACACATTCTCACTACGGTTATTTTAATGTCTCAATAAATGACTTTCGACAAGCTTCAGAAACAAGATTTCTATTTTCAATTTTGAAAATGAAAATAAAATGATGAAATAACAGCAATGGCTTTAGAAGTTTGTTAAAGAAAAGCGAGACAGATTGATACCCCAATAAAAGACTTTCAACACACCATCTATAGAAACAATCCTCTCAATTATTTGGTGAATCTCCTGATTATTTTAAAACAACAATTAGCAATAATGGAGACAATCTCGAAAGAAATTGATGCAACGCAGCTCCAGAAATGAAGAGAAGTTCATCAAAGTAAACAGCACTTAGATGGAAGCAGTAAAGTTTAAGCCAGGCCAAACTTGACAATGGATCCAGGTAAAGGCCGCCATATGTCTTGATGCTGAAAGGTGGATGCACACCTGGCTCCTCATTGTTTACTACTTGCTGAATGGTTCTTTTGGTGTTCGAATTTTGATGTGAATTTATCAGACGAATACACTTAGACACACCACTACCTTTTTGAAATATATATCTGATGATAACAGCAGTAAGAAATCAAAATAAGCGATTCCCACAATCTTTTCCCCCAGCGTCATACTTTATATATATTTAACGACATACCTGAGTCCTGTACATTTTATTTGATGAAAGATTCAAAGTTTGATGCTCGCTTTTACTAAAAAAAAAGATGGTGGATTTGTACACACCATCAATGTCCGACAACCACGACATAGGATCAAATCCCGCAATGAGTACCTTTTTGTGTTTATGGGGGCTTCAATTGTTAGGTAAGTCTAACCCCACCAGTGAGTAGCAAAAGTGACCGAACGGATCTTTGATAACTTGTAAGTTCAATATCAGAATTAATTTATATATGTGTAGATATGTGAGGCCACTAACTGTGAAAGGCAGTCGCTAACTACCCATAATAATTACCGCGGTCTGTACCACCAGAACTCACTTATGATCACTACAAATTCTAAAATGTTTATCGCTACTAAACAAAATTACAATTTCAATTGCCATATATCGATAAAATTTTAAGCATTTTTAATTATATTTAAGTTAAAAGTATTATAATAAAACACATTCTATTCACTTCACATTCTATTCTACTGTTGTCTAATTGTTTATGGCAATATGATCGACTCCCATGTAAACTTTGACCTATCAATTATTTATATCCATCTCTTTTTTTTCATCACAGCACCATCTTTTCTGAATTATTAAACTTAATTTTGTGTTTCTCCAAGTAAATGTATACTCGTGGACAAAAATTAATGAAGTGAAAAGTCTTTGATATCGCCGGTAATCTGTTTTTGTTCTGTTAAAGGAGACAGAGGCAATTTTGTTCACACTTGGCTATCTCGTGTGTCTTCAATAAAGGTCACTGTGTATCAAATATATTTCATAGTTATTGCCTGAATCCCGATATAATGCCAAAAGGTACAACTTCCTTAAGTTTTGTCCATGAGTGTATATAGAAAATGCTCTGATAGAGTGAAGCATCAAACTTAGTTTTAAAATACTTCGATATATAGTTACTTAGTGTGGTTCCAATCAACAATATGACCATTCTGTGCCAAATTTTAAAACAGAATAAACTTACAAATATATCAGATAAACCTATCAGAATACCAATGATTTTTTTTTAATATACAAAATTATTAGTAAATCTTTATGCAGTAAACAGTATATTTCGACTTCGTAAAATCTAGTTAAAATAGTGGCAATAAAATAAACACCTCCATATAGTACCATATACATGGAACACCAACCATATGTATAAAAGAAGGAACAAGAACTCGTCATGAAACAACCCCAGATTATTTATTAACCCCAGTATCAGATTATTTATTATTCTGTGAAAAGATTTTTAAATTCGATATTTGTATTTTTTTGATACACCGTAAATTTTTCTCATTGCCTCTCTTCTATTTTATTAGTTTTGATTTGGTTTTACATTAAATAAATTTCCGTGTCACATCCCGAAGTTTGTATTTCCTAATTTTCTACGTTACAATATGGAAGGACAAGAAGTTCTTGCAGGAAAAACTTACCCCGAGGTGTAAATTAACTTTCTACTTCCTTATTTCCATTTTATGGAAAGGTAAAGGTGGGTAATCATCATTTCTCCTGAGTCTTCCTATTTACACATTTACGTTGTGTGCATCTGGTTTTGTGGTGGTATAGACATCGAAGTGAATCGGACGAATTTTGAATAAAGAACATAGAAAACCGCGTTGTTTTAGTGAACTGAAAAAGGAGCCTTTCATCGTGAATGAATACCGTAACATTGCCATTTAGGCATAGAATTGGTAAAATAGTTCAGAAATAAGCCATTATGAAGAGATTAACAACAACAAAGAGCTTTATTAAGACCTTTAAGGCTTATACAGATTCTCCAAGCAGAAATGTAGTATGCATGCAGGAAAAACAGTAATAGTACCTTAATGGTAATATGAAACTTACATACAGTAAAAATTAATCAAGACAATGAAGCTAACAAATGGATTAGATGAAGAGATTTTGCTTATGAATGGATATTCACCACGGAGTCTGCAAATATGGAAAGAGTAAAAATGTAAAAGCTTATAGTCTAGACAAAATAAAATGATAGACAGCTAAAACAGTTACTTTATTGAATAAACAAACATATTGTTTAACTTTTATGGTTTTATTTTGACTACGATTACTATAATGTTTTGGCTTAAAATCACTCTTATCACTTCACCAGCCAAAACCTCATTTTGACGGATTCGGTCGATTTAACAACTTTTCTCCAGTAAGATGCTACGAAATTTTGGCCTACACTGATAAGGACCATAAACCCGAAACTATGGTATACGAGTACAGGTTGTTGGATTTTGTCTGATACTATTTTATTAGACTATTTTTATTATATACTACACATTTTCAGCTCAGCTCTACACCTCTATAGGCCTATAAGTTTAAGTTCATAGGTTCCCTAAATGCCCCTATATATAAACTGCCTCTTTTTTTTTTTTTGGTAAAATACATAGTATATCAGAAAAACAATCCCACACAATAATAGAGCTCTATCTGGAGAATAATTTGTCGAAACTGCTGAGAGGTTTCACTACTGATGAGCTAAGCCATCTCTCATCTGATATCTTTTATCATTGCTACAAGGTCCTCAGAGATAGTTTTAATTATTTATCTCAAACTGAAGTTAAATTTCCATAAATATTTCCGAAACTTATCGATAGATGGCATTGCAAACATAATATAGAGGCATTATAAGTGTTTATCCGAGAAAAAATATGTTAGCATTCTAGGACATAGATTTCCTCTGTCACAATCATTTAGAAGAATGCCTCATTTCATATGATCTCATTGTTCTATTGGTACTGACTCAATCTCCAAGCATTTCCAGATTTGCATAAGTATTTCTACATCCTCATCTGTCTACATGTACAAATCTGATTGTTCCAGATTTCTGGAATGTTCTCCCTATAGAGGTGCTTCTTCTTCTCTTCCCCTTCACAAACCGTTTCAAATCTCTAAAAAAAAAGTGAAGAATCAAAACTGCTTCTTAATAATCACTCTTCAGTCAAAAATAAATAAAATTTAATATAAAAACAAATACAAATGCTCTGCTATCACAGACAGATGACACACCTATACAACAAATACGCTTACTATGCTTACAAAACTGTATAAAATGTCGGTTTTCGACAACTAAGACCCGGATCGAATCCCGCATTGGACACTTTTTAAAAAAAAAATATCTTCAATGATCCCCGATTCTTGAAAAAATAAATCCAAACTCTCTCATGGATGCAAATAACCAAAAGGTGGTTCGAGAACACTTGTGAGTGTAAAAGTACAACTTCTATCTACATATGTATACAAGTGGTGCACTTCCAGTAAAAACAGTCGCTAACTACCATCCATGACTATCATGGCTTGTACTACGATATCCACCATTATTATCATGGCCTGTACCACACAGGTGTTATTTAGCCTGTTGTCAGTGAGTACTGACCTATTTAAGATTTTGATAATACGTGTCAGCAAATAACACCTCAATACCGAGAATGCCATGATAACATCCTGGTGACAATTATAGCCCGCGGTATGTCACCTGTCTCCAATCGCGGCTTAATGGCGACCGTTGGATGTTCACTTCATCAACCCACTTCGTACAGGTTTATCAATTTGTTGTTACATCATTACATTGTGGTTTATTAATGACGTTATCGTTAAATAATGACTGCGCTATAAGCCATCAAAGAGGAAAAAAGATAATGGTTACAGTTTAATAACAAAATTGATATTGTGGATAATATATCATAGACGTGATTAATAGTTTGAATATAAACGATATTTGGCAATGTTGATAATGGTCCGCCGCAACCTTGGAGATAAAAAAAATAATAATCTCAAGAAATTTCATGAATTTGAAATTTGAATTTCAAGAAACAAAGATCATAGCCATATTGTAAAAAAAAATTCCGGAAACTATCAATTATTAGAATTCCAATTATACACAGTTTATATGCATAGTTTTGTGTCTATTTGGACGGGAGAGGTAATTTTTGTATATTTCTATATCAAGATATTCTCTTGGGAAACTTCCTATCTATATTTCTGTCGTAGAATTGGCCCAGCCACTTTACCATCTAAACACCTCTTTGGCAAATTCTGGAGATTCCTTGAATCCCTTGTAGATCTCGTGAAGCCCGCCCTGAACTGACCATGGTTTCCAGATTCTGGATTTGCTAAAGGATGTTTTTTGGCTTTATCACCGCGAACTAAGTCTGTTATATTTCAGAGACGGTCAGTAGATGACGCACAGTTTAGCGTTCATTTTGAAAAAGGAAAAGGTGTCCATTATATTTTAGATATATAAATTAGTTATATAAAAGGGCGTACCTGGATCTGTAATATAGCCACATAGAGGCGTATCTGGATACAGTAAACTTACTGTGCAATAAATTGATAAAGAGGGAGCAATCTCTCGAAATATTTTGAGAGAAAAATGTTTTGTGTTTCTTTACAGATCCAGGTACACCCTTTTATATAAACTTATTTGATGGATCGGCTTTTGACTCAAAATATAAATTAGTGTTTGGCCGGAGTGATTGACAGAGTTTAAACCCGGAATAGATGTCAATTTATGTGAAAACAGGCTAAATTGTATATTCCAGGGTTTTGAAATTTTATAATGATCAAATTTATTGAAAAATACCTATTTTTATATTACTATACTAATAATAATATTTTGTTAAAATACATTATTGGTTGATCAAACATTCACTCCGACAGAGAGACCAGGTCAGTTGTCTGGTATGTAATAGATAATACGAAGCTTAGGTCGCTGTTATATTATTTTATATTTTTAAAAAATCATTAGTGTTTATTTGTTCCATTATCTAAAAGCGCTATGTGCATTTTTACTATATTGTCTAAACAGACTTTTGTACTTGATGTCCTTTAAGCGGAATAGCTGTGATCGAAGCTGATATATGTCTGAAATTTCTACGAAACAGAAGCATCATTCCATATTTCCGTTAGACGCCATCACCAAAAATAAACCTTCAAGTGTAGACTATATAAGAAGAATCAAGTTGTAGTAATCTGATGGATTGGCGAGATTTCGGGGAAGGTTCACCAATGATGAGCCAAGTCTTTCCAATTCTCTTTCACATTCAGTTCACCAATTGAAAAAAATCGCTCTCTATTTTATAAAAGAACAGCGTCGAATAGTTCCCTCCTCTACAATACTTCATAGGTAAAAATTCCAAAAAAGGAAAGTGCATACCAAGACGTAAGTTCTGCAAGTCTCTTACGTTGAACAACGAGGACGAAGTACAAAGATAAGAGATAAGAAGAAGGCTGAGATAAGAAAGTTGGGTGAGACCAAGCGCATCTGAAAGTATCTTTACAAAGTACTTATCGAATTGACGTCATTGTTTTACTAATAGTAGCACGCGTAGTATTTTTTAAAATAAATATTTATTAATATAAATATTAATCTATATATTGTCCTTATTTAGTCATCCTTTTAAATTTGTAAATACAGCCTGAAGTTGTGGGAGGTTGGTTTTTATGTACTAAACATCATTCATTTTAAAAATTTGAATCAGCCCTGAGCTTCACTCCAAGCCTAAACACCTTTTCGACAAATTCGACCGATTTCATAACTCTTCTCTTAGGATGTTATGAAATGGAGGTGCTCCTGTAATGATGAAGGCCTGAAACAAGAGTAGACAGGTTGGCTTTTGTCTGAATTCGCCAAACCCGGTGTTGTGCTCATTCTTTATCATCGTCATTATGTTTTGTACTGGGGTGATACACTATATAAGAGATATGCTTCTTTTGGTCAAACTTGTGAATACGAACTATTCTTCTCCACATCCTCCCGTCATTATGCCTTAAACATCACATTCTTAGTTATTTTCTTCCTTTCTTATCCCTCACAATTACAATAGTTTACGCCGTTGTATATTAAATCAGAAGTAAATATGTATTCTTAGTTAATCTCTGCTGTATGTTAATTTAGATGTATACCATTAATTTTCAATATGTAAATTAGTATTTTTAGCTCTATATATAGTCGTTCATATCTTCCATTCTATAGCCAGTAGAAGGACGTCACGGTCCGAAATCTCGCAAATATTAAAATAAGAAACTCCTCTTCGTTCTCGTTTTATTTTATTTAAGTAATTATATTGAAGAGTTGATTTTGTCGATTTATTCTTGCGTCATGTTTATATAATATTGAAAACATACTTTTTATGTCGAATTTATTCTACAATTTATTTATTTATGCTTATGAGGTGATACAGCAGCGTATTTACAATTAGAGAGGAGACAAAGTGAATTAAATCTAGAAAAAAGAAGTGAGGACATATCGGTCATTAAAGTCATTCTACTATAAATATGCAGGAACAAACCATATATAAAACATACTTTAAGAAAAATACATCTTCTTATATATCGTGAAATTTAACAAGTTACACAATAAGGAGATGCCTTTTTCTTAATTTATCCACCTTATCCCAGTACAATTTCACATTTGTACTATTTTTTTCCCATATACATACATGTAAGTAAACAATATACATAGCGTACTCTGTATAATGATAATGAATTATCAACGGTATTTCTTGTTTAAAATAAAGGACGAATTTTAACAATCAGTGAATAAATGATGAAAAAGAATTGGTAATGTTTAGCTCATCAGTGGTGAACCTTCCCAGCGATTTCGCCAACTTATTCCACTAGTTGTGTGTGTACTATTTAGTTAAATATTCTTCTTTTTTTTTTTCATTATTACAGGTTCGCGGATTTCGACAAATTACAAAAAAGGCATAAGACGAGGCAACTCTTTTTTATCCATTTTTAAAATCATTATATATATATATTTTTTTTTTTAAAGTTGCAGCGTCTCATGCTTTTTTTTTTTTTTAATTCTCCATTTTTTTTTATTAGAGGTAACACAAAAATTTGATTATTTAAATGTATTATGTCTATAAAAACACACAAAATTCGAAGTATATTTAATCAAATAAAATTTTAACTTCCATTTACACTAATCATAATCACGATTACGTCGTTAAAGATAATGAAGATTCAAGGCAAATAAAATATGCAAAAATATATATTTTGCATGGAAAAAAAAATATTTTTTTTATATTCATTTATTTTATTTTTTTAATCTTGGGAATAATATTGACACCTGGAAAATTAAGAAATACAAACTTCAGGATGACACAGCAATTTATTTATGGCAAGAACAAACTATGAATGAAAAACAAAAGATTAGCAATGAGGAAAGTTTACAGAGTAGCAAAATATAAACATAAAAAATGATATTCTGTTAATAAAATGATAAATACTTTGCTACAATATTTTTTCATTATTTCTACTAATAAAGAAAATAATAAAATAACAACGGAGAGAATTACTACTAAAATATTTATTCGATTATATTTTCATTTTTTGCGTTGATTTAAACTTTTTTAAAACACTCTTCCCTACTCCTCGCCTCTACCAACAAAGTTAGCCATAATCTGCTATCCTCGAAGACATAAAAAAAAAACTATAAAAACACAATTTATATAACACAATAAAAAAAAAAAAAAAGATATACCATGACACAATAAAACTATTTGTACAAACGGCGCACGCGCAGGAAGTGTTCCATTTTAGGTCATGAGGCAAGCGGGGCTAAAATTTGTCAGAAGATACTTTATCTAATCCTGTCGTTTGGCTCAAAATGGGGACAAGGTCATGTTTACCAACAGGGTCGTTTGGCTTGCACGTGGGGGCATTTTTTACCCATAATTTCTCGCGCAGTCATTGTAGGGTGAGATTTCGGCTGAACGGGCTGATTTTTCTAACTGTTTTATAACACCAGGCGACTGTTTCAACTAGTTTGAATACTTTATTGAAAAGAGCTTTTATAGTAATAAATTGAACAATTTCTTGTGTCTTTCAAGTTCTTTTTTCGTGATCCGATAAATAATGTTTGCAAATATAATTTTAAAAATATCTTTTTTAACCCCGGGTTTGTGCCCTAACCGGATTAGGGCACAATTCCAAATAACCGAATAGAAATCGATTCAAAGAGAGATCAGTGACGATATGGAAACATATTTAATTTTAAATCATTTACTTTTGTAGAACCACAATAGAACCGTTTAACTTAATCGACACTCGTTGAAACGCCGAAATAAAAAGTTTTATTAAGATCCGAGATGCGCCTTATTTATTAAAGAACACTTTTGGTTTCAGCATTTTTTTTTTTAGGGAAAGGTGGGTAAAAAAATGTTTGAATTTTCCTATTATATGAACTTCTAGCTTTAGAAAGTTCGGTTAATTTGAATTCCTTTGTACTAAATACATTTTTTACAAAAAATCGAGCTAAATTTCGTTCTATACGCGTAAAAATCAAATGTAAGAGTTGTAAATGTCTTAATAGAATCGTGTATTTTGATTGGCAAGGAACGTTCAACAATAAACTACAGTTTGACTGTTGCATTTTCCTCGGTACATATTCCACAAAGGGTTAATCGGGGTATAGTTATATTCTGTTTTTGGCTCAGAGCTCAAATCTGAATAAAGACGCGCTAAGACGCGCATCTATAAGTACCTCCTCGGCGTGGAACTGAGGAGTGTTCAAGAAGACCTTGTCTGGAAGAGAACTCTCTCAAGGTGGGGAACCCTTCCTTGCTGAAGAAATTTGTACAAATGTATATATCTCCCTACATTTTTTATCTACCCGTTATTTACCCCTTTATTTGATCATACTTTTTTTTCTGTAACAAATGATTAGAATATTTTTTTTTAAAAAAGGTATAATTGTAAAAAAAAAAAAGTCAAAACTGTATAAATAACGAGGAAAGATTTATACGTTTCTACAATATTTACCTATCTGGATAAAACTTGGATATACTATATATAGTACTGGAGGGAGTCACTGCTTCAAGCTCGCGGCAAATTAGCCTGATAATAGGATAATTTGCATATTTCCTTCCAAACAAAAGGCGGAACCGTTTCTCTCCCGTAATTGGTCACATGCGAGGGCTCTGTATATAGAAAATTAAAATAATTCGGTAAATACAATATTATTTTCGCGAATATTTTCAAAATTAACTGTTGTTATTTTATAATAAGTTTGAGGAAGATGGACATTTTGCCGGGAGGAAGTTGATCGATAAAAGCAAAGGTCGCTTTCCCGTCAAACGTCAAAACTATACGCCATCTTTTGACGTTTATTTTGACGGAAGAGGCAACCTTTGATTTTATAGAGTGGTTAATGAAGATTTTTTATATCATTTGTGTTTAACAAAATGTTATAGATTCAATATTAAGTTTTATCACCATAAGTATTAAACAATCTTTAATTTATTGAGTGTGTTGTTATAATAATATTTTCAATCGTTTCTACTATTAAACTATTACCTGCCCATGCATCACTAATAATAATATTTCAGTTTCAATATATTATATGGACAAACATTCGCTTGGAAGACCCCGGGCGAAATCGGGTCATTCGTCTAGTACTGCATACAATGTTTATGAACTACGAGAGGATGCGCTTATTATGAATATCAATATTATTGAAAAGCTGTTCCAGAGAATCGGTTACCGGTAATCAAAAAAAAATAATTTTAAGTTTAAAAATTCGTCCTTTAAATTACAAGGGAGTAATTCAGTTTCACTATGTTATTAATAATAACAAATATTTACCATATCTACATATAGCATATGATCAAAAATGAAAATAAATGAGTTATCGCGAAATCACTTTTTCAATATGTAAAAAAAAAAAAAGCACGAAATCTTACTACATAAAAATATAGTTTTTTAGTTTTTAAAAAGTATATATTGGATAAAAAATAATGTATTACCAAGATTTCAGTTGACTGAACGCCAACCTTTTTCAAGGTATAACAATTGTTTATATAAATACGTTGTTGTACCTTCAAAAAAGGTTGGCGTTCAACCACACAACTGAAATATTGCTAAATAAATATTTTTTAAATTCAATATATTCCTTTTTAATTGAAGATCTTTTTATGGATTTCTCTATTTAATTAAAAAGGCATATATTGGATCAAAATATCATTTATTTTACCAATATTTCAGTTGGCTGAACGCCAACCTTTATCAAGGTGTTATAACATCTTAAAGTGTGTCAACAACAAACTCAGCGCCACATAACGTCAGCAGCATTAAGTGAATATTGGTAAAATAAATGATATTTTGATCCAATATATGCCTTTTTAATTAAATATTTAATTATGGATTGCTCTATTTTCAAAAGGTTTTCTCTATATACAAAAAATATTTTTTTGTATATATAAACCAATACTCTTAATTTATTCAGCTTTTAAAATATGCACATTTACACTATTATATACAAATATATTTTTATCAACGTTTATTTTAATCTCTTTACTTTTAAATCTTCCAATAGAGAGTCGTCTGTAAATCTAAATTACTTCAATAAAGGCAATTTTTATACGATCATCGAAAAATTGTTTTTCTATTATTATTATTTTTCCAAATATTTTTCATTTAGCCTTAACCAATCAGAATACTGGTAGAATACGTTATTTTTAATATTACCTATATATGTGTTTTTTAAATAAAGTTTTATTATTCTATGAAATATTTTCAATATTCAATTATTTTCATATAGGCAGACGATAAATGAGCCCAAAAATGGCGCGAAAAGATTATTCAAAATGAAAATGAGCAGACGAAAAAGAAACGTTTGTAAAAGAAAGAAAAGGCTTCCTTATTTAAAATGACCGCAATTCAGAAGCACGTACAAGACCTGATTTACACTCTGTGACTGAAGCAAGCAGTCAATTCTGCCTTGTTCACCAACCCCCCATATTTTACAACATAACACATTTTCTTTTTGCCACCTTATGTATAGACATCCTTTTATGTAGAAAATTTATTTTCTTAAACCTTTGATCTTTGACCTTTAAAAAGGCTCCTAGCACATATAAATATACATTTCAAGATGGTGTAATTATTTATTATATAAATAAGGTAGATGGTTTTCATCAGTAATTTATTTATGCTTATGAGGTGATACAGCAACGTCTTTACAATAAGAGAGGAGACAAAATGAATCAAATCTAGAAAAAAGAAGTGAGGACTTCTCGGTCATTAAAGTCTGAGAGGCAAGGCCTTCAGCCAGTTCAGGGCTTCCGGGGTGACAGAGTGGAGATTGGAGATTCCTCCATTGAATTTGTACAGCGGGCAGTCATCTAGTATATGGGACATTGATTGTGGGACGTTGCAGGCACAATTTGGATCTTTGGTGTAGCCCCATAACTTCATCAGCTTTGCACACCTTCCCTGTCCTGTCCTAAAGCGGTTTAGAAGCACCCATTCTCGTCGAGGGAGGGAAAAACCTGGGATCTTGACACTTGGGCTTGTATTTGGCTTTGTCATCAGTAATATGAATGCGATATCACATGTTGGTATAAACTTGAGGAGAGAATTTTGATAATCAATTTTGATAGTAAATCTCCGCCGGAAGATTTTGCTTGTGAGAACAATTCGCCATATGCTTTATTGGCAAAAGTAGTGAAGACCAATCCATTGGCTTTTCATAAATTCTCGAGAACAGCACAGAGGCGTAACATAGAAGAGTGGACCCAGCGTGAGGAAATATTGATGTTATTCCCCACTTTCTGAAGATACATTTTATGTTGATTCTGTTTACCCAACTAGGAGAATCTTGTATGGGACGAGTATCCCTAATTAAGGCTTTAAAATAAATAACCATTTTTTTTTTCTTTTAAAGCTACTATGGAATATGTTATACTCTTGAATTATTTCCTATTTTGAAATATCTAGGCAATTGGTAAGTTCAGTTATTTCCTGATGTTGTCAATTCGTGTAGTTTTCCGTCTTTTTCGAAGTCTCTTACTTTCTATTTTACTTTGTAACATTAATCGCACTAGCTGAGGTTGTCATTCATTGTCAAGACTTGACCTTTTGTCTCGCTAATTGTTTAATGAGTTAGTCTAGCCTTTCTATTCCTTGTACGACTTCGATGCTGCTGTAGCCACACACATGAGAGTTTCAGAATTTTTCTAAAAGAATATTTACGGCTAGCGGGGTGGACTGGTGAAGGAATGATATAAATTGTTGATTTTCGACAGCCACGACCCCGGGTTCGAATCCCGCATTGGGCACTTTTATCTGAAGAAATAAATTGTCTTAATGGCCCCTGATTCTTGCCCAAGTTCAAAATCGCAGTGAATACAAGTAACCAAGGGGAGAACTCTTGGCACACTTATGAGTATAAAAGTCGAACTGCTTTCCCTATGTAGACCTTTGGTGCACTTACAGTAAAAGCAGTTGCTAGCTACAAACCATGACTATAATGGCCTGTACCACGCATACTAGGGATAATAATATAATAATTATTAATATATATAAACATATTATAAACATATTTTATATATATCAAGGTAAAATTATATTTTAAGGGAGAAAGCTATTTTTCTTGAAAATACGTATCTGCATCTCCATTTATTGGTACACCAAATGATACAGTAGAGGCTTCCATGAGATTCTGCCTGAACATATAGACACTGTTGGTCTTTCCTGTTGATGGCTGCTCGTTGACAGTTGAGAGAGAATTAGATCAAGTCATTTTTATATCATAAATTGATTGGAAAATTTGTTGTAAAACGAATTTTTTAAAAGGCTTAAACGGGGGGTTGGGGCCCAAGTCACGAGCCAATAACATAATATTCAAACTTTCCACGCTTCAGTTATTCTATTGTTCAATTGGCCTGTAACAATGTTTTTAACAACGAGTATTGAAAAAAAAAGATGCATTTTAAAAACGAAAAAACTCAATTTGTAGGTAAATTATCTCGTAAGAGCAATAGACTCTAAAAATTCCTCAAATTAAAGTAGGATTTTTTAACAATGTTTAAAAAAAAAGGGACAAAAGAATTGGTATATCGAAGTAGAGAGAGGTGCGCGCGCATAAGCGACAGCCGATTTCCGGGCAAAAACAACATCCGGTATCCAACGTCGTCTGCAAGCCTTCCTTGTCGTTTGAGACAATGGGATAACAAGAGGGGTCAAAGGTTAACGACGGGGAGCGACACCTTGACATTTCGATGTCCCCAAACTTCCCCCGTGTCGTACTCCCCTAGAGTTACGCTACGACATCTAGATACGAAAAAAGGGCGTTTGTTTATTCGGCATCGTTCACTGAAGTTTTGATAGGATTTAGAGCTAGGTTATTGAAAGCAGTGATTCACTGTCGTAGTTTCGACCGCGAAATTGGGCGTTTTATTCTCTTTTCTATTATTAAATTGATAATTTTTCATTGTTAGGATGTTGTTTAATTTAGTTAGAATATTTATGTTTATATAAAGGTTTAATATAATTTTTCTATGATTGTGTAAATATTCATTGAATTTATCATCATCACCTTTTTTGTTTACAAAAATGTTATATGAAAAATAAAGTAATGTAATTGAACGAAATGGTTGCCCTCATGTTTACTGATCCAATGTTTTAATAATCTAAGGTTTATGTTGTAAGAAAATTATATATTGAGAAGAATTATACAGATGTATTCACTCTAACGAATTCATCATTTTAAAAAGAATACCCTTTAATATAGCCTCTCTCTATATATGTTTCTTGATTTTTAATAAAGAATTACCTTCCTAAGAATGAATGAAAACTAACGGCGACGAGATTATTTATTAAAGAGATATAATCTTGGCAAGCCCTCGGACTATGACGTCCTTCAACAGGCTGTAATACGAATACTACCTTGTATGATTATTACTAAACCACAAACTTTGGTATACAGGTTGATTAGCTTTTCGAATTCATCTAAACTAGTGTTGTTTTTAAATGTATTCATCTGATTCTGCACGATCTGTTTAGTGATAATTAAATGAAAGTGTCGAATGGACAAATCGTGTATCTTGAAGATATGGGGAAATAGGAAGTGCTTTGTTCCAGTATTACTCATCAAGAGGGTGTCGTCAGTTTTAATTTGCATAATTACTGGTTGAGTCAGGAAGAAGGGTGTTTTTTCTGGAACATTCTGTCTACGCCATATTCCCACACTGTCTTGATGTAATTCTGGATCTTTTTTCCTTGTCGCACGGAAGGTACAAGTTAGGATATTGAAGTTGAGTATAGTTGCAACTACTTGTACTGTAAGTGCCCCGCTAGGTCATGTATTTCAAATTTAAAGAAGAATGGTATCTATATAAAGTCCACACTTGTTACTTCAAACAAAAAAACATCAAAACATTTTTATCCATTTATATTTTCTTCTAAGTATATCGATCAAATTAAGATTACTAAATCTGCCATAACACCAGATTTTGGCGAATTCAGAAAAAAAAAACGATGTACACTCATGGACAAAACTTCAGGAAGTAAAATGTCTTTAATGTCGCTGGTCGTCTATATATATATATATATATGTCATAATTTGTATATAATTGTATGCACCCCCGACCCACTATGCATGTACAATGTATGATTTTCAAAGATTTAATAAAGAACAAGGTAACTGGAGGAAAGAAGTAGCAACCAAACATAGGAAATAGGTTTAAAGCGGGCACAATTATAAATAACTTGTACAGTCAATACTTCCTGACAGAAGGCCGGACGTATCTGGTGACCAGAAGTTATAAAAGTTTGAGAGACGCCCAATTTCCGGAACAAGACCGGACGTATTTGACAACCACGGAAGTAAATAGAGTCGAACTAACACTCGATACTTCCTATCAGGCCGGGCATATCTTTCACCAAAGAAAGTCGCCGGTCCAATTAGAAAGATCCACTAAGTAGGTCAACCAATAGGAAAACGGGCCCGTCCCAGCCTTCGACCAATGGGAAAGAAGCCAACTCGTGGTGTTAAATCGAAAAGCAAGAATAGTCAGTTGTGATTCCGCTTCCAACAAGGTGACATCTACTCTCGAGGCCTCTCTCCCTCTGCTCATCCCACAGCTAAGTTCAATCACCGCCATGTGATCAGATAATTAACAATCCAAATCGCTCCGCTCTTCTCAAGCTTTCTTTCCTCCAACCCAGTTGCCTTTTATTTTCAAACCCCATCACGTGTCCTGATTATTCCTAACTGTGTGCTTCACTTGCCACTCAACGACTGCGTTTCAACCAATCCTCACCATTCAAATCGAACAACAAGAAATTCCGCAACGATATTGTCACAGAACGGCTAAGTCGACAGGATAAAGAGATGGAATTTAATCAGGGTCCCATAGGCGTAAAGTCGGACGGCCCGACGGAAACAACGGAAAGAAGGCAAGAAGTAAGAGAGAACGAACAGGCAGGGGAAAGGCAGGAAGTGACCGGCCGAGAGACAACTGCGCCCCTAGCGGACGCCGTCAACCAGCTATCGGCGCTCCTGACCCGAGTAAAAATTTCTGATGGAGCGGAGTCGACAATCTCGCCTTTCGATGGCACATACAACGCGACACAGTTTTTCCAAGCATTCGACCGAAAAATGGAAGACGCATCCATGGGAGAACAAGAAAAATTACTCCGCCTGCCAAACTATCTGGCGCGACAACCCCTGGAGCTCTTCAGGAAACTTCGGATGGCCGACCGGAGCTACTTCCAGGTGAGGCAAATCCTCCTAGATCTCTATCCTGAGTCAAGCGAAGCGTCCTTTGCGAAATATTTCGCCATGAAGCTTACTGGGCAAGCCAACCTAGAGACCTACTACCGGGAGAAAACCGCCATGGGATTGCAACTAGGACTTCCACAGGAGGTGATCCTCGAGACGCTGACAGAAGGACTGCCATTCAACGACCAGCGCCTAGTCCGCGTAGTACCTCCCGAGAACCTAGGAGAATGGTTCCGACTGGTACAGCGGATCCACGGCCCCAGTGTACCGACAACACGACTCAGAGAAGAGCAACCACCCACAATGTCGGGTCCGTATCACAGCACACCCCGACGCCCAGGTGCATGGAATGCACCTCTTCCGCCGTCCAACTGCAAGTTCTGCGGCGCGAGGCACTGGCACAGCGAATGCCGACATCGAGCAGTCCCGAGCCCCAAGCCAACCAACCCAAGTCAAGACGTCCCAGCCGAGCGGCCCTTTCGAGACTAAGGTAGGCACCCCCCCTATGGCGTCAAGAATTGACTTTGAACTCTTATCTAACCCTACCTACCGCTTTAACCATGTATCTAAACATGTACCAAATGAATGCAAGCACGGGCTAGACCAAAACCTGTCCCAAAGGGCTCGTACAGCACACAAAGCTTTCACACATGGAAACCCTTGCCTGCATTCATTGCCAAAACCCCAAATATTTACATGCCACCATTCTAATCTCACACCACGCAACTTTTCACTCAACCCAATTACCAGTACTATATGCCCACAACATATAAAGCCACCACGACTTCAACCTACAATTCCAATAATGCCCAAAAAAGCGTCCGTACACCGACACAGCTCACCCACTTACCACGCAAATGTACCTCACAACATACACGCACCCATACGTCACCACGCAACAAACACGCACAACCCGCACAACAAACGCAACACGCACGCCAAAAGACAACAACAACAACAAACAAGCGCATGCACAACCGTTAAGAATAATACAATCATCCCGTCTACACAAAACATAGAAAAAATTCACGCCACCAAACAACCACACAATCGAAAAACATTGCGATCTTTCCTAAAAGCTGTGAACGCCTATAAAGAGTTCATTCCGGACCACGCCCGCTTGCGGACGCCACTTGTCAACCTTCTAAAAAAGGATGTCATGTGGGTCTGGAGTGACGAATGCCAGAAAGCGTTCACTAACCTGAAAGAAAGCCTTACCACACACCCCACATTATACCTTTACCAAGAAGATCTGCCATGCCAGGTACACTGTAACACCTCAACATTCGGCATTGCAGGTATTCTTAAACAAGTCTACCCTGATGGGAAGACATACCCAGTTCAACATTTCAGCCGCTCTCTGCGTGGTCACGAGCGAAATTATTCAGACTTGGAACTACAATGTCTAGCCATTGTGGAAAGTGTGGATAACTTCCGCGCCTGTCTAATGGGCAGAAAGTTTACAATACTTTCTGACCATCCTGCATTGCAGTGGTTGAAAGAGATCAAAGCCCCGTCAGGCAGATTGTTTCGATGGAGGTTAAGACTGTCAAGATACGAATATGAGGTCCGTAGCATAAATGGAGTACAACAATATGAAACGGGCGTTGTAACTCGTATCCCATTTTGTGGCTTTCTAGATGCGCCACTCATAAAGAGCCAACAGTCTTCTCCACCGGGAAAATCTCGCGTGACTATGGATCACAATAAACTGCGCACCGTCTCCCGAAAAGGAGTACTTAAAACTATAGTCCCAAGTTCACTTACAACCAGACTTCTTAAATCCGTACACACACAACACCACCACCCAAACATCTCCAAGATGACGAGACTCATCTCGTCACAATATTATTGGCAGAACATGACACAAGACATCGCAAAACAGGTAAAAACCTGCCCCACCTGCCGATTCGCTAGAAGAATCGATTAATACAACCAACCTTCACGTAAAAATACCGACACAGGCCCCAAAGCAAAACAAAATTCGTACATAAAACACAGCGTACACACAACACAAACAATGCCAAAATTACACCACCCACGTCAGAACGATCACACAGCTCAACCTAAATCAATTACCACCGACATATCGCTAATAAAACCATTAACGATCAAACAGGAGAACTGCGAACCTACCAATCATCTAAATTCTACAATTAATAAGGTTCAGGCAAATATTTCAGAGTCCCCATTTACAAAAATCTGGAGGAACATGGGGCAATACCCTATTTTTCATCTGATTTTCATCCTTTGTTTGTTAGTTCTACCATACAAATGTATCCCAATTTTATTCCTTAATTATTTATTTATCTATACCATGTCCGCTCATAAAATTTTCGAACTACAAGAGGCAGTTTTTAATTTTGGACAAGCAATTTTTCATTGTGGACAAGCAGTTTTTCATTGTGGACAAGCAGTTCTTCATTGTGGACAAACATTTATAAAACTTCTCATAATTTTAGGAACCATCTTTGCAGAAAATCTAAATAAACTCCGAAGAGATAGAAGTAACTGAAAGATGACCAACCAGTGTCGGAGAAGTCACACTCCAAAAACAAGATCTGAGCCGCACCAAAAATTAAATAAGCGGAAGGAAGAGAGAATTTTGAGACACCGCGACAGGAAGTGTAATCCGCGGCGATAAATTCGGCCTATGCAAACAAAGCGGAGCGCCTCGTCCGATCTCCAATTTCATTCCCTCTCTTTTGCCCGACACACCCCACTTCCGTATCTCTAATTACAATGAGAAGGTCCCCTATTGAGGTCAACTGGGAACCTCTCTATGCCACCAATTTTGGATCCCAGTTCGAGTCTACATATCGATTTTTACCATCCAATTCCACATCCACAAGACAACACATAGAACTCGCTCACACATTTCTTACACAACAGACTTCTAACATTTTTTCACAACACACACAAAGACAAAAAAATTACACATAAAGGTTATATAGATTTCCATGTCTCCTGTACACATAGCATAAACGCACTTGAGGGGTAGAATTACGTTTTCACCTAAGTGTCGCTACAGATGAGACAAAAAATTTATAGGGCATAATTGAGCAATTAAAAAATTTTATAGGGCATAATTGAGCAATTAAAACATTTAGATCAGGGCATGTAGATACAAAAGGGTTCAAACCAATACACCTTATTTTTCATATTAATCATTTTCATTATTTTCTCTCAATTAAAAATGTAAATATTTAATCAATTTATCAATTTTTTCAACTTAGCATCACTTTTAATCATTAATTATCATATATTTACCACTTAGTTATGTTATCATAGTTTCCAATCAACGAAAACTCATTGGTTTTCTTTCAAAATTGGATATTGTATTTCATTTTGATTTACAAAAACATTCTTTTTTTTTTTTTCTTCTATTTTTTTTTTCACCATGCAACCAAGCATTTACTTTGATTTCTTCCAACTTTTATATTATTTTTTGATTTCCTCCAACTTTTTATTTTTAATTATTTTTTGATTTCTCAAAAGCCCTAATAAAAATCCCTCGATTTCCATTCCCAATTTCGAGCGAGAATATGGTTAGGCATTTTTCCTTTTTTTTTTCTCACCATGCATCAAGCATTCACTTTGATTTCTTCCAACTTTTTATTTTATTTTTATTTTTATTTTTGATTTCTCAAAAGACCTTATGAAATTTCCTCGATTTCTTTTCTCAAAATTCGAGCAAAAATTAGTTAGGCATTTTTCTTTTTTTTCACCATGCAACAAAGCATTTTTTTTTTCACCATGCAACCAAGCATTTACTTTGATTTCTTCCAACTTTTATTTTTAATTTTTGATTTCTCAAAAGCCCTAATAGAACTCCCTCGTTTTTATTCCAATTTCGAGTAGAAATTAGTTAGGCGCATTTTCTTTTCTTTTTAATCCACTATGTACCATAGCATTCATTTTGATTTCTTACAATTAAAAAATTTTTTGATTTCTATTAATTATACTCAACCTATATCATCAACACCATTCTATTTTACTTTTATATCACCAGCAATGCTTGTATATAGCCCCTCAATACCCACAACTAATTTTCCCACAAAATTATTTTTTCCTTTACAGAATTCTCTCAGGCTAACCCCTTCTTGAATTCTTCACATGTAGGGGGCGCATCTGTCATAATTTGTATATAATTGTATGCACCCCCGACCCACTATGCATGTACAATGTATGATTTTCAAAGATTTAATAAAGAACAAGGTAACTGGAGGAAAGAAGTAGCAACCAAACATAGGAAATAGGTTTAAAGCGGGCACAATTATAAATAACTTGTACAGTCAATACTTCCTGACAGAAGGCCGGACGTATCTGGTGACCAGAAGTTATAAAAGTTTGAGAGACGCCCAATTTCCGGAACAAGACCGGACGTATTTGACAACCACGGAAGTAAATAGAGTCGAACTAACACTCGATACTTCCTATCAGGCCGGGCATATCTTTCACCAAAGAAAGTCGCCGGTCCAATTAGAAAGATCCACTAAGTAGGTCAACCAATAGGAAAACGGGCCCGTCCCAGCCTTCGACCAATGGGAAAGAAGCCAACTCGTGGTGTTAAATCGAAAAGCAAGAATAGTCAGTTGTGATTCCGCTTCCAACAAGGTGACATCTACTCTCGAGGCCTCTCTCCCTCTGCTCATCCCACAGCTAAGTTCAATCACCGCCATGTGATCAGATAATTAACAATCCAAATCGCTCCGCTCTTCTCAAGCTTTCTTTCCTCCAACCCAGTTGCCTTTTATTTTCAAACCCCATCACGTGTCCTGATTATTCCTAACTGTGTGCTTCACTTGCCACTCAACGACTGCGTTTCAACCAATCCTCACCATTCAAATCGAACAACAAGAAATTCCGCAACGATATTGTCACAGAACGGCTAAGTCGACAGGATAAAGAGATGGAATTTAATCAGGGTCCCATAGGCGTAAAGTCGGACGGCCCGACGGAAACAACGGAAAGAAGGCAAGAAGTAAGAGAGAACGAACAGGCAGGGGAAAGGCAGGAAGTGACCGGCCGAGAGACAACTGCGCCCCTAGCGGACGCCGTCAACCAGCTATCGGCGCTCCTGACCCGAGTAAAAATTTCTGATGGAGCGGAGTCGACAATCTCGCCTTTCGATGGCACATACAACGCGACACAGTTTTTCCAAGCATTCGACCGAAAAATGGAAGACGCATCCATGGGAGAACAAGAAAAATTACTCCGCCTGCCAAACTATCTGGCGCGACAACCCCTGGAGCTCTTCAGGAAACTTCGGATGGCCGACCGGAGCTACTTCCAGGTGAGGCAAATCCTCCTAGATCTCTATCCTGAGTCAAGCGAAGCGTCCTTTGCGAAATATTTCGCCATGAAGCTTACTGGGCAAGCCAACCTAGAGACCTACTACCGGGAGAAAACCGCCATGGGATTGCAACTAGGACTTCCACAGGAGGTGATCCTCGAGACGCTGACAGAAGGACTGCCATTCAACGACCAGCGCCTAGTCCGCGTAGTACCTCCCGAGAACCTAGGAGAATGGTTCCGACTGGTACAGCGGATCCACGGCCCCAGTGTACCGACAACACGACTCAGAGAAGAGCAACCACCCACAATGTCGGGTCCGTATCACAGCACACCCCGACGCCCAGGTGCATGGAATGCACCTCTTCCGCCGTCCAACTGCAAGTTCTGCGGCGCGAGGCACTGGCACAGCGAATGCCGACATCGAGCAGTCCCGAGCCCCAAGCCAACCAACCCAAGTCAAGACGTCCCAGCCGAGCGGCCCTTTCGAGACTAAGGTAGGCACCCCCCCTATGGCGTCAAGAATTGACTTTGAACTCTTATCTAACCCTACCTACCGCTTTAACCATGTATCTAAACATGTACCAAATGAATGCAAGCACGGGCTAGACCAAAACCTGTCCCAAAGGGCTCGTACAGCACACAAAGCTTTCACACATGGAAACCCTTGCCTGCATTCATTGCCAAAACCCCAAATATTTACATGCCACCATTCTAATCTCACACCACGCAACTTTTCACTCAACCCAATTACCAGTACTATATGCCCACAACATATAAAGCCACCACGACTTCAACCTACAATTCCAATAATGCCCAAAAAAGCGTCCGTACACCGACACAGCTCACCCACTTACCACGCAAATGTACCTCACAACATACACGCACCCATACGTCACCACGCAACAAACACGCACAACCCGCACAACAAACGCAACACGCACGCCAAAAGACAACAACAACAACAAACAAGCGCATGCACAACCGTTAAGAATAATACAATCATCCCGTCTACACAAAACATAGAAAAAATTCACGCCACCAAACAACCACACAATCGAAAAACATTGCGATCTTTCCTAAAAGCTGTGAACGCCTATAAAGAGTTCATTCCGGACCACGCCCGCTTGCGGACGCCACTTGTCAACCTTCTAAAAAAGGATGTCATGTGGGTCTGGAGTGACGAATGCCAGAAAGCGTTCACTAACCTGAAAGAAAGCCTTACCACACACCCCACATTATACCTTTACCAAGAAGATCTGCCATGCCAGGTACACTGTAACACCTCAACATTCGGCATTGCAGGTATTCTTAAACAAGTCTACCCTGATGGGAAGACATACCCAGTTCAACATTTCAGCCGCTCTCTGCGTGGTCACGAGCGAAATTATTCAGACTTGGAACTACAATGTCTAGCCATTGTGGAAAGTGTGGATAACTTCCGCGCCTGTCTAATGGGCAGAAAGTTTACAATACTTTCTGACCATCCTGCATTGCAGTGGTTGAAAGAGATCAAAGCCCCGTCAGGCAGATTGTTTCGATGGAGGTTAAGACTGTCAAGATACGAATATGAGGTCCGTAGCATAAATGGAGTACAACAATATGAAACGGGCGTTGTAACTCGTATCCCATTTTGTGGCTTTCTAGATGCGCCACTCATAAAGAGCCAACAGTCTTCTCCACCGGGAAAATCTCGCGTGACTATGGATCACAATAAACTGCGCACCGTCTCCCGAAAAGGAGTACTTAAAACTATAGTCCCAAGTTCACTTACAACCAGACTTCTTAAATCCGTACACACACAACACCACCACCCAAACATCTCCAAGATGACGAGACTCATCTCGTCACAATATTATTGGCAGAACATGACACAAGACATCGCAAAACAGGTAAAAACCTGCCCCACCTGCCGATTCGCTAGAAGAATCGATTAATACAACCAACCTTCACGTAAAAATACCGACACAGGCCCCAAAGCAAAACAAAATTCGTACATAAAACACAGCGTACACACAACACAAACAATGCCAAAATTACACCACCCACGTCAGAACGATCACACAGCTCAACCTAAATCAATTACCACCGACATATCGCTAATAAAACCATTAACGATCAAACAGGAGAACTGCGAACCTACCAATCATCTAAATTCTACAATTAATAAGGTTCAGGCAAATATTTCAGAGTCCCCATTTACAAAAATCTGGAGGAACATGGGGCAATACCCTATTTTTCATCTGATTTTCATCCTTTGTTTGTTAGTTCTACCATACAAATGTATCCCAATTTTATTCCTTAATTATTTATTTATCTATACCATGTCCGCTCATAAAATTTTCGAACTACAAGAGGCAGTTTTTAATTTTGGACAAGCAATTTTTCATTGTGGACAAGCAGTTTTTCATTGTGGACAAGCAGTTCTTCATTGTGGACAAACATTTATAAAACTTCTCATAATTTTAGGAACCATCTTTGCAGAAAATCTAAATAAACTCCGAAGAGATAGAAGTAACTGAAAGATGACCAACCAGTGTCGGAGAAGTCACACTCCAAAAACAAGATCTGAGCCGCACCAAAAATTAAATAAGCGGAAGGAAGAGAGAATTTTGAGACACCGCGACAGGAAGTGTAATCCGCGGCGATAAATTCGGCCTATGCAAACAAAGCGGAGCGCCTCGTCCGATCTCCAATTTCATTCCCTCTCTTTTGCCCGACACACCCCACTTCCGTATCTCTAATTACAATGAGAAGGTCCCCTATTGAGGTCAACTGGGAACCTCTCTATGCCACCAATTTTGGATCCCAGTTCGAGTCTACATATCGATTTTTACCATCCAATTCCACATCCACAAGACAACACATAGAACTCGCTCACACATTTCTTACACAACAGACTTCTAACATTTTTTCACAACACACACAAAGACAAAAAAATTACACATAAAGGTTATATAGATTTCCATGTCTCCTGTACACATAGCATAAACGCACTTGAGGGGTAGAATTACGTTTTCACCTAAGTGTCGCTACAGATGAGACAAAAAATTTATAGGGCATAATTGAGCAATTAAAAAATTTTATAGGGCATAATTGAGCAATTAAAACATTTAGATCAGGGCATGTAGATACAAAAGGGTTCAAACCAATACACCTTATTTTTCATATTAATCATTTTCATTATTTTCTCTCAATTAAAAATGTAAATATTTAATCAATTTATCAATTTTTTCAACTTAGCATCACTTTTAATCATTAATTATCATATATTTACCACTTAGTTATGTTATCATAGTTTCCAATCAACGAAAACTCATTGGTTTTCTTTCAAAATTGGATATTGTATTTCATTTTGATTTACAAAAACATTCTTTTTTTTTTTTCTTCTATTTTTTTTTTTCACCATGCAACCAAGCATTTACTTTGATTTCTTCCAACTTTTATATTATTTTTTGATTTCCTCCAACTTTTTATTTTTAATTATTTTTTGATTTCTCAAAAGCCCTAATAAAAATCCCTCGATTTCCATTCCCAATTTCGAGCGAGAATATGGTTAGGCATTTTTCCTTTTTTTTTTCTCACCATGCATCAAGCATTCACTTTGATTTCTTCCAACTTTTTATTTTATTTTTATTTTTATTTTTGATTTCTCAAAAGACCTTATGAAATTTCCTCGATTTCTTTTCTCAAAATTCGAGCAAAAATTAGTTAGGCATTTTTCTTTTTTTTCACCATGCAACAAAGCATTTTTTTTTTTCACCATGCAACCAAGCATTTACTTTGATTTCTTCCAACTTTTATTTTTAATTTTTGATTTCTCAAAAGCCCTAATAGAACTCCCTCGTTTTTATTCCAATTTCGAGTAGAAATTAGTTAGGCGCATTTTCTTTTCTTTTTAATCCACTATGTACCATAGCATTCATTTTGATTTCTTACAATTAAAAAATTTTTTGATTTCTATTAATTATACTCAACCTATATCATCAACACCATTCTATTTTACTTTTATATCACCAGCAATGCTTGTATATAGCCCCTCAATACCCACAACTAATTTTCCCACAAAATTATTTTTTCCTTTACAGAATTCTCTCAGGCTAACCCCTTCTTGAATTCTTCACATGTAGGGGGCGCATCTGTCATAATTTGTATATAATTGTATGCACCCCCGACCCACTATGCATGTACAATGTATGATTTTCAAAGATTTAATAAAGAACAAGGTAACTGGAGGAAAGAAGTAGCAACCAAACATAGGAAATAGGTTTAAAGCGGGCACAATTATAAATAACTTGTACAGTCAATACTTCCTGACAGAAGGCCGGACGTATCTGGTGACCAGAAGTTATAAAAGTTTGAGAGACGCCCAATTTCCGGAACAAGACCGGACGTATTTGACAACCACGGAAGTAAATAGAGTCGAACTAACACTCGATACTTCCTATCAGGCCGGGCATATCTTTCACCAAAGAAAGTCGCCGGTCCAATTAGAAAGATCCACTAAGTAGGTCAACCAATAGGAAAACGGGCCCGTCCCAGCCTTCGACCAATGGGAAAGAAGCCAACTCGTGGTGTTAAATCGAAAAGCAAGAATAGTCAGTTGTGATTCCGCTTCCAACAAGGTGACATCTACTCTCGAGGCCTCTCTCCCTCTGCTCATCCCACAGCTAAGTTCAATCACCGCCATGTGATCAGATAATTAACAATCCAAATCGCTCCGCTCTTCTCAAGCTTTCTTTCCTCCAACCCAGTTGCCTTTTATTTTCAAACCCCATCACGTGTCCTGATTATTCCTAACTGTGTGCTTCACTTGCCACTCAACGACTGCGTTTCAACCAATCCTCACCATTCAAATCGAACAACAAGAAATTCCGCAACGATATTGTCACATATATATATTTTTTTTTTTGGAGACAGAGGCAATTTGTTCACACTTGGTTATTTCGTATGTCTTCAATATATATCACTGTGTATCAAATATCTTTCAGAGTTATTGTCAGAATCTTGCTATACATGCTGAAAGATACAATTCCTTAAGTTTTGTCAATGAGTGTATATATCATGGTTTCGGGGGCCATGTTCTTCATAAGTAAAGGAGCGGCTACATTTCGCAATACCCAGCAGCAGGAGTTATAGCGGTTGGATATGTCAAATAGATATTTTAGCGGAAAAATTAAGTGGAAAATACATAGATTAAATCTGATTAATTTAAGTAGGAAAAGGTTTATTTGAATTAGCACTGAGATATATACTTGAGGATCGAGCTTTAAGAAGACCCACATACTGTCAGCCAAACAATGTACCCTTGCTACCGGTATTCTACCGACCCCTTGTCTCAATAATCAGAAAGATAATTTATCTTTGTTATTGGATCATCCGTAATGGATCTTTTGGTGAGGATTGAATTAAAGCCATTCACAAATAACTGTGAAAATCCTGATTCGTAGAGCGAAGTCCTCAACTATCTATGTTAATCTTCAGATTTTGGCATTGAACATCCAGCAAGATGCCGTCATGAATTTTGATTTGAAAGGATTTATTTATACTTATGGGCCAAATGTGTATGTCTTCAAAGATAGTGGCAATTTATGGAGATGGTAGACTGACCAAAAACGTGGTTTACTGTTCAGCTAACTTGGTGATGAGATCTCTTCCATAAAAGAATATCTTCCTAAATATTTATTGATGCCAATCTGTGAAATGATTTAATATTTTCATAATTTGAAAGCGAAAGATAAAGTATTACATCATTTCCTAATATTCTTCTTAAATCAAGATTAGTAGACAGAAGCAAATGTACCATGGCCCACTAAACAAGGAAGAAATAGAAAAGCAGGGCAAAATTCCCTGTTATTATCGTTTTCCCTTAAATCATAAATAACTGGTTATAACACTATGTTACAATTTTGTGAATAAAATAATCATACTCTTAACGAATTTATTTTATTCTTTAGAAGATCTCAACAAAAATCTGGAATAATTCCAGGTTTATACCAGGTTGAAACAAGAAAATATTACAGCATGGAGAACCACCTACTCCACCCTACTACTCCCTGAAAGTTATCACAAACTGACCCAACTTTACAAACAAAAATTTGCCATAATATATAGGCAAAGATACAAATTAGCAACACATATAATAATCTTCACAGAAATATGATTCAGTTGGTCATGGTTCAACATGTTGTAAGAGAGTGGTTTAGAATCATTCTATTCCATCGGGTAATAAGCTCCATTAAATCTATTTCAATGACAATTCAGATTGTAGCGTAGTGACTAGACAGATCACAATGATAAAGCAATCTATTATTTATGCACGACGTGTGACTACAATTAAGCTAACAAATTATTTTATTTCGTCTCTATTTACAGGTGTTATATTCGAGTCAACTTGTCCTGGCTATTTACACAGTTGGTGGAGTAGAGGTGGTCCCCCGGACCTTGCAGGAGGGCATAACAAATTATTTACCTCTAGAAGATATTTAACAACAGAGCGCTAAAGGACATGATGATTTCATAAATACAAATTTATATTTCGTTGTGTAATTTCTCATTGATTAATTAATTAAATAATAAAATAAGTTATCAAATTATTTCTTCGCCCCACAATATATTACACAATAGGTTTATACAATACTTTATTAAAATTCGCAAACTTTTGAGTTAAAACTCATCTACCGGTTTTTCTATTTAGATATCTTCATATATAACACCCCAAAATACATTGGTGGTGTCTATATGACTACTTCTAAATTGAGAGAGGTAGATAAAAACGCCTGTAGAAGAGCTATAACTCGAAAGCTTGCGAATTTTAATAAATGATTGAAGAAATTTATTCAGGAAAACTTGAAGAATTACTTTATATGTATGGAAGAAGTTCAAATTAGCAACCACAAGGTACTAGAGTCCCGTTTGGCTACTTGTATTCACTGTTGTATTTGTGCAAGACGGAGCATCCCCGGGGAGAGGAGGAGGTCATTTAGTCAATTTGTTATTTTTACATAATTGCCTCGCACCTGGGTTTAGAACTCGGGCTCAGGCGGCGTGTACTGGGACTACTCACAACTGTCTGTGAAACAGATCCACTAAACATATCACCCATTTCTTACATTTCTAAATACATTTATTGTCTATACAAATAAAGGTCACTTCTCCCGTCAAAATGAACGCTAAAACTAAACGCCATCTATCGACCGTCTCTGCAAACTAGCGGACTCAGATTGGTAACAAAACCACAACACCAGCTTAGGAAAATTCAGAAGGCCAACCTGGGGACCATTTATTTCTAAAGGTGGCGCTTTTATACCTTCAAAAATTGAATGAAGACTCTCAGGGCATGATGTCTTTTCAATCATTTTAATTGCCTAACATTTTCTCCTCTTCTTACTCTCTCTTTACATATACTATCTATGATAATTTTAGAAAAAAAAAAAAAGTATACTGTAGGTATATGAAAGTTACAACAACAACAACAACAAAAAGCCTTTATTTAGGGTCACTGACCCTATACAGGATCACCAGAGGTATGCATAAGAACAAAGCAGTGAGACAAAGGAAATAACGATATATACAGAAGAAAAAAAAACAAGAAAGAGGGAAGCAAGAAAAACAACACAAAAAGAGTAGCAGTAAGAAAGTGAGGAGTGAGTGTCACTTGGCCTTCTTCTGAGATATGGACTTGTGGAAACCATAAAACGCCGTAGCAATATACTTATTCTGGGTCATATTGTCAATTATTGATGGAAGTGAATCACAGAGTTGCCCATATGAAAGTTACAGAGCACAAATACTGCATCGGAGTGTGTTGTCAGCCAGAGGTTGTCGCTATCAGTTCCACCAACAGAGAGAGATGGTCGGTCACTCAATGGGGTGGCGTCCTCCAACTTGTCATTTCTGTTGTTGCCATGGCAACTGTCACGCAACAGCACTGACCCTTTCTTCCAGCCAGTCGTTCTAATCTCCCACACCATCGATCAATCTGCGACCTTCATTATAACCCTAGTTCTCGATTTCATTTATTTGATTGAGATCATATTTTAGATAAAAATGCTTGTTTTCAAATAGCATTGTTTTTATTATTTGTAATTATCATAAATTTATATTATAAATGCTCTTCTCATTAATTTAATTTTGGAGAAGCTGAGAGGGGAGAGGATAGGAAATTCATCATCAAATTATCATTATTTTCTTCTTTTCAAAGATTATAAATGCATTTTGGATATATTTTCACAAATTATAGAAAACAGCACAAACAATAGGCGCAATACAGATGATGGATCCAACTTGAAGAAAGGTCGATGTTAATCCACGTTCTGTAGATAACTGCTGTGTTTACTTTTGTTTACTCATCTGGGAGAATCCTGTATGGACGAGTGTGTTTAACAAAAGATTTTTGTTGTTGTTGGATATATGGACTGATATCACCTACCAAGTCCTACACTTTTATCTACCCGACTCATCATAATCCTTGTATTTAGAATTTGTTACAAAAGATAATAACGACATCTTCTAATAATGACATTGAATACCACTGCCATTTGTAGGCATAATAAAAAACAACGGAAGATTTTTTATTAAGAACATTCGACTTACATCGATTCGTCCTGGAGTCAAAGAAAGAAAAAGTAATTATAGAAACTTGTAATAAATAAATAGGTGATCAGCTCTATACAATAGCCTTGTGGAACAGCCACCGCATGTCTTCTAGTCTTTTATTAAACGATGTTTTCTCAACTTTGCTGCCGAACTGTAGAACGGGTAGAGACAAAGCTCTCATCGACCAATGAATCCGAGAAATGCTACGTTACATGATGATGTAATCTACGGACAAGTTGAGGTGTAGGATATGGAGGGTCGGCCTGCACGCACATCCCCACATCCGGCGGAGGTCTGCAAGACAATTAAGTCGCCATTCTTTCTTCACTATCTTACAACTTCCGGGAGGTTTGGCCTTCAGGGGCTTTCTTTGGAATATACCCTGGTGTTACACGCTTCTTGGTTTGTTCGCCTACCTGCATTCCCTGGTATGGCTGGCACGAGTGGAGACAGCCTACACGGTTATCATCCAGCAATCGACGATAGTCTTGTTACACGTTTTATATATTGATGCAAAGTTGTTTATTGACTTAGGCGATTTTATTGTCGTTAGTATATTTCATATGTAATTCTACTGTCCTAAAAGTTCAAGTTTCCAAGATTTCACTCTTCAGTGTAGCATATATAATCAGAATTGTCCAATACAGTATTAGAGCTCTAAGAAGCGGTCAGGTAGATTAAATTAGTGAAACCTCTGGGAGGGTTCACCACTGATGAGCTAAGCCCTCCCAATATTTATTATCGCAGTAAGAGCATTAGAGGTTTGTTTTGTGTATAAAATAAACATTCCTGCTCAAATGATTTCATTTCTAATATTTCGTTTATATTCGGTTTATGACTGCATCGTTGGGTTACACATAGCTATATCAAATTGTAAGGAGGTAAAGTGTTTTTAATCCAATATATGCCTTTTTATTATCTAAATATTTAAATATGGATTGCTCTATATTCAGAAATATATATATTATCTCTAGGAGAAATATTCAGTATGTTAAATTTTTCTATTAGCATAATAATAAAATTCTAGGATATAAATGCAAGAATAAAAATAAGGGAAATCAAACATTATTATAATAAGGTTATATATTTTGATAATAACATCCTACCTTATTTACATAATCTGATATGCATAGCATTAATTCAAAGTGAATGGGTAGATTAAAGTACCTCCACTTACATTGGACATCCCAATGAAGGCATCAAAGTTTTTATCTTCATTATCGTGCGTTTATATCCTGTGCGTTGCAAGATTAATTGCATCCTCTAATTAAAAAGAGTTTTTAAAATATCGATCAAAAATAATGCATTGGGAGCATGAAACAATTAAGGGCTCCAAGACACTACGAACCTATTGATCCTTTGAACTCCCCGTGGCCCTTGTTACTAGTTTCAATTGTATGATGCACTAATGATACCTTTTGTGAGGGGCTTTCAATGTTGCTCGTCATCTTGGTGCAATCTAATTGATCCCCCTATTGTACGGTCTAATTGTGGCCGCTCTCCTTATTTAATGAGGTTTAATCGGTAACTCTTCACCTCTCCTATTCATTAACTGATCTCTTGGCTGATTCGATTGGGGAATTTGAGCTCTCTTCCTTGATCTATCGGTGAGCTCTCTCTTGGGCTCTCTTCCTTGACTCTATCGGTCAACTTGGGCTCCCTTCCTTGACTCTGTTGGTGGGCTTGGACGTTTTCCTTGGTTTATCGGTGAATCTGGGCTCTCTTCCATGATTTCATCAGTGAACTTGGGCCTCCTTCCATGACTCTACCGGTGAGCTCTCTCTCTTGAGCTCTCTACCTTGACTCTATCGGTAAGCTTGGGCTCTCTTCATTGACTCTATCGATGAGCTCCTAAACTTTTTTCCTTGATCTATCGGTGAACTTGAGCTCTCTTCCTTGACTCTGTTGGTGAACTTGTACTCTCTTCATTGACTCTATCGGTTATCTATCTTAGACTCTTTTCCTTGACTCTATCGGTGAGCCTGGGATTTCTAATTGACTTTATGGGTGAGCTTGGACTTTATTTCTTTATCTATCGGTGAGCTTGGGCTCTCTTCCTTGACTCTATTGGTGAAACTTAGACATATATTGTTTAATGAGAGAAAAACATTAGCTCCCAATTATTTCAACATCAGGATTTAACAAGACATCAACCAGACTTCGAATCATATAAAATTCCGCATTCCGGCATAACAAGAAAAGCACAGTACAAATATTAATAATACAAGTTATGCAATCCGCCAACAACCCGCACTCAATTAATAGGCATGGAGATATACCAGAGCCATATAAGAACCCAATTTCATATAAATAAATCCCATAAAATATCAAATCTCTTATCCAAAAAATATAAATATAAATATAAATGGAAATTTTTACCGTCAGAGGCGACCTTTATTTGATAAATCAATATCCTCTCGGCAAAATTTCCATAAAAACAAACTGTCTTAACCGACATCCAGATTGAGATGGTGTCAAAGAGTGTGTCAGGAGTATTATGTAGCGACGCCACTTTTTGAAGCTATTACATTCCAGAAACTTTCAATACAAGAGTAACCCATATTAGATTTTAGACGTAATCCTTTATTCACGATATTTTGACAAACGATTATACTTCACGTCCAACTATCGTAAATCAAGGATTACGTCTCAAATATCCAATATGCTCCTCTTGTATTGAAAGTTATGAAACTGACGACCAGGAACCACCGAACTGATCTACTGAAACACACACTAACGGAAAGACAGATGTGTCAAAGCTATTCTCTATAGATATGATTTTGTAACAAAGAGCTTTTTATTTTAATACACTCGGCTAAAAACTGGTCTCGTGTATTTACCCGGATATTATTCGTCTATGATATATAGAAGAAAGGGAAACGTTTCTTATTACACTCAGTTCATCAAACAACAACAAAAATCAAACCAATTATCAGAATTTTCCAATATTTGTAACTCTTTTTTTCCAGCAAGTTTTACTTTGATAATTGAGAGAAATAAGTTAAAATGTGTGCAGTTATATTCAGGAGAAAGAATACCAATTGTCTATAGAAACCTGAGTTCTAATTTAAAATAGCAATGGTAAGCTCAGAGTTTTCAGGTTCTTCTTTAGATCAAAAACAAAGAAAATTTAAAGGAGATTTGAGCTAAACCCAAGTTTCTTTAAAACAGACAAATCTCAAAACTTTGTTCTCTCATAAATTCGTCTGCCTTTTTAAAACAACGATCGTATTCTTTAAAAAAGGCTGTGGTAAATTATGTCTGTTAATTCAACACAATAGTTGTATTGTGGATAAAAATGAAGAAAAACCCTATAAAAATCTTGCCATTTCGAAGACCCAATTATTATAATTTTTTCATATAAAGGAAAATTTAAAAAAAAATGATATATTTTATTTTTCAAATGGTATTTCTTTTTTCTTATATGCAAGTAAGCGTATAAAAGAATTTTAAAAACGTGTATCTTCATAAACTTCAGAAGAAAAAAGACAAATGCATCTTAATTTTTTTTATGCAAAGAATTCCGACAGTTTACTTCATATGCAGGTGTTAAATATGACGAAAACTCACAGAATTTCTCAATAAAACAAGAGATTTGACACCCCTGGCAAGAAGGAAGTGGGGTCAAGCAATTTCCAACAATGTGGATGGGAACAAAGGTATTGTCTCTGTGGCATTATTTGATTTGTGTTGACATGGATTCTCTAAACTTTTCTGCATTGTTCTCTTCATCGACTCCCATTTTGTTCTTCAGAATGTTTAGGTCAATTTAAGAGTGTTTCCTTTGTTGTTCCGATTTTTCAGCTAAGACATCGAAATTTTGTTCTTATTTTGTAATCGCTTTGTAATAGCGAACTTCTTCAATGATCATTGTTTACAATTATTGTTATCTTCATGGAATAAATCACTAAAACCTTCGAATACCATGCTTAACCTTTGCTACTCGTTTCTTGAACTAAATAGGAATCGGTGGTGGAGTTGCATAAACCTTCGATTTTCAATAGCCACAACCCGGGATCGAATCTCGCGTATTATTATTTATTTAAGTAACCCAGGTTCCTGGAGCGTACAGAAGTCGCCAACTACCCGGGATGTCCTTCTGACCTAAGTCTTCTTGGATTTATATACAATGCCAGTGGAAGTCCAATTAATGAGGTGTTGCCAGGCAGATTTCTTTTTTGGGAGATTTTCTAGGGATGCTGGACATATGTTGGTGATACCTAGAAGAGTGGCTGTCTGGAATCTTTGGTATTGGAAGGTTGGGCAAAAGTGAAGAGGAGGTGGTCTACGATTTGGTCTTCATCCTGGCAGTGGGGGCAAGTTGGGTCTTCTTTCGATACCGTTGCAAGGTCTGCCTGAATGTATCCATGGCCGGTCAAGATTGTTGTGGAGGTAGATCCATGCTTGATGTTTCGAAGCATTTGGAGGAGTAGTTTCGGGGTAGCAGCAAATCTTCGTAGATTTCTGGTGGAGTATCGAATCTCGCGTAGGAAACTGTTTTTCTGAAGGAAAAAAAAAAATACATCAATGGTTCCTTATTCTTGCTGAAGTCTAACCCCACAAGTGAATACAAGTAACCAAACGGGAATCAGGTATACTTGTAAGTGCAAAAGTCGACCTGCTTTCTACACATGTAGCATGTGGCGCACTTACAGTAAAAGAAGTATAACATCCCACTATGAATACCATGGCTTGTACCATGTGTACTTGGAATAAACAACAAAAAAAGTTAAATAACTCATGCATATGTAAATATGGTGACCATCTTTGACCTGATATCCCCGTCTGTCTACTAACCATCCTTGTACTGATGTGTATAAATAAATACATAATTAGCGAGAACTTCCTCATCCTGCAATGGAATGTTGCTGATGGCCCACTGCCATCTATCGAATACATCCTATAGACGTTGTCGACATTCCTACTGCTAGTGAAAAATACATTTTGACCAGAAAAGATATTTATCGACGTTAATCATTATTATCACCTTTCATATCTCCTCAATATATAAAATTATGGATCTAACCTTTCTATTGATATTTGATCTACGCTATATTCAAAACCACATCTGAATAAGAGGCAATGGAAATCTTGAATTTTTTTTTTTTATAAATTCAAAGCGCACAAATGTAAGGATATCACTCCTGTCTTTATGGAGATGTTTTCAAGTGATCCAAACTGCTGCTCGTGTGATCAACCAAGATATACAATTAAGATTAATTTTATATCGACAGTGTAAGAAGATACAGCATAGATTATTGAATAAGTTTAACCTTAACGAGTACAAATAACCAGAGCTCTGGAACCTAGTTATTACAAATTTTAACAATTTCTAAAGAGTGTGGACATGTGACATAACACTTGGAGTATAAGCAGCTCGACTTGAGATCACCACTGAGATTTAACCTCTGCAAAAATCTGGTCATGATATAAATTATTCAAAAGATTTTTTTCCTATGAAGAGAACGAACTTGTATTCTTTTGTACCGTAGAAGCAACGAGTAAAACATCTTGGTATCAAATAAAGAGCAAGGCTGAACTTGCTTGACAGCCAGGCGGGGGATGACGCATAGGTGGACGTCCTTGGGACCTCTGACACCACATTCTCTATGTAACTCTCTATGTATATATGCAAATACGTGGCTTGTATTAACGTGCATGTAGTGTATAGTTGTTTGTGCCGTGTTGAACGGTCCGACCTGTAAAACAAGGGATGGTGCCAACTCCATTATCGTGCCAACCAAGGCTTCCATCTACAAGTTTTTCCTGAGCCTTGAGGTGAAGGGAGATAACGAAGACCCCTGGTTGTCTGAAATAAGACTCTTCGTCGCTAAGGAAGCCTCTTCGACTTTATATAATTGTTCATAGTCTTATCTTTCACTTTTACCGTGGGTTTTAAATCGGTGGGTATGATTTACCATATTGACTGATATATCAATATAGTTGTTTAAAATCTTGGCGTTTGAGGCAATTTTGCAACATTTCACATCTCTATTAGTAAATATGCAAAATGTGCAACAGACTATTCAAAATTCGAATATTTGGGGAGTGAATATATATTTGAAAAATTAAATATATGATTTCCTGTAATTAAAAAAAAACTGATATTACGGAATAAATTATCATCGTATTTGCTAAATATTTTGTTTTATTTGGTAAAACAATTTTCTACACCATCTAAACATATCATGAAATATTGGGAGGGCTTTGTCCATCAGTGGTAATAGTGATTTATTATCATCATTTCAAATCAAGATATTTTATTTAGTCCTTAATTTGACTGATTTCCATATTAAAGGATTAACACTAGGATATCAACTCCTTTAAGACCTTATTCCTTGTGAAATTTCACTAAAGATAATCTCAAATGTATTCTATTCAACGGGAATCAAACATATGTCCATATTTCTATTTTATTTATATTGAGATTGTTGAATATTTCTAATGATTGTCACTAAATCGTGAGAATGTATAGAATATTTTATTTCAAATAAAGCTCGCTAAAATATATAGGTGTGTATATAATATACACACACAACACACAATAGATTAGTCTATTCTATAAAAATGCGCAAATTTTATTCTACGAACTTTTAAAATTTTAGTGATTTTTTTCCATCACAAGAGTAATAAGAAAAGAAAAATGTTCAAATATCTTCAAAAACCTATTTGGAATGTTGACATTTTAAACATCAAAGTGCCTGATGTAGTGCTTCGAAAAAAATCATTTTAAAATTTATTTTTAAACGCAAAACCTTTTAAAGAATTTATGGTGTCTCTTCTGCGGAAATTTGTCGAATTGACCATAGTTTCTTTAATTCACACGAATAAATAAATTATTTATTCTATTTGAATCAAATCAACTATTTGATAGGATAGACAGATGGTCTTATAACATGGATATTTAGGTGATCTCTCCTGGAGGTTCGGTCAGTTCATTAAGGTATTTATCAATTTGGTAAAATCGGTCGCTCATGAGAGACTTGGATATTTAATTTATTATATATATTTTTAATATAAAGAAAAAATATATGATATCAGCAATGGAGTAATAAATTTTAACCCCCCACCCTAATAGTTGGCGACTTGTGGCTCCAGGAATCAGTCTGGGTTACGCGCGTACAGTTAGTGCATAGTTAGTTTAGTTAATTAAAAAAAATTTTGGAACAAACTCACAGAATGGCATACGGAAGAAATTAGAGATATTTCATGCAATATATGTTTATTGTGTAATATAAAAGTGTAGACCTGCTTACTGACTTTAACTCTACAAAATTCCTGAAAACAACTATATTATTAATATTTTTCCCTTTTTTTTTCTTATGTTCCGCTTATATGACGCATAACTGCTGAAGCTTCAGCGTAAACTTGTTATAGCCCTTATTGTTAAAAAAAAAAACATTTTTGATATCTTATTATATTCTTTATCCACTTTCCCATTTACTTTCGTTTTTTCTATTCTTGAGATCTATTTTATTTCATATATATATATGATAAACTGAAGAGAAAAGAAACCTATATACATAATCTAATTGATGTAAATAATTATATGTAAATAATCTTTGTCAGGATTAGAATGACGAATCCTGTATGGGACTTTGATTCCACTAAAAGGCTTGTTGCTGCTGTTGTATATAGTCACAGTGTAGAAAATACTATACTATACCTACTACATATAGGTTTCTCTCTGTATTCTTGGTTCTCTTCTCTTCAATTACTCGGTAAATTGGCAAATCCTTTATAGGACGAGAGGTCCTCAATAAAGGCTTTTGTTGTTGTTGTTGTTGTTATATCTATGAAAAAACAATAGAAAAAATGCCTTCTTTATTTTTAATATACAGTATATATATATATATAAATGTGTAAAATAATGGATACAATAATGCTGTTAATTTTTGCTCGGTAATATCTTGCTATACTGATAGCATATTATCAATTCAATATCACTTTACCCCAAGTTAGTTTAATCAGTATAAAATATACTTATATTCGAGCGTGTTTGCGATTTATGTATTATTAAACTTCGATATTAGAGCCATAAGGGCCAATTTTAGTAGTTTCTGGTTGGATTTGATGATTTGTTCGAAGACAAACGTGATCACTAACCTGGAGTAGCCGTGAATGATCTTAAAAAAAAAAAAAGACGTTTTATTTGACTTATCTCCCTTGATAAAACGTCCAAAGATGGAAGTTTAACTTGGTCAAATACTACCTGAGAGTACTACAGATTGTAATCTATGGCGGAACTAACAGTTCTCCAAGATTTCGTACAATGACGCAAAAGAGAGGAAAATCTAAGTATCTTATCTTTATAGCTGAGAGAAAGTTGTAAAAGTGATTTTTAACTATCGCAGTAAGTTAATTTATGAAAAATATACTTGCAAGCTTTCGAGGTGTCTCCCTTCAACAAACTAAAGACTAGACTAAGAATGTAAATGTGGGAGGGTAAGATCTATGTATTTCTGTGAATTGTTGAACAAGATTATTGATATGAGATGGAGTTATCCTGGCATTTATAAATTCTTTTATTGATAATGTTATTATTATTATTATTATTTTTTGGATATGAGGTTATTCTATAGTTATAAATCTTTCTATTTTAGTAGGTGTAGTGATTCCATAAGCTGATTTATTCTTTTTTTTTTTTTTTCAGAAGGAAAATTCGGTAAATATGTATATTTTTGAACTAGAGAAAAGAAAGGTTATTAATATATATAGCCACGACCGTCTGTCGTGGCCTCTGTCACGGATAATATACAGTTATCATCGTCATGCGTTCTTAATTCTGTCACCGTTTGCTTTTGGTTCAGTGGTAGAATGCTCGCCTGCCACGCGGGCGCCCCGGGTTCGATTCCCGGCCGATGCATTTTTTTTTTACAATTTTTAAAACTCATTTATATATTATACAAGAATGACATCCACGGAGCCAATTTATAATTGTAACGAATAGTATTTGAATAAAAGCATTTAATCGGGTAAACCCCGGGCGTTGCCCGGGTCATTCGGCTAGTTTAAATATAAAGAGGATATATATAAGGTGTATTTGTGCTGATGTTTGGTTGCATTTATCTAAATAAAAGTTTATCTTTTGTAGTGTCTGAGATATGAAGCAACCAATAGGAAGAGAACACTACAGTAGGCAAGTTACTGTAATGACAGGTAGGGCTGTCTGGGTTGAATTTATGGCCAGTATTTGCAACATGCTGATACGTACAATATACCAATCAAGATAATTGCAATAAGTTTATTAAGATAATATGGCAAGCATTATCTCACCATCAAGCCTGACGGTGAGTTTGAAAACTTGCCGTTTTAACTTAATAAAGAAACTTATTGCAATTACTACTCTGATCAAAAAGTTTCGACACTTTCTCATAAAATCCTGAAAACTCAATATATTTTCTCCCGGTTTGTGGCAAACTCAAGCGTCGCCCTTGACTTGGAGACCTGCCAATTTTCAAAAATCACGCGCCACAACAGTGCGAGCAGCGGCTGTTCGAAGTGAAGCCATTTTGCCCGTGCTTCGATTTCGTTAGTCACCGAAATGGAGGATCAACGAATTTGCTTCAAGTTCTGTGTGAAAAATGGATTCAAGGGTGCCGAAATTTTTTATATGTTGCAAACAGCCTACGGGGATGCCGTCATGAGCCGAAGACGAGTTTTCGAGTGGTACAAGCGCTTCAAGGAGGGTCGGGAAGAGACCGCCGACAACGAGCGTTCCGGGAGAACGTACACATCAACCACGCCTGAAAAGTGGACAAGGTGTTGGAACTGGTGCGTGAAGACCGACAAATAACTGTCAGGGAGGTCGCCGAAGAAGCAGGGATATCATTCGGGTCGACTCAATCGATAATGAAGGACATTTTGGGAGTGAGAAGACTCAACGCCGTTCTCGTTCCCAAAGATTTGACTTTTGATCAAAAGAACGCCCGGAAAGAAACGGCCAGTCTCAATCTCGAAGCGACAACCGATGACCCCGAATTTCTGAAGAGGGTCATTACTGGAGACGAAACATGGATTTACGGCTTTGATTCGGAACCTATCCAACAGACATCGGAGTGGCGCTTCAAAAATGAGCCGAGACCAACGAAAGCGAGGAAGTCTCCCAGCAAAGTCAAGGTCACGTTGACGGTGTTCTTCGACTACCAGGGCATCGTTCATCGTGAATTTCAACAACAAGGCTCTACAATAACTGCTGACTCCTACCTGGGAGTTTTGAGGCGATTGAGGGAAGCGATCAGGCAGAAACGGCCGGAGCTGTGGAGGAGAAAGTCGTGGATCCTCCACCACGATAACGCGCCGGCGCACACAGCCCTCAAAATATCGAAGTTCCTGCATGACCACTCAACCTCTGTGTTCCCCAACCCCCTACAGTCCCGATTTTGGCCCCCAGCGACTTCTTCCTTTTTGGAAAGCTAAAAAAAAGTTAAAGGGTCGGAAATTTCAGAGCATAGAATAGATCAAAGTGGAATCGAAGAAGGCCATGAAGGCGATCCCGAAAACAGACTACCAGAGGTGTTTTGCCGACTGTAAAAAAAAAGGTGGCTGAAGTGTATCGCGGCCAACGGGGACTACTTTGAAGGGACAATTTGAATTTGGTAGAATAATAAAGTTTTTTTTTTTAACTTATGAGCAAAGTGTCGAAACTTTTTGATCAGAGTAAGTAACTTGATTGGTATATTGTGTCTATACTTTTGTAATTATTTAAGAATCTAGTCAACATGTTGATAAATAGAGCATACGAACGCACACATTACCTAATATAAATATATAGATAACATCGTTTCCATTTTTAAATCATTAACGTTAATATTATTGCCGCTTTTTCAATATATTTTCAAAGGTTCCTCAAAACAGATTAATATTTTAGTTAAATTCTAACATAGCTAAACCTTCCTCTAAATATTTTATACGTTATATAATCACAACCGCATCTGAATAGACAAAGTAAATATATATATTTGCCAAAATTAAAAGAGAACGCATGAAGACGCACAATTAACATATTATAGATCTTAAATTTTGTACATATATAAATTTCAAAGACACCAAGAAGTAAACCCTACAAAAAATTTTGTAATTTTCAAAACCCCGTGAATAAAAAAGGAAATGTTTAGAGATACATAGAAGAGAGCATATTCACACAGATACTCTAAGTTACCATAAAACATTCTTCGAGAATGTTCTCCGAGAAACTCGGTTGTTCAAACACCACTTCTCTGTGTTTGCTGAGACCACCCATCCCCTTCAAACCGCCCCCCAAGATGTCGGGGGAGATGCCGCTACCACATTGATAAGAAGAGTTCAGTCTAACTAGCTATCCCCCAGCCGCTGTGGAGACATGGGTTTGCAACACCTTAATGACGGATAATCTGGATTGAGGGAGATAGGCATTCTTGGTTTGTCGAAATTTGGCCGAAAACCATTCTGGTCGAGAACTTTACTCATCTCTATGACAATATCCTGACGACATTAGTTTCACTGGAAACTGACTAGACGAATGATCCGGGCAAAGCAGAGTTTTCTCAGAGTGTGATTTTAATCAACAAATCTAAAACAACAGTCAATCGTAAGTTTTATTGAAGTTATACTTTATCTCTATATTTCATCATCATTATTTGCTGTCCTGGTGTGGAACCGACAACTACCCACATATTCTCATGCCCAGCAATGGCCGCAGCTTTGCAGAAAATTGACACGGGCCCAGAGCAGCAGTTTTACACACCCAAGATACAGGACATTGCGACTGCTGTGATAGAGATGCGCGGAGACATCTGAGGCTCTTCATTGGACACGACAACAACAACATAATAATTTGCTTCAGGGTGACGGGCAGATTGATTGTAAAGGCTATCTTATAATAAGCTGAATAAAAATGACAAAGACATTTTCATAAAGGTGAATATTCCGATATTCAATCCCTCGTTTGTTTATTTAATACTCCAACTTAATCCCTCGCTCTAACCCCTGAACTAAGAAATATGTTTTCTCATTATCTATCTCAACGTTGAGTGGCTAATTAAGGTCATGTGACATTAGGGAACCAATCAGCTGGCGAATATCAGCTTCAGACTGACGGGGATAAACGTATCATTTAGAGATAGAAACACATCAATAATTATAATTTATTACTTGATGTTTAGATGACCCATTGTTGCCCTTTTAAAGGCATAAATCTAAACCAAAGTTGATATTTGTTGTTCGGATAAACGTGTCTCTCCCAAACTATCTTCATCTAACCATTGGCTCTTAATATATGTGCCATCCAATTCTTCTGCCTCTTTCTGAAAGCAGGCCTCGTTCCTTTTCCAATCTTCTCAGAATTTCATCCTTTTGAGAAATTTCGGGTTGATAGAATATACGCAGATAGACTTTTGAATATAAAATATCTGGAAAATACTCAAAGACGAGATTTAAAAACTACTAATTTGTGCGAGCAATAGTTTCCCAGGAATTATTTAATTAAGGAAAAATTGTTTTTTGGGGTAAAGAGTATCTTCTGTTTATTTGCAACATTGCAACTATTAAAAAATAATCAATAGAAACTCTTCACCTAAGAGCCAATTGTACTGATAGGGATTGTGAGATAAATATATTAAATTATATTTTTGTGTTTAAAGGCCTCTCTTATAGATCCTCTTCACCCTCCCACCACGACTTGGCCTCATAAAATGAAGTGTTTCCACTTTATTCCCTTCTCTCAAAACTGCTATCTCTCATCGACAGTTTCTATTCTTGTACAGGGGAATGGATGACATCTGTGAGAGGCAGCTATCTAGGTCAGAGACGGAAGAAGAAAGTGGTGGGAAGGTCAACTTGGACAATGGCTCTAAGGTCGGACGTTTATATATTCAAATGACCTGAACGTTTATTCTTGGTACAGAAAAACGTATTTTTAGCGACCACGCCTCTTTGACGACCATTCCAGGACTTTTCACAAAAGTCTCAAGTCTTTAAAATATTAAACAAAATAAAGACCAATGCCACCAATCTGATCAGTAATCACTAAAATGATCCCCGAAGTTTGTTTTATCCATTGTCTTAAACAATAACTTTACTCATTGTTTTACTGTTAAATTAAGTAGCATTGTTTTTATAGAAAGACAACACGTTATGATTATTGTTAATTAGGATTATAAAGGTGGATAAATTCACAGGTATTCATTGACTAATCACACACACACAAATTTTCTTAATTAAAGACCATACCTCAATAAAGACCACTTTTCGGTTCCACATAAGCCGTTATTGAGGCGTTTTAATATTCAGTAGAGTCTATAACAGGAGAGACGATAGCCCAAAAACATGGCTCAACTCGGTCTCTCCTGAAGGTGGTTTCTAATTAGACTTTGGTGTCGATTCAAAGCTCCCCTGACTTGGCCTGACATGACAAAATTTCTGACAAGAGACCACTCCTTCATGTTTAGAAAAGTTTTCGTTGAAGGAAGACATCTTTAGAAGATTTTCAAGCTTAAAGAAGTTATTACCAAATCAATACCATTTATAAGTTAAAATGAAAATAATTTATAGAAAATATATTCAGTTTCCCTAGTGTCACAGGGCGCCAACAATTGTTCAGTTAGTTTAGGGCCCTGGATAATTGTTGTCGATAAAATTTCATCATTGTTTTAAATTATTACAATTAATTAAATTTAATTGAATATGTGTTTTATATTTCGACAGAGTATGTATTGTTGTGTTTATATTTATTAAACGACTGAATCTACACACCGCTTTGAAGGTGGACGCGAGGAGAATCCAATATTCGGCAGAAGCCACTGACACAAGAAGACTTGGCATCATCACCTAAGAGAAAGACAACAAATAAATAAACTTAAGAACTTTTAAAATTGTAATTTATTATTTACTTTTTCATTTATTTTCATTATATGGAAACCCGCGCACGATAAATGTGTACAACACAGGAAAGGAGGAATTTAGGTTGATGAACCCTCCAAACTGGATGCAACAACATCCCAGATATCCTGTCTCCTTCCACAACTCGTTCACAACAAGAAGAAAGGAATGGAGAAGATATATCGTTGAGGACTCGACCATTTGATCGAAAGAGCAATGACTGATTGGCTAACCCTATTTGTTCTTAATCTAGTTCTCTTAATGAATTTCTCAATACCCAAGTCACAGTGTGCAACAAAGAGTAATTATGTAAAATAACACATGTGGCCTGCGCCGGTACCTGACGGGACAAGTGACACACATGTGACCCACAGCTGCTACAGGTTTCTTTGTCACCGAGATCAGGTGTCAACCAACTATCTCCGTGTGTTTGTATGACTTGAGAAACACTTAGATACTGAACGATGTGAAAACAATAGTACAAATGTGAAATTGTACTGGGATAAGGTCAATAAAAAAGGCATATCTTTATATACATATCGTGATTTTGCGGAGGATACAATTGGCATAATTCCGAATAAAATACCTATATTTTTCAAAACTTTAGAGAGTTTTAAAAATATTTTCAAATTGTACAGTTCTATATTAATAGATAGAGTCCTTCAAGAGAAAGAGAGAGCGTCTTAAAAACAAGGATAAAAGATAAACACACACTCTGGTTTCTCCTTGAGGTGGATTTTTCAACGAAGGTTGATTTATAGTCTTTTTTATTTTACAAAAGTTGTCGTTTATATCAAACACCAACTCTACAAAAATTTTGTTAGAGAAAAAATGTTCGAAATCATAATTAGAATAGTAATAGCCATCTTTATTTTGATCATAGAATTGGCCTAGTGAAAATTACCAACTAAATATCTCTTTGGCAAATTATGAAAATTGCATGAATCCCTTGTGGAGCTCGTGAAATCAAATTCCGCTTTGGAATCACAAAGCCAAAAACTATGATCTCCAGGTGGACGTTATGAAATTGACAAAGCTGGTATTGTGGCTTTGTCACCGGCCAGAGTCCGTTAGACGGTCAATAGATGACACCTAGCGCGTAATTTACGGATCATTTTGACGGTAGAGGTATCGCGCCTTTCTTCCCTTTCATTAATTTCCTTCAGACGAATTACAATTTATAAAACCATGGTACTTCATATGTAACTTTTCCTCTCCCATTTACTTGAATCTAAACGACTTAGGGAAATAAAACGAAAGATGTCCTTTTCACACACAAAAAAAGTTTTTTTTTTTTTTTCCAAATGAAGATAACTTGTCACGCTTCAAGACAACTAACCCTAGTGACATAAAAAGCTGCAGCTCCACCAAAAGAAAAAAGATCAGAGAACTATAAACACCAGCAGTAGATAATATCTCCACAACAACAAAACAGAAAGTTGAAGAGAAAAGGCAAACGACTTTTTTAAACAACAAAAGATAACCTAATGGAACACGCGTGACCGCAAAAAAGGGGCCAGTACCATCAGACTTTGCCGACAAAGTATTCAAAGTAAACCCATAGTATTTATTTTGTAGTATAAAACACAATTAACTTGATCATAAATATCTTTTGTAATGGAAAATAATAAACAATTTTTTGATGCTATTTTATTTTTAAAATATATAGATAATTAAAATTATTTCTACAGCCTTCTTTTGTAACACCTCAATCAATGGCCTTCAAGATATAATCAACTTATTTTTTAATTAGGCCCAACTTTTTTAACTGTTGATAAAGCAACAAGCTTTCAGGAATTTTTGCTTTCTCTCTCTTCTAAGATACACATTGTGACAGATTGAATTATTAACTAATGAATGATTTTTGTGATATTACTATATACAGTTACCAGCGTCATGCGTTCTTAATTCTGTCACCGTTTGCTTTTGGTTCAGTGGTAGAATGCTCGCCTGCCACGCGGGCGCCCCGGGTTCGATTCCCGGCCGATGCATTTTTTTTTACAATATATACAGTTATCAGTGTCATGCGTTCTTAATTCTGTCACCGTTTGCTTTTGGTTCAGTGGTAGAATGCTCGCCTGCCACGCGGGCGCCCCGGGTTCGATTCCCGGCCGATGCATTTTTTTTTTTACAATTTTTAAAACTCATTTATATATTATACAAGAATGACATCCACGGCGCCAATTTATAATTGTAACGAATAGTATTTGAATAAAAACATTCAATCGGGTAAAACACGGGCGTTGCCCGGGTCATTCGGCTAGTTATATATAAGACTGAAGTTGCGGGAGAGAAGAGTCATGTACCATTCGTGCATTCATGTACCAATGGTTGGCTTTTGTCTGAATTTTCCAAAACTGGCGTTGTGGCTCATTGTTTATCACCACCTTGACGTTTTTTACTGAGGTGATAAACATATTGTATTGTTCTAGTGTATTTTTGAAGGAATAAGTGCCTTTGGTGAATATATGTAAATATATGTAAATATATGTGCATTTATGTAAATATTATTGATGAATTATTGAAAATTTTGACTTTTAATTTTTTATCAAAGATAAATTTTGAATTAGGAAATGTTTTCTAGCCATGGTAATTTCTACGTCTCTGTTGTAGTTTTACTTATGTTTTGTGTATATATCGCGTAATATCCGCCACATAGAGGCGCATGTAGCAAAACTGAGAGTTCGCTCATAAACCTGGATGTTCCCGAGTACTTCTGGTCATTCATAGGAAATGATATTGGATCATGAGAATCCTTTTTTATTTTGAGTCGGGTTTACTTGATGAGATACAGTAAAACTTCCAAAGAGCGACCACCTCTTTGAGTGACCTCTCAAAATAAAAAAGGATTCTCATGATCCAATATCATTTCCTATGAATGACCAGAAGTACTCGAAAACATCCAGGTTTATGAGCGAACTCTCAGTTTTGCTACATGCGCCTCTATGTGGCGGATATCACGCGATATATACACAGAACATAAGTAAAACTACAACAGACGTAGAAATTCCCATGGCTAGAAAACATTTCCTAATTCAAAATTTATCTTTGATAAAAAATTAAAAGTCAAAATTTTCCTTGACCGACTTCAACCCAAAACGGTGTTAGGCAAATTTAGATAAAAGATTTAGGGGATTTATTGGGATTGAGAAATGAAATCCCATCACAAGAAATGATTCAGTTTAGCCATGCACGGATGGGACGAATAGATTCGTATAATATTTTGAGTGAGATGTTGGTGAACTATGGATTTGGTTTATTTCTTCTAACAAGGAGAGCGAAGTGGTTGTAAAAGAGGTAGATACCTGTAGTGTGGCCTAGAAGGAAAACCTACGCTTCTTGAGGTAAGGGGAGGGATTGAGGGGAGGGGGCACTTTCGCTATCTAGAGACCCCCTCCCGGTAGTGGGGATGTTGAGGTGACAAGGTCACGACAGATAACACTCCCTACTTTACAGCCGCGCCAAGACTTTTGCCCCTTATGCTACCAGAATAAAACACGGATGCATTTCAACACCCATCTTAACTGGTTGCAGCTACGTCCAGACAGACTACACAAAACTCTTGAAAAAGAGCTCTGCTTGTCAGGATGAGGATCTAACTGTGAACAGGTGGGGAAGCCCTCCTTGCTGAATAAATTTGTACACATACACAACTATATATATATTCCCATACACTTTATATACCCTTTATTTATTATTTTATTATATATTTTTCCACCTTTGTAAAAATTGATTAGAAGAATCAATAAAATTGTTTAAATTGTCAATTGTCTAACTGTGAACCGTCTACCTGCCCAGCCTTCCCATATCAACGATATCAGACGGCGACTCTCCTGTAAATTCTCAAACGGACATCCCTGAAAAATCTTCCATGAAATGAATCTGTTTGTCGCCACCTTGGACTTCCCTTGTAAAAATAAAACCAAAAAGACTGAGATCTCTCTCTGAAAGACAACGCGGGAGGTTGACGATATATGTTGTACGCTTAAAGAACCTGTGTTGCTTTATCTACAGGAAAGAAGAACCTTCCATCAAAGACCGCTCTAAAACATTCCTGGTCTCTCTTAGAGGGTATCTGTTTTATCCGGACAAATAAAGAGCATTTGTATAAAACATGGTGGCAGCGGTGGGATGGCAGAAGCAGGTGTGAGAATTCAGCAGCTCTAAGGTTGATGCTACTCTCTACCAGTCGTTGCTGTCCCATTATCGTCTTGAAGAGACACAGAGGAACACATGTAACATCCGCCTGGGAGTCGAACGATACCTCGTGGTCAGTGGAATGAAGAAGAAAGAGGAGGCGTACAAGATCGATTTGCTGATGTACTTGATAGGAGACCGCGCGGATGATATATTCAGGACCTTTAGGTTCGAAAAGGAGAAAGAGGCAACGAAATTTGATTACGTCCTCAAGGCGTTCGACAGCCACTTCTGTGTAGGAAAGAATATTATCTACGAACGTGCGAAATTTAACTCAAGAGTACAACTTGTACAATTGTACAACACTACAATTTGTATAAAACAGTATCGTTCATTGATGGTTGTACTAGATCCAAATAAGTGGTCGAAGGTTCCTCACCTCGCGAAGGTGGTCGTTTAATAAAAGAGAATTTCATTAGATTTACATTTTGATTCCTGAAATAAATTCTTAGTCAGTTTTATTTTAATAAGATGTTATTTTAAATATTAAATGATCAAGTATACCTATTGTTTGGATTACCAGATTTTCTATGGCACGTCCTTTCTTGTCAGGCCGAGGATTTATTTTCAATTTCTCAACTGGGAAGATTGGAACATTGTTTTTGATCAATTATGTTTCTTTTTAGTTGTTTCCCTTCTGATGTATGTCGCAAGAAAATGAACTATATATTATATTAAATGACACGTAATGAATGAGTGGTATGTAATTTTGCGCGTGATATGATTCCATAAGCAGTTTAAAAAATAAAATTTAAAAGCAAATAGTATAGACCTTATAATAAATATCTGTACTTTCGAGTATAGGCAAGGCAAGTGTCCAAGCCTCTACAAGAACTATACAAGGCTACAATATATATCAAACCTAAACAGCACACTAACTATAAACGTATAAGACGAACAAATGAAATCAAACAAAGGCGACACAGTCTTTTTAAACTGAAAAAAAAATAAAGCTAAGTCATATACACAACATAGAGTTATCAAAGCTACGAAGTGGTACTGAAAGTTTAAAGAGAACTAGGAACTTAGATACAATGAGACAAAAATACGCAGCTCTAACCTGAGAAATCTGAGGCTTTTTGCGCCCATACCTGGTTAAAACTTATCTAATATTGTGTTCAAACCCAAAGGATTAACAAGAGAAATTCTGTGCAATTGAACAGAACAAACACTCAAGTCCAGAAAGATGGATGATCAAGTCCAAATAAAACTAGTATTATAGGTTATGCAAAATATATCCAAGTATTTTTCGGGTCTGTGCAATTCTAAAAAAAAAAAATCGTTCCGAAAAAGTGAATTACTTTAAATTTTTAACGAACAAGAACCCGAGGAGAAGCAAGGCTATAAAAACATCTTTCAAACCCAATAAAGCTGTGGTTATGTACAATAAAGTTTAAAAACCTAAGAAAGCTATGGTTATGTACGTGTAAAATAATTCATATTATTTTCAATATTGAAATCAGGTCACCAACGTCCATAGATCTATAAAGAAGGGACACATTTTTCTAAAATATATATATAAAATTTGAAGATACCACTCTCAGCATACTTAAATGTGTTGCCATGGATAAGAGCTCTCTATGCAATTTACCAAAGAAAGTACTCAGCTGCCTTGGGAGCACGATCTCCAGTACTGAAGGGACAACGGCTAAGATTAATAAAGTATCCGGGACTGTGGATGAGAAAAGAAATGGTTCCAACAAGGGAAAGTGCACAAGACGTAGTAGCTAAGGTCAGGCGAGGCTGAAAGAAATGGCTCTGACAAGAGAAAGGGCAACCGGTCATCCCATTGTTCCCGACAGCAAAGATAAAAATGGTTGTTTACCTCATCGCCATAAATCTGTGTGACACTGTTTGCCAGCTTACCGCTTGATAGCAGCGGCTTTCGTGGTGATCTTTCTCAGTCCTGGTGGAAGTACTTATCCCCCGAGTACACATCATGGTCGGAGAGAGGTTGAAATAAATCACAAATCTAATTCATCTAGCTTTCGGATTTAGTGCCCTTCAACAGTTGCCTTAAAATAACGTACGATTATTTCTTTTTATTGAATTTTACGTTGTTTTAAGGCAACTGTTGATGGTCACTTGCACTTTGGCTCATCCCTTGATGAGCTCTACTTATAACACTTTGAATAATATTAAATCGTCTTTTATACTTCATTACATTATGCTGTAGGAACACCATATGGCTACATATGGAATGACAGTTAAACTTACTTGCACACTTACTGGGTTGGGTTAAGAAGTAATTGTAAGATCCGTCCTATGTGGTTCAAGGAAATAATACGGAGAATAATTTATTCCATTCACATAATAAAAATTGGGCTATGGGTTCTGCTTGATTTCCTTACATATCCCAGCATACACGTGGCCATGATAATCATGGTGGGTAGTTAGCGATTGTATTTTGCTGTGGCATATATGACGTACAGACTTCGGTCTACGTAGCCCACTATCCATAGGCGCCTTTCACTGTAAATGTACCACATATCTACCTATGTATAAAGAAGTTAGACTTTTTAACTTACAAGTTATCAGAACCCCGTTTGATTAATTTCATTTACTGGGGAGGTTGAACTTGTGCAAGAAATTAGAGACACCATTGCGATAGAAAAAGTGTTCAATGCAGGCTTCGATCCGAGTTCGTGTTTGTCGTAAACCGACGGAGCCTTCTCCCCTGTTTACCAATTTGAGGCATAGATTAATATATTTCAAAAATGGAACAAGATCAGTAAACTCTGCCCAGTGTTGCCGGAGTACTTTTACTTATCCAATAAACAGAGTACCTCGTGGGTTAGGCAAGCGGACCGGATCGTATAATTGGTTGCGTGAGAACGTGTTGGATGAGCGATCCTAGAGACCAAAGTTGGGAAAGAGACGGATTAACCAATCCTATAACTTTTTCCAGATTGTGGCTCAATGTGGTGTAAAACACATATAAAGTGTATTTGAGAATAAACCCAGTTTTATTACCTTAATTGTCGTAATTAAGTTTCTTGTATATATTTCATTATTATCATTAACGTGATTAGCTCTTTTATTTTTTCTCCATTATCAGAGACTCCGTGGTAAATCCATGTTATAAGAAATGTCTTTTCTTCGGAATAACCCAGACCAATATGTATATGAGCTTAATTGTCGTAATTAAGTTTCCTGTATATACATTTCATTAGTACCATTAAACGTGATTAGCTATTTTACTTTTTTCTTCATTATCACAGACTCCTTGGTAAATCCATGTTATAAGAGATTTCTTTTCTTCGGAATAACGCAGACCAATCTGTATATAAGCTTGATTGTGGCAATTAAGTTTTACTATATATATCACATTATTATCATTAAATGTCATTAGTTTTTACTCTTTTTAAAAAATAATTTCCATTTGCAGAGACTCCGTGGTAAATCCATGAATAAGACTAGGTTTTTTGTGTGTGTGCGCGCGTGTGTGATAAATCTATTTATATAAATTCTTTTGGTCAAGATATTTGAGAGAACTATGGACCCCTAAGATTTTCAAGAAATTAGAAAAATTCATATTAAAAAAAAAAAAAAAAAAAAACTTGCTTCTGGTAATGGTCTTCAGCAAATTATTCATAAGAAGACATGTTAACGCCTTATGTTAATAAACTTCAAAATAACACTATTCTATAATACTTTTAATGAATATATATTTATTTAGTCACATACTGTATCCTTTTATATAATTGGTTTCCGTATGTGGATCATCCTTACATTGAGTTCTTAGAGTTTGTTTTTCCATTTATCGATCGAAGATATCAAAAGATTATCCGTGACTTGATTGACACTTGATAATCTGCCATTTTATTGTTAAAATTTATCTATCTTATAAGTAACATTCATGAAATTATAGTGATTAATTTTTGACATCCAATTACATGTAAAATTTTATATATTTTTAATCGAGGATTTCAATTTGTTTCCCTCTCTAAAGAAATAGAGAATCTGTCTATATAATAATCCGAACAAAATTATTATTATTCCTGATCATATCCATACGAAATACCAAAAAGTCGAAATGATTCTAAACACGCTTTCGAAAAATGATCCTTTTTATTTTATAAATTTTAAATCATTGATTTTGGTATCATCATTTGGTTTCAATTTATAAACTTTTGGTCCGCCATCTTAACTCGTAATATTATATTTTGTGATCTCTCTCTCACATAGTGTTTATTGATATATATCCAATATTTGAATAGTTTCAAATTTTTCTACATTTGTACATTTGCCGGTCCCAAGCCCGGACGAAAAAGGAGGAGGGGGAGCAGTAATAAGCTTACTAAAAAAAAACCTGGGTTCAGTTGGCCCGGCTGATAGTACCCAGTAAAGGCCCTTGATCCAGGGATACAGGATGAGCAGTGTCTGTACTCCATGTTAGGAGCGGCTGTACCTGGCGTCGGTTCTTCATGTCAGAGGTGGCCATTTTATATTGGAGCTAAGTCGGACTGCCACTGAGTAGTGCCCCCAGTCTTAATGACAGAGGTAGACGCTTTCTACTTCACCCATTCATGATGGTTGTCAAATCCCCAGAAGACACCATCAAAATTCTTATGCTCTACAAGCTTGATACCCTAATATGATTCGAGAAATAAATGTTAAAGATGGAATTAGTCTACGCGATATCTATTCTCAACAAATATTCAACTGAATATGAAAAATAATTGGAGGAAAGTTTAGTTCATCAGTGGCGTGAACCTTCCCAGCGATTTCACCAATTTAATTTACCAGATCGCGCTAAACTTATTTGATATTCATTTTTTACTTATATTAGTTTGCATTTGAAGGTTCACTCTTGGTTATGATGTTTAACAAACTTATGTAAATGGTATTCCGTTATTGTCAAAATCTCACAAATATATACTTGTCTTTTTATTCACAGCTATTTCGACATCCTCAACAAACAGAAGGCGCTGCATTCTGTTTACCAAGAGAAAATAAATGATATCTTTTAAAAAATAGTTTATATAAACATTTGAATATTCACTACCACTGTGTACATGTAGAATATTTAAACTAAAAACGTTGTGAAACGTCTTCACAAAAAATAATAATCTAGATGTACTCTCTAAAGTTATAAGTAATGAACGCAAAACAATTAAAGAAGAGAATAAATAAATGGAAGAGAGAGGGAGAGAATAATTCTGCTATTAATTTGGAAATGCTAACGGATGTATGAATGTTTGCTGTCTATGTTAATCATTTTTGTAATAATGGTGAAACCAACACACATACAATAATGAGCATAAACATTTGAAAAAGGATAAATAGATAACAAAATATACTTCCATGGGTGAAAAGTCTAAACAATCCAAGTAGATGATGTATTACGATTGTTGTAAAAGCTAATGCTCACATATTCTCTATTTAACATAAAACACTGCAAAGAAGAATAAACAAATCCACCTAGGATATAGCATGTTGTTTGTAATAAATAAATAAACAAACAAATAAGAATAAACAGATGATAAAGTTGATCTATTACTATTTGTTCTTCAGCCTTTAAGTGAAATAGCTGTGCTCGCGTTGTAAAATTTATATAATTGTTGAAACTTCTTTTCATATTTTTGTTAAAACACCATCGCCAAGAATAAAGCTTCAAACACAGACTATATAAGCAGAATGAACATATAATAGTTGTAGTGATCTTGTGGATTGAATCAACGAAATCGTTGGAAAGGTTCGCCACTGATGAAACAAACCTTCTCGAATATTTTTTTTAAATCTTCAGATCACTAATTGTATAAATTGGTCCTAAAAGATAATATTTATATAAATCAATATTTAACAACATCAATATTTATTGAAAGTTTGTTTATGGACATATAGCGACAATTTTCTGCAGTATAAAGTATGGGAAAATTGACATATATGAGAATATAATGGCCTTACACAAGTCATCTTCAGGTCTGTCAGAGTACTGAATAGTGTCAACCACTTGACACTTCTAGTAATTCATTACGTAGAAATGTCATCACCACCTGTGCGAATGTACATTGGATGTAAAATGTGTGGAAGGGAAAGTTTGTTTATGGACATATAGTGACAATTCTCTGCAGTATAAAGTATGGGAATATTGACATCTATGAGATAATAACTTACACAAGTCATCTTCAGGTCTGTCAGAGTACTGAATAGTGTCAACCACTTGACACTTCTTGAAATTGACTACGTAGAAATGTCATCACCACCTTCCCTCGTCTCTATAAATTGATTTGCATAAGGATAACTCTCAAGGACATCCAAACTTCATTTTTATTTTATTAATGCTTATATAAATTACCAAGCTGTCGGGCCTACCTATTTAACAAGTCGTTGTTTAAACTGAGCTTTTGAGAAATACATAGATAAATTTCAGAAACTTCCAGAAGTTTATGTCTGTATATTCTCGCTATAAATTACTTACGGTTGCTCTCTATACGAGTTGAACAACTAAATACAACAATGTGTAAATAGGTCTGGAGATTAAACTGGCGAAACACACAAACATACACCGCTGGGATAGTTGGCCACTGATGAGTAGGAACATCTAAATATATGTTTCTTATCGCAGTATGAACTGTTGAATATTTTTTTAATGAAAAAAGAGCAGCACTAAAATAGCTTTACACACAAATTCCTTTATCAAGTCTTATACATGGATTCAACACGGAGTCCGCAAAGGAAAATAGTAACACACAGAGTAAAAGCTATTTATAGTTAATCTATATTAATAAAATGCAAATTTCATAAGAGGACATCACTAAAAACTTTCGTTACAATGCATCAATTTCAACCAAATTTTCAACATTTATGTAAAACGAGATGGAGCAGGTTTTGCTTAACATCAAAATATTTTTCCCTAACATTAACATGCGTAACTTAGCTGTTATCGATTAAATACAAAAAAATCAACAGAGTTAATTTTATTTATATATAAATACAAAAAAAAAAATTCAGCAATTCATTCAACTCAATCTAAAAAAATATTCAAAACAAGCAATTTTAAGATAACACCATATGTAAAACAGTCGGCCAAGAAAACAACAACGATATTACATCTTTCTCACATATTCACACACAATCTTGATTAATAATTAAAACTAATCTTTAACATTGTTTATTATACTTCATAATATATAATATTCGTTAGGCAAACTTTCACTCGGATAAATGTAATATAAAAAGCCAACAATGAAGAATGAATGTAAGATAAAAAGCCAACAATGAAGAGTAAATATAATATAAAAAGCCAACAATGAAGAATGAATGTAAGATAAAAAGCCAACAATGAAGAGTAAATATAATATAAAAAGCCAACAATGAAGAGTGAATGTAAGATAAAAAGCCAACAATGAAGAGTAAATGTAATATAAAAAGCCAACAGAGTGAATGTAAGATAAAAAACCAACAATGAAGAGTGAATGTAATATAAAAAGCCAACAATGAAGAATGAATGTAAGATAAAAAGCCAACAATGAAGAGTGAATGTAATATAAAAAGCCAACAATGAAGAAAGAATGTAAGATAAAAAGCCAACAATGAAGAGTGAATGTAAGATAAAAAGCCAACAGAGTGAATGTAAGATAAAAAACCAACAATGAAGAGTGAATGTAATATAAAAAGCCAACAATGAAGAATGAATGTAAGATAAAAAGCCAACAATGAAGAGTGAATGTAATATAAAAAGCCAACAATGAAGAAAGAATGTAAGATAAAAAGCCAACAATGAAGAGTGAATGTAAGATAAAAAGCCAACAATTAAAGAGTAAATATAATATAAAAAGCCAACAATGAAGAATGAATGTAAGATAAAAAGCCAACAATGAAGAGTAAATATAATATAAAAAGCCAACAATGAAGAGTGAATGTAAGATAAAAAGCCAACAATGAAGAGTAAATGTAATATAAAAAGTCAACAGAGTGAATGTAAGATAAAAAGCCAACAATGAAGAGTGAATGTAATATAAAAAGCCAACAATGAAGAATGAATGTAAGATAAAAAGCCAACAATGAAGAGTGAATGTAATTAAAAAGCCAACAATGAAGAATGAATGTAAGATAAAAAGCCAACAATGAAGAATGAATGTAAGATAAAAAGCCAACAATGAAGAGTAAATGTAATATAAAAAGTCAACAGAGTGAATGTAAGATAAAAAGCCAACAATGAAGAGTGAATGTAATATAAAAAGCCAACAATGAAGAATGAATGTAAGATAAAAAGCCAACAATGAAGAGTGAATGTAATTAAAAAGCCAACAATGAAGAATGAATGTAAGATAAAAAGCCAACAATGAAGAATGAATGTAAGATAAAAAGCCAACAATGAAGAGTAAATGTAATATAAAAAGTCAACAGAGTGAATGTAAGATAAAAAGCCAACAATGAAGAGTGAATGTTGTATAAAAAGCCAACAATGAAGAATGAATGTAAGATAAAAAGCCAACAATGAAGAGTGAATGTAATTAAAAAGCCAACAATGAAGAATGAATGTAAGATAAAAAGCCAACAATGAAGAATGAATGTAAGATAAAAAGCCAACAATGAAGAGTAAATGTAATATAAAAAGCCAACAGAGTGAATGTAAGATAAAAAGCCAACAATGAAGAGTGAATCTATCTATATATATAAAATTGAATGTCTGTCTGTTTGTCTGTACTCTATAGATTCAAAAACCATACATCCAATCGCCGTGAAATTTTGGGATATTATTAGGTATATCACCGGGAAGGTTTTTGAAAAATAATTTCCTGAATATCTTGAATATCCTTAGAGTTATTTGCAGATTTGTAGATTTAACTCGCAAGCAGCGCCCCCATTGTGACGATGATAACAATATATCGAGAGATTCAAATTTACGAGTTTCAAATTATCAAAATATATCTTTTTTTTTAAATAAGTTTTTAGAGAATTGTTTTAACAAATGTTCGCTAGACAAACCTTTACTCGGGTAAAACCCCGGGCGAAGCCGAGTACGTTTTATAAGTTTATAGAGAATTGTTTTAACAAATGTTCGTTAGACAAACATTCACTCGTGTAATTATATATATAATAATTAAAATGAATACACACAAAACCTAATTATGTGGATTTTTTTTGTATGATAGTCCAATAGAAAAGTAAAAAGATAAAAATGAAATGAAAACATACGAATTTGCATATAAAAAATGCATACACAAACCTTTATTAAGTTCTGGCCCTCCTCAGCTTTCTTTGATGGCTGCTAGTTGAACCTTTTACACCAGTGGTTTTGTTCGGTCTGCTTGGTTGAGCGAGATGGATAGAAGACCAAACCTTTATGGCCAATTATCCTGACCAAGAAGCAAGGAAGACTTTATTAAGCTCCTGAAATGGTTTCATTTTAATGATTATAAAGATCCACGAATATCTCCCAGAGAGCGTGGAAGTGTGGGAGGTACAGATGGCGTATTGAAGGCCACTTGGGTTGTCAAGTGATACACCCATTGTTTGTTTGTTTGTTTGTTTCGTTGGGGAACAAAGATCGTCCTTGACTTGCCAAATAGAAGATAACTGTGCTGACCGCTATAATTCTAAACATAAATAAATTACATTTTGGTTTACTTTCTATGCAACTTTTTAATTACTTAGTTCTCACATATGTGACAGGTTAATGTTCAAAATATAAGTTTAATAAACTGAGTAATATGTCAAGCAAGGTCACAAAGTTGGGAGGTCTCGGAACTAGGTTCCGTGTTTAATAACCCTAACATGAGCCTAACCTAAACTGAACCTAATCTAGACATAACATCTTAACCTAACCTTACCTAGCTAGCATCGTCATGGTTTGTTAACACTTTATAATAAATTAGGTTTAGTAAACAAGGGAGCTAGTCCCGAGATCTCCCTCAAAGTATCTATGTCAAGTCTAAAGTGGAAGTTTTGTGCTTCGGCCAACTGAGCAAACAAATGAAAGTCAATCTTGCTAAGCGATTTTTAAAACATTTGTAACCGTTTGCAAAAAAAAAAAATTACATTCGCCTAACAAGCATCAGGTAAATATAGCTTTCAAAAAACTTATTTACATAGTTCACGGTATAAAATCTTAGAGATGCTATCTATTTCATCATTATTAACTTCTACTATCAAATTAATGAGTTGAGAATTTCAGGATGTGAATATCGCAAGCATGAAGTATTTCGATGAATTGATTTTAAAGTGTAATTTGAAGGTTTGCTAATCTAACCAAAATAGTGATGAAAATCATTTTGTTATCGCTTTCAACTTTCTGCCAACCCATTCACCCTAAATTGGATGTCCAAGGTTACCATTTTTTTACCCAAAGGAAATAATTTCCTGCCAGCTTCTTTCCTTAATCTATTATGATCGTTTGCACTCTTTTTCTTGGGTCATTTGAAATGCTCTGTTCAAACCAATAGTGAAAGTAATTTTCTCGGATAATTATAAATGTTCTGTTCTTTTATTCAAACCTTTAGTAAAAGTAATTTTTTCCGATCATTATAAATATTCTCTTCTTTAGTTTAAGCCCATAGTGAAAGTAATTTTCTCGGGTTATTATAAATGTTCTGTTCTTTTATTAAAACTACTAGTGAAAGTAGTTTCTCTCGGACCATGAGAAATTAGATCTAATCCTTCAGACTCAGATAGCTGACTCACAAGAAAAGAAGAATAAAGATTACCTGTCCAGGAAGCATCAATCTGGTGGTAGAGGAGTTATTAACTGTGTTTTTTTCTATATGTATCTAGCTTGATAAATCTCTGTTTTGAGATTGTGATGTCGGCAGAGAGCAGCGTTGACGTCACCAGAAGCCGTTGTAGCACAGATTAAGGAAGCAGGCGGGGGAATAAACGAGCCACGGTCGTGGTTAGCCTCACCTACACGTCATTGTTAGGCCTTACAGAGCTACTTACACCTATGGATGGCGGATTACCTAAACAAAAATTACCTACAGACTAAAATTAAAATCACCTCTGACTCGCGTAGCTAGGATAATATTGGCTACAAAGGTCTAAGTTTTCTCCTTAAATCGCTTCGGTGAATCTAAATTAAGAAAAGTAAAGTCGTAAGTATCTGGCCTGATGTGAGCATGTTGATTATTACCCATTGTGGGAACCTTTGATGCAGAGAGTATATAACACCTAATCTTGGAAATATCACAGGAGATTAGATAGAGACAATGTACCTTTTAGTTCTTTACGCTGTGAACTGCCGATATCCCGGCTCCCTTAACCATCAAAAGTTCAATAATAAACATACATTTCCCAAAAGGTAAACTCTTTAGTATTTATGAATAGGAGAATTTTTAAAATAAATTTAGGAATGTTCTTGAGGTATTTGAAAGAAGAGAGCCATGTCACGTCCAGGACTTGGCTAAAGTATTCTAGGTACGTGCTGGTGCAGCTGGTTGCTCTGGCGAAGATTTCCTGCTAAACCCATGAAAATTCAACTAGCACAGACACTCTAAGTATGAAACCCGGGGAAATCTTGTTTAAGGCCCCAGTTCACCCTGTGATATTGGAATCTGATTGGTGCTAAGACGTCATCCCGGATGAGTAGTAGCAGGCCGTCCTGAGGGGTGGAGGCGCCCGGGGTAATATTTTTTGCTGCGCCCCCATCCCATCCGTTTCCTCTTCCCCCTTTTGTTAAAGCTTCTTTACACTAATCTTTTCACATATTAGAGACTCAACATTGAAAATAATATAATAGGGAATTTTAAATTGTTGTTTTGTGTGGCAATCATTAAGAATATTTTCCATTTTTTGTGTGGCCTTCTTGAGGCACCTTCTTTGATCGAATGCTGGGAGAGCCTTACAGATCTATAAACTGTTTCTATAAGCTGCCTTATCCTGTGGGATTTCCAAGATTGGGTATTATACACTCTCAGCAGCGCTAGTGCTTTTTCAAATAGCAAGCAATATCTCTCTGATAACAATAAATCCTGTAGAAACCAACAACCCTAACATAAACCAATATATCTTCAATGCCGAGCAGCCTTCAACCCTTCAGCACTCTCACCTAACACGCCACTCCAGCCAAGAGCAAGAAAAATAAAAAGCGGATAGAACCAACACCCTCTACAGAAACCAGCATTTCTATAGAATCTAAAAGCAATCAAAAATTCAAATGCGACCAAAACCTAACAGCGATCATGAAAAAATTCTCTCAGAAACCAATCCATCCCTACAGCGCCAAACACCAAGCCATCCCAACAGAGCCAGACACCAACCCATCCCAACAGCGCCAGACACCAACCCATCCCAACAGCGCCAGACACCAACCCATCCCAACAGCGCCAGACACCAACCCATCCCAACAGCGCCAGACACCAAGCCATCCCAACAGCGCCAGAATCCAACACCTCTACAGCTTCAGGCAACCTGAGCTCTGGGAACGGCAGGAAGACGGCATCGATTTCCTGGACGTGTGCTAATAGGCTTTTCCGTTTTCTTTTTGTGCAATTTGCATATATTACAAGGCGTCGCAATCATTTACGCCAGGGAGCGTTTCACTTCCCGGGGCTGGGATCTAACTCTTTGAGGAATTCTTTCCTGCATCCTGAAAATGGAGGATTTTAAAAAGCATTTTGTTCTAAAAGTACTTCACAGAATAATTGTCTGTCAAGTTCCGATGGGATTATGCTGAGAGAGCTATACCCTCCTATTCTTCCTTTTGAATATTTAGGAATTGATCGTTTTTATATAGATCTGCTTGAATTATTCGTCTAAATTAATTTGTAAAATTTGAATAAAGGGAAAAAATGAATCACCATACTAACAATAAAAATATCTAAAAAAGAGAGCTTATATACAAGTATTAAATAAAATTGTAAACATTTTTTCTCCTTTTTGGTCGTTGAGGAACTAAGCATGCTGACGAGAGCCAACAGCCTGAAACGTGTACGTGACAAGCTTTTCTTGATTAATCAAGAAAGAGTGTTTTGATAATATTCTGGATAATATATTTAAAAAAAAACAATGATTAATTGATATTTATTCCGACGGATGGCGCAAACCAACTGAAACTTCTAATTGTATGATCGGGATGTGATTTATTTCTCTATTTATCCATTTGATCCCAATACAACATTACCTTTGTGCTATTTTAAATAAATTTTTCTTTTACTGGCTATATATTGCTTAAAAACATAGATACTTTTTATATCCAACCTGAAACTTGTCAAGTCGTCCAAAAATACCAAACAGGTTTTCGATTTGATCAAGCAATTATCCCATTGTAAGCAAAACATCAATCATAACCAAATCAATTATTTGTAATCATAATAAAAACTTTCACCCACTCAACAATATCCTTGAAATTTTCAATTGTTGCAATTCACAAGGTTGAACCTTTAACAATGATGGACGCAAATTACAATTGACACATTGTATAACTTGAAGATACAACAATTACCAACAATGATCTCTTATTTTTCCCATTCAAATGTTAGATTACAGTAATACAATTTAACATATGTATTAGGTTTAATAGAATTGATTTTTTTCTGGCCGGAGAACCCCTCCGAGGTTTTTTTTAACTGATTTATCGGCAGTGTAAGAGTACAAAGTAAAATATATTTTAAGACGTTTCTTGTACAAAAAAGCGTACACTACTATAGAGCTTGTTCTCTTCCATAAGGCTTAACACAACTGTGAGAATTTAAACTCTTGAATAAACTCATCTCAGAAACCTGTAGCATTTGCTTGATTAATATCCAGGAGATTTAGAACCATTAATATTGAAGTAATATTTGTATATATAATAATTACATATTAGCTTATTAATATATTGATGTACCTTTTGATAATAGAGCAATCCATAAATAAATCTTTAAATAAAAAAAGGCATATATTGGATTAAATTATCATTTATTTTACCTATATTTCAGTTGGCTGAACATTTATTATTATTATTTATTTAAGTAACCCAGGTTCCTGGAGCGTACAGAAGTCGCCAACTACCCGGGATGTCCTTCTGACCTAAGTCTTCTTGGATTTGAACATTTATCAAAAATAGAGGTTGTACTAAATTCGAAAAATCACGTGAGAACGCCCTTGCAACCTCAGAACAATTTTTAACGCCTTGCCAAATGTTTTATTTTATTTACTTCTCCTGACGAAGACAAAATATTTTTGTCGAAACGTCGAGAAAATAAAAAACTCCAACTGGCTGAAGTGTATATTTTTAATATAAATATGAAAGCCGGCCAGGCAGCCTCTATCTTTACGATAACCTTTATCAAGGTATTATAACATTTTAAAGTGTGTCAACAACTCCAACAACAACAATCGCGGTTAATATAATCTATATTTTATTTAGCGAAATTGAGGAAAAACTTTGTCAACAAAAGGTAGAACTAAAAGTTCAACACACTGGTAAGTGTTTATACGTTGCACATATAATTATTTACATAAAGTGACAATAAGCATGCCAGCGAGAATGTGTGCATAGTTATACATTATATTTGAGTCGTTAAAATTAAGTCGAGCTCTTTTTCTGCATCATATTCATTATTAAAATCAAAATTATTCCATAGGTTGTATATGACGTATTTAGTAATATCAAAAATCCTTATTATATCAATTTTTTCTTTATTAAATACGAATCTGCCTCGATCGAGAAACGAAGTTCGAATTGATTTTTTGAACAAATGAATATCATATTTTTTGTAATTAGGCGGTGGTAGTGTTATGGAGGTATTGCTGTCTGATGAGCCTATTGATGCTATGTCGATACGGCTTGATATGCAAATATGCCGTAAACTTTTAGATTCTTCAAATTCTTTCTAAAACCCAAGATACAAGATCCTAAAGTTAGAAGATATCCAGTAATATTGGGGGATTTTCCTGTCCTTACAACTCCTCCGATATTTCGCTAGCTAATTTCAGCAATTTAGAAGTATGGTATGGTAGATTAATTTGGCGAAACCGCTGGCGCAGGATTCACTACTGATAAGTTTTCCCAATATTTTTCCATTGCAGAAGGATAGTAGCTAAAGTATTCTCTATATATTTGGAAAATTAAATATCGTACTAAATAGTCCATTCATTGAAAATAGAAGGCGAAAATTAATGTCATATGTTTAAATTGAGAAGCCTAACAGGAGTACTCGAGTACAGCTGTACCAGAAAATTTTAAAATTCTGAAGTTCTTTCTGAAACCTCAGATACACAAAGCCATATTCCCATTGAATATGTACATTGAAGACTGTGATAATATTCTGAAACACTTCGTTTCGTTTCAAATATTTGCTCACGAATAAATACATCACAGAATTTATCGGCCACAATTGTAAATTCTAATAGTATTATCATGCCTACTCAGAGTGTCATGGACAGATATAAAGAAAAATATTTCAATATTAAATGAAATTAATCATTGTAGATACCTAGAATCACAAATATGACTGACCTACTAAAGATACATAATGAAAGCGAATGATTTAAAAATATGTTTACGTTGAGAACATTGAAGGAAGATAGAAGAATCTGCATTCAGCTGGCTAGAAGAGGTCAAGAAAGCTACCAGAAGGGCACTAAATGAGATGCTAGTGATGGTCACCAACAAATTAAATTGGGGAATGTTTGTACAAATAATCACCAAAAATCGACTAGATGGACACTGGCAGCAACTGCTCTTCTTGATTCAATAAAATCAGAGGAATCCAAGAGATGTCCTTGATTTCATGGAGCATCTTCGCCGTGGAGAGCTTCCTCGAATGTAGATAATTGTACTTCATGCGTCTATTTATTTAATTTTGTTCTTTTTTATCCTAAAGAGTCAAAAGAGATGGCAAATTTAACGTAATATAGAATTTATTATATTTATTATTTCTTCCATTGACTTGTGATATCAATGCGATATTTTAAAATCTCATCTCTTGATTCAAATCCCGCGATTTTTGTTCGTTTGTTTAGTAAAATTTACATTTCAACATTTCCATCATGTTCCATCGCATATGCAACAGCCTAGTGCTCCAGATAATTATAAATAATTGTTATGAAATCACAATGTGTGATCACTTTCGAAATCTTCTACTTTTGTTAATTTATTTTATTGAGACACGCGCGTCGATATTTGTAAGAAAACAAAGGCTAGCATTCAATTATCTTTTTTTTTTCTGTAATAGTTGAACACAACGGTGGGCGTGATTATCATAATTATATTATGTACCGCGCCAGTATAAAAACGTTAGTGGGGAAAAGAATATCTTAGTTAATTGTGCTTAATTGCTACGTTTTTTCATGATCTTAATTATAATTGTTTGGGTTTTAAAAGCCGATCTAATAATTATAGAACTGTGAAAAAAAAAAAACTGAAATTTTTAAAAGTTGAAGATAATTGAAATGATTTCGATGAATCGCTCTTTTTCTTCATCAAATTTTCACTGCTTATTGCTTTGTGTTAATTTCACTGCTTCATCAGCTGTCTGTCTTTACCGAGACATAAATGGAGTCGACCCTTGTGCTTGGACTGACCCCTTCATTCCTACCTCTATTTTGTGCTCCGGGAACCCGAGTTATCTTTATTTCTCTTAATCAATTTCTGGTTTTCCTTTTGCTGTGAATGTTGGTTCAGCCGTAGACTATTCATTCCTGATATTGGCCGGTTGTTCTATGTGGCAATAAGGTTGAACATCCAGGATCACTTCAATCACCTGTATTCTCTTCCTTTCTTCTTACCCTTCCATGCCCGCTAAAAAAGTTAAAACTGGGGAATATCAGAGTGAGAACATAATGAAAGATCATTTCCTGATCGTGTAACTCAAAGTTACTGATAGCAGAGCGCCATCTATCAAAAAATATATATATATCAACGGGGAGAACGTGGTACTGCATGTTGTAAAGCAATATGTGATCTAGCTATATTCGCCTCTTAGCTTTCTTCTAGTTCATTAATAATTTTTCCACGTTTTTTCTTGTCATGTCTCATCAGAATATCCATTAACTGTCTCCATTCTTCTCCAAATTCAAGGAAGAAATTGATAGAGGAGTGATCCTATCCAAATACGTTGAGATTTCTAAGATTGTCGGTTTCTTAGAATAAAGCGCGTTCAAAAAAGATGTTCTAAATATACACGTATGCTACTTTTTCATTCTAGATTGGAGTGGATATATTCAATTGTTTATAAGACACCTGCATTCGTGAATATAAACTATTCAAATGCGAAAGTTTCTTTTTTACTTCTTCTTCAAAATAAACATTTCTTCTACTTCTCTTACTGCAATTATAAAAGAACGAACATGTAATGATATAAACATTGGGAGAGCCTGGTGCATCAGTGGACAATCCTTCCATATATTTTTCCTGTTAAATCTACCAGACCACACACCTATATTGGATTTGTCTGTTCTGTTTATATATACGAAACTCTAGTGTAACTCTTGGTGAAAGCATTTAGAGAAACTTCAGGCTTTGAGAGGGGACAGTGGGGATATGTCGAAATATCACGAATTTCTCTTCAGATAACAAATAGCAATTAATAGACTGTCAAAAAATAACACAAAAGTGAATTTTTACTGGAATCAGGTGAATAAATTAATAAAAAGGCAGTTTCACGATTAGAAGATGTCTTTTTCTTAATTAATAAGAGAGACTGTGTTCTGTGTGTGTGTGGTATCAATTAATTATTAGGTATATTTGCTGAGGACTTTCACCCCTAGCCTGTGCCTACCAATATTATATTATTAGAATATAAGGGCAATATAGAAGATTATCATTTTGAAAAAAAGGTAAACGTTTTCGGTAGAATAAATTTGAATTTATCAATATACTATTGAACCGAGAGAGATGACTATCTCGTAAAAGGAATGGTTGGGATGGATACTCTATCTTGCCTCTCTCGATAACCAAAATTAGGGATCGAACTTTACGTTTAGCAGGGTTTTAAAAATCTAATTCAATAAAATTCCTTAATGACCTTTCACCTCTGATTCTTTCACAAGTCTAAACGCATCTGTGATTGCACCTAACTCATAGGGACTCTGTTATCTTATAAGTGCAGAATGTGAAATGCTTCTACATGTGATGGAAACGTAGGACAACTAGTCCTTAATTCAGACTTTTCAGGGAGATACTAAAAGAACAAAAAAAAAAAAACATTGCATAAACTAGTTCACAATATCTCTTGGTGACAAGATGTAAAGGAAAAAAAGTGCGTGTGTTCTCCAAAAATCTCTAAAACATTGTCTAAGTCATCTTTAAATAAATGGATGGTGTTCTCTCTATTGATTCTATATCATCTGCGATGCGGTGAAGAGCCAGCTGAAGCCCAGATATCAATGAATCATCCCAGAAGATGGGAGAAAGGAAGGGCTTTCCACCGACCCCAATCTCCGGGAGTATTCTTGGAATGTCAGCCTTCGCCCATCCTTTGAGATAGCGGACATGTCCTACATGTCAACTATCGGGCGATATGGCCAAAGATGGCCTCATTACGGACAGATAGATTTAAAAATATTTGTATGAAGCCATTTTATTTCTCTATAAATAGTAATTCTAATAAAATCTTCAACGAATGACCCATCTAATGAGCGACCACTATTGTAAATTCAAAAATGGCTTGTTCTGATCTAGACCAACCTCCTATGGAAGTCCCCATCCATGTTTTGAGAAATCTCTCAAGGAATCAAACACCCACCATTTGTTTGAGAGACAACCAAACTCAAGTAAATGTCCAATGTAAGGTAACCAAACCAAAATATCTCATGTAAGACACCCAAACCAAAGAAAATATCTCATGTAAGACAACTAAACTAAAGTAAAAGTCTATGTAAGACAACCAAGCCAAAGAAAATGTCTATGATGGACAGTCAAACCAAAGAATATGTCTCATTTAAGACAACCAAACCAAAGAAAAATTCACATAAGGCAACTAAACCAAAACAAATGTCCAGTGTAAGAAAATCAAACCAGGAAAATGTCTTATGTAAGAAACTCAAACCTAATCGAATGTCTAAAGTAATATTATCTAAATCGTATGTGTCTTGTACGATACAACCGAAGGGAATATCTCTTGTAAGACAGTCAAGCTGAAATGAATCACGTGTAAAACAACCAAACCAAAACGAATTTCTCGTTTAAGACAACCAAACCAAAACGAATGGTTTTATTTTTAGACAATCAAGTAAACGTCTAAGGATGAGTATCTTTTTTAATTAAACATTTTTCGAGCTTTTGGAATAACGCCCTTTTACAGGAAAATTGATACAAAATGAAACTTAACTATGGCAAGTTATATATACATTATAAAATTTACATGATATCAGCTGTGTTTTTAACCTATTTTAGAATTGATATATTATATTTACATACTAGAGCAAATTTGGTATTTAACATAGGTAAATTAGGAGCAAATAGTGTCTATGAACCACGAATGTCTCATTTAAGACAACCAAACCAAAACGAATGTCTTGCTTAAGACAACCAAACCAAAACGAATGTCTTGTTTAAGACAACCAAACCTAAACGAATGTTTTGTTTAAGACAACCAAACCAAAACGAATGTCTTGTTTAAGACAACCAAACCAAAACAAATGTCTTGTTTAAGACAACCAAACCAAAACAAATGTTTTGTTTAAGACAACCAAACCAAAACAAATGCCTTGTTTAAGACAACCAAACCAAAACGAATGTTTTGTTTAAGACAACTAAACCAAAACAAATGTCTTGTTTAAGACAACCAAACCAAAACGAATGTTTTGTTTAAGACAACCAAACCAAAATGAATGTCTAGTTTATGACAACCAAACCAAAACGAATGTCTTGTTTAAGACAACCAAGCCTAAACGAATGTTTTTGTCATAAAAGAGTACATTGAAACCGAACATCAAGTCAATAACGTTGAATCATAGTATGAATGTGAGATAAAGCATAATGAAACCATATTTTTGTCCTGTGCCCTAAAAATTAGTTTATTAACAAAATATAACAAACGAGAAAATTTTTATAACGAATACTTATTGTGTGAATAATGGATTAAAATAAATTGAGAGACCAAACTTTAGGCCAAGTAAGATATCTATACTCCTGAAAACGAACATTGTAAAAAAGACGAAATACAAAGGAATAAGACCGGTGCAAGACCAAATTGTATAGTACTAATCGAACAAAAGGCTCCACACCCAGAACACCGTTCAAGACGACCTAGGTACCGTGTAAGACTAGATTCGAACGTCTGGAGACACGCCCCAGATCGAAGGTCTAACATGAAACCAGATATCTTAGGTAAGTCGACAAAAATCCAAGTGTACAGAGAGAGTATAGGAACCCACCGGCAAGTCGACGGTGAAGTCCAAGCCGTCAGGACCCACCACCCGGGCCTCGAGGCCGTGCCGTCGCTCCGACCCCCGGGACAACCCGAAGAGCCGCAGGAAGCGCAGCATGTTTGGCGGCGTCACCAGGCAACCTGCGCACCTGGCGCCATCTGGCCTACCTTCACCTGGCGGCAGTGGCCTTAAAACATCTGTGGTGGTTAGTTTGTGGTCATTGGTTGCTTAGAATTGTTTTGTTATATGGCATTAGTTTTGGATTGTACATTCTTTTTGATCGCCTATTAACTGCTTATGGTTTAATATTTTTCTTCTATATGTTAGTTTAAGGTGTTTTATGGCTGCAGTTTTGTATAGTATAGGGTAATCGGAATTGTGTTGTATAGTGAAATTCTGTGATGTACATAATAGTTTCATGCTGTATAGATACAGTTTAGCGTCATATAATGATAGTTTTGTGATATATATAGTGGCTTAATTGTGTTGTATAGTGGAGGTCTGTGATGTATAGCACAGTTTCGTGTTATATAGTGACAGTTCAGTGTCGTATAATGATAGTTTTGTGATATATATAGTGGTATAATTTGTTGTATAGTGGAGGTCTGTGATGTATAGCACAGTTTCGTGCTGTATAGTGACAGCTCAGTGTCGTATAATGATAGTTTTGTGATATATAGTGGTATAATTTGTTGTATAGTGGAGGTCTGTGATGTATATAATAGTTTAGTGTTATTTAGTGACAGCTCAGTGTCGTATAATGATAGTTTTGTGATATATATTTATAGTGGTATAATTTGTTGTATAGTGGAGGTCTGTGATGTATATAATAGTTTAGTGTTATATAGTGACAGCTCAGTGTCGTATAATGATAGTTTTGTGATATATATAGTGGTATAATTTGTTGTATAGTGGAGGTTTGTGATGTATATAATAGTTTAGTGTTATTTAGTGACAGCTCAGTGTCGTATAATGATAGTTTTGTGATATATATTTATAGTGGTATAATTTGTTGTATAGTGGAGATCTGTGATGTATATAATAGTTTCGTGTTATATAGTGACAGCTCAGTGTCGTATAATGATAGTTTTGTGATATATAGTTAATAATTTGTTGTATAGTGGAGGTCTGTGATGTATATAATAGTTTCGTGTTATATAGTGACAGCTCAGTGTCGTATAATGATAGTTTTGTGATATATAGTTAATAATTTGTTGTATAGTGGAGGTCTGTGATGTATATAATAGTTTCGTGTTATATAGTGACAGCTCAGTGTCGTATAATGATAGTTTTGTGATATATAGTGGTATAATTTGTTGTATAGTGGAGGTCTGTGATGTATATAATAGTTTCGTGTTATATAGTGACAGCTCAGTGTCGTATAATGATAGTTTTGTGATATATAGAGGTATAATTTGTTGTATAGTGGAGGTCTGTGATGTATAGCACAGTTTCGTGTTGTATAGTGACAGCTCAGTGTTGTATAATGATAGTTTTGTGATATATAGTGGTATAATTTGTTGTATAGTGGAGGTCTGTGATGTATAGCACAGTTTCGTGTTATATAGTGACAGCTCAGTGTCGTATAATGATAGTTTTGTGATATATAGTGGTATAATTTGTTGTATAGTGGAGGTCTGTGATGTATAGCACAGTTTCGTGTTATATAGTGACAGCTCAGTGTTGTATAATGATAGTTTTGTGATATATATAGTGGTATAATTTGTTGTATAGTGGAGGTCTGTGATGTATAGCACAGTTTCGTGTTGTATAGTAGCAGCTCAGTGTTGTATAATGATAGTTTTGTGATATATAGTGGTATAATTTGTTGTATAGTGGAGGTCTGTGATGTATAGCACAGTTTCGTGTTATATAGTAGCAGCTCAGTGTTGTATAATGATAGTTTTGTGATATATATAGTGGTATAATTTGTTGTATAGTGGAGGTCTGTGATGTATAGCACAGTTTCGTGTTATATAGTAGCAGCTCAGTGTCATATAATGATAGTTTTGTGATATATATAGTGGTATAATTTGTTGTATAGTGGAGGTCTGTGATGTATAGCACAGTTTCGTGTTATATAGTGACAGCTCAGTGTCGTATAATGATAGTTTTTTGATATATAGTGGTATAATTTGTTGTATAGTGGAGGTCTGTGATGTATAGCACTGTTTCGTGTTGTATAGTGACAGCTCAGTATCGTATAATGATAGTTTTGTAATATATAGTGGTTTAATTGTGTTGTATAGTTAATCTTTGTGATGAATAGCACAGTTTCGTGTTGTATAGCAGTGATTCAAGGTTGTGTAATGATAGTTTGGTAGAATATATTGTGGTATAATTAGGTTAAATAGAGAGTTGTGATTTTGTATTGCAAAATGACAGCTTCGTTATTTGTAGTAATTATTTTGGGTCGTATAATGGCGTTTGATCATATTGTAATGGTTTTGTTTTTATAATGGTGCCCTTGTTTATATAATGGGAATATTATTGTCTGGTAAATGGTAGTTTCTTTTTATATAGTGGTTTTTGTGATGTTTATAGATAGTTTTGCAAGTTGTACAGTGATAATTTGGCTGTTATATTAGTAGATTTATAGTATATAGTGGTATTCTGTGGGGAATAGTGATATTTTCGTGTTGTATATTAGTAGATTTATAGTATAGTGGTATTCTGTGGGGAATAGTGATATTTTCGTGTTGTATATTAGTATATTTGTGGGGAATAGTGGTATTCTGTGGGGAATAGTGATAGTTTCGTGTTGTATATCAGTAGATTTGTGGGGAATAGTGGTATTCTGTGGGGAATAGTGATAGTTTCGTGTTGTATATTAGTAGATTTGTGGGGAATAGTGATAGTTTCGTGTTGTAAATTAGTAGAATCGGGGGAAATAGTGGTATTCTGTGGGGAATAGTGGTATTTTCGTGTTGTAAATTAGTAGATTCGTGGGGAATAGTGGTATTCTGTGCGGAATAGTGATATTCTGTGGGGATTTGTGGGGAATAGTGGTATTCTGTGGAGAATAGTGGTATTCTGTGGGGAATAGTGGTATTCTGTGGGGAATAGTGGTATTCTGTGGGGAATAGTGGTATTCTGTGGGGAATAGTGATAGTTTCGTGTTGTATATCAGTAGATTCGTGGGGAATAGTGTTTTTTTTTAATAGTGATATTCTGAATGGAATATTGAAAATCTCGTGTTGTATAGTAGTGGAGATTTGTGATTTATAGTGATATTTCTCCCGTGTGGTATAGTGCAAATTAAGTGTTGTATGGTAGCGTATTTCTGGTGAATAGTGATATTCAGTGGTGTCGAGTGAAAGATCCTTATTCTATAGTAGTGAATTTGTAGTGTATACTCGTATTCTGTGTGGAATATTGAATATTTCTTGCTATATAGTAGTATGGATTTGTAGCGAATAGTCGTATTCTGTGTAGTATATTAAACGTTTCGTGTTACATGGTAGCCAATTTGTAGTGGAGAAAGAGAAATTTTCGTGTTATATATTAGTAGATTTGTGGTGTATAGTGGTATTCGGTGGTGTATATTGAATTTTTCTTGTTGTATAGTAGTGGATTTGTGGTGAATAGTGGTATTCTGAGTGGCATAGTGAAAGTCTCGTGTTTATAACGAATTTATTTGTGTGTTGTATAGTCAAATTCTGTGTTGTATAGTGATAGGTTCCTATTGCCTAGTAGCGTATTTTGTGGTATAGAGTGGTATTTTTTTTGTATATTGGTGGTATTATGTTGCACAATGACCGTTTCATGTGGAGCAGTGTCGGGTATGTGTGGTATATTGATAGCTGTGTGTTTTATAGTAGTGTTTTATGTTGTATAGTGATAGTTTTGATTCGCAAATATAGTGATGGTTTTGTGTCGCAAATGAGTTATGCGTTGCATAGGGTTTTGTGTTGCTTGGTGGTTGTTCTGTCCTGCACAATGAGAGTTGTGTACTGTATTGTGCCGGTTTGGTGTTGAGTATTCATAGTTTTGTATTGTTAGTTGTGTATTTGTGCTTTAAATTATAGTTTTTTTTTTGTTGTAAAGTGTTGTTTTTGTGTTTCATAATTATATATTTGTGTTGTATAATGATAGATTTGCGTTGTATAATTATATATTTGAAAAATAGTACAAATGTGATATTGTACTGATATAAGTTGCATAATTATGAAAAAAGGGCATCTCCTTATCGTGCAACTGAAAGTTGCTGATGGCTTGCGCCATCTATCGGAATAAATATCAACTATTTTCGTTGATTTTTATTTATTCCAGAATTGGCTAAATACCCATTCTTGAATAATCAATAAAAGCTAACCACGGACGCATTTCGGGCTGTTGGCCCTCATCAGCGTGGTGCAAGCTGTACCTCAACGACCAAAAAACTGGTCATTCAAGGCATCCTGAAAAATCATGAAACGGGTAGTTAAGGCCAGAATTGCGTGAGACCGCGACACAATGTGAAAAAATAGTACAAATGTGACATTGTACTGGTATAAGGTGCATAATTATGAAAAAAGGGCATCTCCTTATCGTGCAACTGAAAGTTGCTGATGGCTTGCGCCATCTGCGCGTCCGTGGTTAGCTTTTCTTGATTAGTCAAGAATGGGTATTTGTCCAATTCTGGAATAATTAAAAAATCAACGAAAATAGTTGATATTTATTCCGATAGATAGATATCAGCAACTTTCCTTTGCACGATTAGGAGATGCCCTTTTTTCATAATTATAGATCTGTGTTGTATAATTATAGATTTGTGTTTTATAATTATAGATTCGTGTTGTATATTAAAGGTTTGTGTTTTATATTGAACGTTTGTGCTATAAATTTATGAATTTTGGCTGTATGGTGGTGCTTTTATGCTGTATAGTGGTGGTTTGTGCTGTATAATGACTGATCTGTGTTGTTTAATGGGAATTATATGCTGAATAATGATAGTTTTCTGCTGTATAATGATAGTTGTTTTCACTGTATAATGATAGTTTTGTTGTTCTTGGAGAATAAAACTTTAAAGTCGAAACATCCGTTAAAAGTAAAATGAATGCCAAAAATTGACTTGTGATTATTTAATTGTTTCTATCAAACATTGTTTTCTTAGATTTGATATTTAAAATTTTAAAAAATCATTCTAAACAGTATTTAGAATTTGAGCTAAGTAATAAAGATCATTTACTTGTTGTGTTATACACGCGTCGGAAAATTTAACAATTATAAACATAAAATATACTGATATCTATATATATATAAATGAATGTTTGTATGTTTGTTTGTCTGTTTGTATGTCCGGTATACAAATTCGCAGTAGTTCACTAATTCAAACCAAAATTTCCATACATAGGTAAAAAAAAATACGGGGAAGACGATAGGCTATTTTAAAAAATATATAAATCAATTATTAAAACTATATATTCAAATTATTCTACTTAGCTCACGAACAGCGCCCTCTATCAAAGATTAGATTAAATTATGCTGATGCAAACAAATAGATAATGCTAATAACAAACAATTATAAAAAAAATTCTTATCTAAATATGTATCACTCGGGTAGATATGCACACGGGTCAATCCCGGGGCGAAGCCCGGGTCACCCGTCTAGTAATTGATATAATAAAATCAAGCTAACCTCACACCCTTAAATTTTATATTCTTGAATGAGATATAGAATTTTTTCCCTATATATAAAATATATAAAGAATAATAAACATAATATTAAATATAAGAATAATAATCAAATAAAAGAAATAAACATAATGTCAAATATAATTCAAAATACATCTCCGAAATATTTTCGAGTATAGATGAAAATTTGAATTTTTTTCAATATATTACCCAAAAATAAAAGAACTTCTTCGAATCGAAACTGCAACCTTATATTCAATATAGACTTTCGGTTGTTAATACCTTTGAGTCAAAGAAACACAACTCGCTGAATATCTAATGGGAACAACGCTGACTGACTGATTAAGGTCACATGGCAATGAACAGCCAATCAGAGACAATCAGTTTACTACCACGTGACCTTTATTATCGAATCAGAGCCCGAATAAAACGGATACCATATCAACATTAAAAAGTATGAAAAAATAGCATGAAAGTGAATTTATACTGGTTCAGGTTGATAAATTAAGTGAAAAGTATCTAATGAACGTGAAACTAAAAGTTTCTGATGGCCTGCGCCATCTGTCGGAACAAAAGAATATAATTTATTCAGTCAGATGGCGCAGGTCATTAGCAAATTTCAGTTACAAGTTCAGAAGCTGTGGCTTTCACTTAATTAATAAGTATATTATAGTTGATCTCATTAATAGGGGAATACTGCTAGCCATAATATCACACACAAAACCTTTTTAAGACCACCGGTCTTATACAGATTCACCGCAAAAAGGAAGCACAGATTGCTAGCTATAAAATCAATATTTTCATTGATGAAAGAAAACAAAGATCATGATTTAAATACACACGACATAGGAAGTAGACGTGTGTAAGGAAGAATTGAATAATTAGATTTTATATATAGATATGTGAAAAAATATTAAAAATGTGATATTGTACTGGGATAAGGTGTATATAAATTAAGAAAGAAAAAAAAAAGGATATTTACTTATCGTGCAGTTGAAAGTTGCTGATGACTTGCACCATCTATCGGAATAAATATAAAATATTCTTTGATCTTTATTTATTCCAGAATTGGTCAAATACTTATTCTTGATTGATCAAGAAAAGCTAATCACGTACGCGTTTTGGGCTGTTGGCCCTCGTCAGCGCGATGCAAGCTGTACCTCAACGACCAAAAAAAAAAAAAACTTCATTCAGAGATGCTGAAAAATCATGAAACGGGTAGTTTTATTCCGATAGATGGCGCAAACCATCAGCAACTTTCAGTTGCACGATAAGAAAATACCTTTTTTTCTTTATTAATATATATATATATTATATATAGTGATGAAATTGTTTGTTAGTTGAATAGAGTCTGGGGACCGTTGAAGAACACAAGCCCACCTGGAAATAGACGAGAAGAAAGTGGGAGCGTGGGACGGGTGAAACAAGTATATTTTCTCCTTGTTGACAGCGTGCTTGGATGATCCTCCTTGTCGGTTACTGGCTTGTTTTCCATAATACACGAAGTTAAATAAAGAGGAGTCGAACACAGATCCCTTATCGATCCCGCTTGTTTATTTGATTATCCTGATACAGCAACAGCACGATGCAGTTTGGGTGGAAAGGGAAGTCACAACAAGAATAAATCCAAATAAATAAATATGCTATAAACCAGTGATCCTCAACCCACCTACGGTACATTTACACTTTCCTCAAAATTAAGTGGCATGGTTGGGTGATATTTGAAATATAGAAGTTAAAAAATACAAAGTCAATAGGCTCCTTCGTCAGTTTTATTGGCATATATGTGATAAAGTTATATAAAACTAGATTTAATGGGATATTTGTAATGTTTTGAAGATAATTTTTGCATCTGTTCCACAGATTGTTGTAGTTTAGTGTCATGGCACACCGACATATCGGTTTTGGAATAGCGCTCTGGACCCGTGACGTAATTTCAGTGTTTCCATGATCTCATACATTACTATTTATACCAACAGACTTCTCTTTTAGATATCGCCTTATGACCTGAGATAGATGAGCTATCTGCATATTCAAATATATTAAAATTCATTTAAAAATGCCAAATAAGCTTCGAGCATTAAATTATTTAATAGAATCAAAAATCATCCAGGGCTAAGTTACTTGAACACTTTTAATTCTCTAACTTTCAGGCACGTGAGTCTGAAATCTAGAGAAATAAAAGTGTTCGAGAAACTTAGGCTCGATTCTTTTGGTTATTACCAAATTATAAGTCAGAGGCTGACTGTTTATAATAAAATTTTTAGATTGTTACATTTCTTAGAGATAAATATTGGATCGTCTGGAAAGTTCTGCGGTTTTCCAATGGAAACCCCAATATATTATTTATTAGTATTATAAAAGAGCCGTGAATTAAATTAGCAATGCAAGGGCCACTTTGTTCGGCGATATTTACCAGCTATTAGGTAGTTCACAAAATCCTCCTCACGTAAAAAGCCCTGAGTCATGTTGACGACGAATTCATCGAGGCAAGTTTTGACGGCCTCCGAATAATTGAACTCCGCGGCCCAGATAATTATATATGGTTCGAAATAGATCAAAGCTAGAAGGCGAAATATCAGGGGAGTATGGGGGGGTGGATCAAAACACACCACCCATAGTTCAAGATTTCCCTATGAACGCCCATAGACAAATGTGGCGATGTCGTGGTGGAACACAATGCCAGGCGATTGACCAATTCTGGTCGCTACCTTGTGATCCATGCCACCATACGCCGAGCTGCAACTGAATGTTGTGGAGGTTCCTTCTTTAATCTCCAGAGATCATCTGTTTTTTAAAAAGGCACTCCTTTGTCACATTTCAACAGGGAATAGCATGACTGTACACGAGCTATAGAAGATTATGATCTGATAAAGTAGGCGCTACCCAATCACCGTATCGGCTTACGTTGCCAAGCTACTTTAGAAGATGATGTATCGGGCTTTCTGAAATGTTTAGACTTTCTGACAATTTCTGCGCTGAAAACCGAGTGTTTTTGTCTTTAAGTCTCCAATCACGGCGTTGGAACTCCGCAAATCACCTCTAAACTATGTCTTCAGAAACATCTTTTCATACACTGACACATTTTATACCAGCTAGCTCTCTTGCACTTCTATTATTTTCTTTAAAAAATAATGTATTGAGAAAATAATACTTCTGGTTCTTTGCCTTCAATCTAAACACAGAATCGGACCCAGTTAACAAAAAATTAATATAATAGAGGTATTTTGCTCTCTCTCTCTCTCTCTCTCTCTCTCTCTCTCTCTTAACCTTATATAATCTTATATGAACATTGAAATGAAGTAGTTTCAATCTCAAATCTCTCTCTCTCTCTCTTCCGAGTTGCGACCCTGAATACACGCTATATCGCCGCTCTTCGCCGGAGAATCCAGCTTTAATCTGTTAGGAACCAATTCTTTCCCAGTCTACAATCGAGCAGAGTAAACACTAAAACCTCTAATAAAATCAACACTTTTAATTTCCTTTCATGACTCACTAATTTACCTCATTTAAAACCAATTATATACATGTAAAACCGTCCGGTCATCTGGTCAAAATACAAATATATAAATCTATGATAAAACAACTTATAAAATCCTAACAATGCCCCCCCATTTTAAAGTTGTTTTCATACCCTCATCGGAGGCCTAGAGTGGCCAAGATCCCGGTCAGTTTAATTCTTCCAATTCCCCCAGTTAGAATATCTGCAACACTCCCTCCGCCAAGCCGCAACTCTTGAAGACCCCCTTGGGATTATATTTTCATTCTGGCCTTCCTCTTCGTCTTCTCTCCTCAGTTCTTCGTATTCTCCCATCGGCCGTGGTATTCTCCCATCGGTCGTGGTATTCTCCCATCGGCTGTGGTACTCTCCCATCGGCCATGGTATTCTCCCATCGGTCGTGATGTTCTCCCATCGGCCGTGGTATTCTCCCATCGGTCGTGGTATTCTCCCATCGGCTGTGGTATTCTCCCATCGGCCATGGTATTCTCCCATCGGTCGTGATGTTCTCCCATCGGCCGTGGTATTCTCCCATCGGTCGTGATGTTCTCCCATCGGCCGTGGTATTCTCCCATCGGTCGTGGTATTCTCCCATCGGCCATGGCATTCTCCCATCGGCCATGGCATTCTCCCATCGGCCATGGTATTCTCCCATCGGTCGTGATGTTCTCCCATCGGCCGTGGTATTCTCCCATCGGTCGTGGTATTCTCCCATCGGTCGTGATGTTCTCCCATCGGCTGTGGTATTCTCCCATCGGCCATGGTATTCTCCCATCGGTCGTGATGTTCTCCCATCGGCCGTGGTATTCTCCCATCGGTCGTGGTATTCTCCCATCGGCTGTGGTATTCTCCCATCGGCCATGGCATTCTCCCATCGGCCATGGTATTCTCCCATCGGTCGTGATGTTCTCCCATCGGCCGTGGTATTCTCCCATCGGTCGTGGTATTCTCCCATCGGTCGTGATGTTCTCCCATCGGCTGTGGTACTCTCAACTCGTCAGCCATTGATATTTCTAGTTATGCAAATCTGACAAAAAAAAGATAAATTAAATATTTTCTTCTTCTTCTTCGCTTTAACTTCAGCTTTTTCTTCTTTACCTTCTTAGCTTTAACTTCAGCTTTTTCTTCTTTACCTTCTTAGCTTTAACTTCAGCTTTTTTCTTTAGATTTAACTTTTAATTTCTTTCTACGGCGCAGTGGAAGCGTTCTGCTGGGCCCATAACCTGTTAGGAACCAATTCTTTCCTAGTCTAAAATCGAGCAGAGTAAAACACTAACACTTCTAATAAAATCAACACTTTTAATTTCCTTTCATGACTCACTAATTTACCTCATTTAAAACCAATTATATACATGTAAAACCGTCCGGTCATCTGATCAAAATACAAATATATAAATCTATGATAAAAACAACTTATAAAATCCTAACATAATCTTTTCTTAAGGAGCATGAAATTGACACCTGTTCCTGCAGGATACAAACGTCATTTTCCTGGACGACGAAGAAGACCTCTGTCACGGCTACAGCGCCGTTGTTGCGCCGCAGGCTTCGCCTGCGTCTTCGCAGATGGGGTTGTTGTTCACCGGCAGAAGATCCTATGGCCTGTCACGATTTCTGTCATCAACCTCACCGTCTGGGGAGTCTACATGACGTGCATCAACGGCCACGTCTTTCATGCTCCTGAAGAGCGCTGCCGCCAGCTCCAGATCATCACAACTCTGGCGTGTGAAGAAGTGGCGGGGATCCCCAGTGACCCGAACATCTCCGATGAGTCGACTAAGGACCTGACATCTGGTTCAACAGAAGCCCTCACGGAGTCCTTGACCAAGCCGACCTTCTCGACGTCGCCACATTTTTCGATGCTGCACTGGAGCATACCAGTAACGCCATCATCGGGTCAACGTACGTCGTCAGGACATAATCTTTCCATCAGGCTTCTGCGACCGTATCACCCAAAGCCAAATAATTGACTATGCAAACTCGGACCACCGTTCCATTCTGGTCCAACAAGATTTCCCTATACTAACTTCTCTTCGCGGTGGATGAGCAGGACGAAGTCGTCCTCGCATAGGCCTGTAACTTCAGAGCCCAGAGCTGCCGATGAACTTGGAGACCAGGAATATGGTGCTGCGCCGCGTCGATGGAGCCAAGGCCTCGCAGAGTTAGGAGGCCTCGTAGACGCTCTTGAGAGCATCCACGAAGTCGTAGTGGGCCATGTAGAACTCCAGCTACGGACACTCTGGTTGTCGAAGAGGGGGTCCACATCGACGGGCGGTTTGGTCCAGCATCTCCGAGAGGACCTCCACCGAGTGTCGCTCGTGCACTCCTCGCTGATGTTGAGGTCGCTCAACAGCCACGTGTTCTCCTGGACCTCAGGGGGTTGGGATAAGCTGTAGCTTTTAGTACTGCCCGCGAGGAATATAGGAGAGGTGGCAGTTGATGACTCTCACTTCCTGATAGTGAACGTCGATGGAGACGATGGCGATGTGGTTCAGCCACAGGAAGCGTTGCCGCAGGACGCCTGGCGAGAAAACTCAGAAAATATCAGAACACCTGATGCCTTTAGAAGTCACGACGGTCAACTGTGGCCGAGACAAAGGCCTTGAACATCGTCCAGTGACGAGCCGTTGGTCTCACGTACAAAGACGACGTCCACGCGATTTTGGCTCAGGAGGTGGCAGATTTCGATGCTCCTCACCAGCGACTAGAGCTTGGATGTGGATGGAAGCCAGGTGAAACTCATTGGTAAACTTGGTTTGGGTTCAGATGGCCACGAGACACTGGTAAAGTACCGGTTGGGTAACAGGTAGGCCTTCCAGCAACTTCAAAGCCACACTGGGGGGCATGATCTTTTGAACATTCCTCATTTTGTTGAGGAGGTTCTGCATGCCAGGGACGGAGACAAGGGTTTCTATGATATCTCCTCTGTACAATGTTAGTAGATAGGCCTTGTCGAAGAGGAAACTGGGGATCCGCTCTAGTAGAGCGTCAAGTTGTTGCCACGTCTTGGAACCGCTCCCTGAGGGGGTAAAAACATGGATTTTCTCATCATTCATCTGCACGGATGGCGCTTGTTTTTGCTGGGGTGCTGGCTCCTGAGAAACTGAGGTGGGTGGAGGTCACAGCACTGAGTCGACCACGGGAGTTTTGGCAGCAGCCACTGTGGGAGGAGCAGAACTGAGTGGGAGTGGGAGTAGTGGTAAGTCTATCTCTGCCAGTGTTGAAGAGGGCCTTCCCAAAGGCATCTGAAGGCTTCTTGGCATTCAAGGGAAGTTAGTTCTACGATTCCCTTGCCTCTGGCACTGTGAACATTTCACTCTGTAGGAGAGGAAATGTTGTCGAGGCGAGATGGCGGGCTCTCCAGCTTTACTCCCTCGTTCAGCAGGATGAACACCTCACGTCCTCTGTCCTTGAAGGTAAAGCCCCACTGTGAAGAATACCGGGGCGAATGATGTGGTTCCCACATAAAGCCACAGGACAGCGATGATTTCTACGTCTTCTACATAGGAGAGAAGGTTTCTAACGATGATAGTATCTTCCTTTCTGAAGAAGTCTCCTCAATAACGAGGCCTTCTTTTTATCTTTTGCCAGCTGGAGGATGTCCCTCCGACTAGCTTGTACAGTACCTGCTGGTACTGGAACTGTCAAAAGTCAGGGCAGTGTTCCACGTAGACGCCTTAGTCCGAAGTGACTTGCTGAGCGCTCGATCCCGTGATCCTCGTTCACGTGGCCTTAAAATCCCGTGATACTTGACAGGAAGCTTGTTGTGGGAGACGTTGGCACTCCTCTGCCTGTTTACGGAATTTCGGGGCTGCGCTATTGGTATACTCCGCGAAGCTGATTACCTTCATTTCTTTCTCTCTTCCTTGGTGAAAGGAACAGTGTTGTCAGAAGAATTCTGGTGCTCCGTTGCCTCCGCCCAGTTGAGTACCCGACCGCCATCACCACTGGGAGCCGTAGTCGGAAGCTGTAGCCAGCCCCGGCTTGCATGTAATTCGATAACTGAAGGCGAATTTACATTATCTCGGCTTTCACCCTTAACAACGGACTTCTCCATTAAATTTAGATTTCTCTTTGTTTCCTCAGCTTTTTATTCATCAACATTGATAGACATTATATCTTCTTATCGTGACTTTCATCCAAAGCGATAGGTAGTTCGAGGTGTGGGAAATCCTCCATTCAAGCAATATTTTATATCTAATTCCTTTAACATTTTTCAAGCTTTCAGTGTACTACGGGATAATGTTCTACATATGTGTTCTAAAAGTGGCATCCTTTCTTTAAAATGTATTAAAATAATGAAACAATACATTTTGGGTTATCACCCCAGTACTAAACGTAGAGTTGGTGCTAACAATTGAGCCACAACAACAGTTTTGGCAAATTCAAACAAAAAGCCAACCTATATACCATGGTTTCGGGCTTTGGCCCTCATCAGTACAGGGGCGGCTTCGATTTCATGACATCATACGGGGGGAGCTATGAAATAGTCGAATTGGCCAAAAAGGAAAAGTGGCAAGGCCGATTTTCAGGCTAGAATACAACAAAGTTTTGGGAGAATATTGGTATTCATGTACCAAAGTGATACCTCTCCCCCTGTTAAATTCATTTAAACAATGCATTTTTGGTTATCATTCCAGTATAAAACGTAGAGTTTGCGATAATAAATGATCGCCAACACCAGTTTTGGCAAGTCAACCTGTATAAAGTTGGTTTCGAGCTTTGGCCCTTATCAGTACAGGGGCGGCTTCGATTTCATATCATCCTACGAGTAGAGTTATGAAATCGTTCGAATTGGCCAAAAAGATGTTTAGGCTGATGAAGTGGCATTGGCCGCTTTTCAGATTAAAATACAAAATAAAGTTGCGAGAGAGGATGATATTGATGTATCAATAGTAACACTCCTTTTTAAAATGCGTTAAAATAATAAAACAACGCATTTTGAGTTATCAACCCACTCTAAAAAACGTAGCGTTGGTAATAAAGAATGAACCAAATCATCAGTTTTGGCAAATTCAAAGAAAGATCTAACCTGTATTGGGGTAATGACCCAAAATGTATTGTTTCATTATTTTAAGGCATTTTCTCAAATGATTGGTGTCACTTTTAGTTCATGAATATCATCCTCCGGCAGGTTTATGTTGTATTATAGCCTGAAAACCGGCCCCTGCCACTTCACAAACTTAAACACCTTTTTTTGCCAATTCGACCAATTTCATAACTCCCTTCGTATGATGTTAAGAAATCGTAGCCGCTCCTGTACTGATAAAGGCCAAAGCCCGAAATTATGGGATAAAAGTTCAATTTTATCTGAATGTTCCAAAACTGGTGTTGTGATTCATTCGTCATCACCAACTCTACGTTTTGTAATGGGGTGATAACCTAAAACTATTGTTTCATTATTTTAAAGCATTTTTAAAAAGGAAATGTCCAATTTTTTACATGAATATCATCCTCCCGCAAATTTAGGTTGTATAGTATTATATTAATATATATTTTTTTCATATATATTTCTCTATATAAATATATCACATACACTACTGGCCCCATTAGAATTAATACAAAACAACACACACACGGACAGACGTGGAATTTACACGATAGGAGGATGTTGGGATATGCAAATGATTAAACTATTAACGTATTTACACAAAATAGGCGGCGATAGCGGTACCTACAATGCGTAGAAAATGAGGGAGATTTTACAGCCGATATTTCCCTCATAGAGAAATTGCATTTGAAACTTTGCTTCGTTGTGAAGAGCTCCCGCTATGCTTGGTGTAAGAAGAAATGCTTAACACCACGTTTATGTTTGATAGAGGTAGAATTGCAGCCTACCGGGATTGCTGGGTGTTGTACCGCAGTATTGCTGTCGGTCAAAACGTCATGACTGTTCGCAGAATATAAAATCGATGGACGGTCATACGGATCTCAGAAGCCCGCTATCACTAACAGCCGAGATTATTGACATCTTACCCACATGGCCTTAATGGGTCGTACAGCCTCTTCAAGAGATTTTAGTCAATAAATGGAGTCGTATTCAAGTCAAAGTGTCTGCGCGAACAGTTCGACGATGTTTACAGCAGCCTGGACTGCCAGCTCGGCAACCATGGCTTCGGAACATTTGATCACTACGTCACAGACAGGAACGCCGCCAATGGTGTGATCAACGACGAACCTGGACGCATGAATGACGGACGTTGTGTTTTCAGAAGAATCCAGATTATTTTTATAATACCATGATGACCGGATTCGTGCTTGGCGCCACCCTGAAGAAGTCACATTGCCAGCGTGCACTCGAGATCATCTTACTGGCCCAATACCTGGAGCATGGAGTGCCATTGGATACACATCACGGTCACCTTCGTATTTCCGGTATTTTGAACAGTCCCCGCTACATTTCTGATGTGTTGAGCTCGTATCACTACCCTTTATTCAAAGCCAGAAAAACGCTACGTTCCAGCCAGATAAAATACGACTTCATGTTGCCGGTATTGTACGGACTTTCCTACATTATTCCCAGCACGATCTCCTGATCTGTCACCAATAGAAAAAAAGTCTAGTCAATAGTTGCCGAGATTAGAGGCCTGTCACCACACGCTAGTCACTACTGTCGATGAACTGTGACATCATGTTGAAGCTGCATGGGAAGTTGTACCTGTACATGTCTTCCAATTTCTGTTGGACTCGATGCCCAGAGGTAGTTTTCTGACTACTGATCTCTCAGGATCCATACCTCCATTAAAAAAAAAATGTAATCATTTGCATTCCAAATACAATGTATTTTTTGTCCCTTATATATACAATATGTATGCCTTTCTTCATGGTGTAAGTCAGTCTTATATATATGTCGTATTAAGGTATATCTTTGAATAATTATAAATTTAAAACTCTTAATTTGTATATAAGAAATAATAGACGCGACAAAAAGAAACGCAGCCATTTTCCCTTTGTTTATTTTCCAACTTCTTTGTTCTCCACTTCTCCCTCTTACCCCTCGGGTCGTTGGTCAAAAAATTATATACAAGCATTGGCTATTTACTCTTTGATTATAGGTATTAAAATATATGGATATTAAAATAAAAATGTGTTGACTATTTACAAGTAGTGTGGGAATTATATTGCATATATATATATTTAATTTTTATTTTTTTATTATTTTTTCACACACACATATATTCATAGACAAAACTTAAGGAATTGGAAAGTCTTTGAAATTGCCGGTCGTCAATTTTTTTTTTTTAGGATACAAAGGTAATTTTGCTCACGCTTGCTTATCCCGTGTCTTCGATAAATGTTACTGTGTATCAAATATTTTCCAGCGGTCTTGTCTGAATTGCGATATACATGCTAAAAGGAACAACCAAAGTTTTGGCCATGAAAGTATGTGTGCGTTAAAAAAAAAATGAAAAAGTGAGGTCAGGTGTTGATATTAAAAATAAAAGAGACATATCCTGACCGCTGATATAAGCATTTTAAATGGCAGAGCGCCATCTAGTGGAGTAAAAATCAACTAAACGTTAATTTAGGTTTGTTCCATAATTATTGGCAAACACATTTCTTGTTTAATCAAGAAAAGACAACCTCGGACGCGTTTCGGGCTGTTGGCCCTCGTCGCTCAACGACCAAAGTTTAGTCAAAGCGGCTTCTTGAGAAATCAAGAAATGGGGATTTAAGGCCAAATTTGAGTAAATACGCTGAATTCGTGAAAAAATATTCAAAAAGAGGTCGGGTGTTGATATGTAAAATAAACTGACCGCTCACATGAGTCTTTTAGATAGCAGAGAGCTCCATCTCTCATGTGATCGGTCAGATTATGCTTCTTTTAAATAGATTCTAATGTGATTTACGAATGATTCTATTTGTTTTACATTGCATATATTTACAATATATTATCCAAGTATGCTGATGAATTTTGAGATGGTTGTTTGTAAGTGTACCGCGGCGCAATAATAAATATATTTAAAAATTAAATCAGAAAGAAAGTTTGAGGGAATGGAAACTCAATAATAAACCTTCAAGATTTAGAATTCAAATAAAATCTGATAAATTATTTAATAATGAAATTTTGCCGGTAAATAGGAATGCTGCTTGCAATTGGTGCTGAAATCAAATATATTCCTAGCATATTCCAAAAGTTGAAATATAACCACTTAATCACACGATCTGTTGATTTGATATGTTAATGCACTTAGCACTTAGTGTGATTGTATATTCTACCACCATATATGCACTTTATATATGTACTAAACATATATATATATATATATATGGTTTAGTGTGTATGTTTCTTTTTCTAATTTAATAGGATCTTTATTTCTGTGTATATTGTTAGTGTCGACATTGAGTCATGTATTTTAATTATCTATAGTCGTTCTTCCCTGATTTATATTATTATAAAATAAAGCTTCCAGGGCTAAATTTCTTGTACAACCTTTTATTTTCAAGCTTTCGGACTTTTCAGTCCTTCAACAGGATTTGTTAACGTGATACTCCTGTTGAAGGACTGACAAGTCAGAAAGCTTGAAAATAAAAAGGTTGTACAAGAAAATTAGCCCTGGAAGCATTATTTTATAATTTAATTATCAGTTAATTTTCAAGTAATAAATAAATTAATATATATTTGAGGAAATGATCTCAAGTATCTGATACTTTTGTAACCTATAAATTGTTCCAATCGCTGCTCTCTTTTTGATGATTGTTTTAATAAAACCTCATCTTTGAATAAGGGGAACTGGACTGTTCTATGGCAACACCACTGAACAAAACCCCGATCAAACCTCTACATTCCAAGCTGGTGTAACATGATCTTCTTTCGTGCTAAAAAATGAACTCATTTCTCAGTATACACATACTATATGTATTTGTGTTCTACTGTATGTCAATTTTATAATTTTCTCTTTATGTTTATTGTGAAAATTGTCTTTCTCTTTTCGATATCTTTTTGACTTACTTTGCATGGCGTGTTCACTGCTTTTTGACTTTATACAAACTGTACAAGTAATTTGAATTTACTCTATATGTACCTGTCCATATCTCTTTATCTTTTTATATGCATTTGTATTCACTATATATTTGTTTCAAACGTAACCTGTAGTTGGGTTGAGAAAGGGCAAGAGTCCCGAAAGCTCCCAACAAAAAAAATATTAATTTTTAAATAATTTTTTTGGCAAGTTATTATATAATTTATTTTATCGACATAATACATATCCCGCAATAACCAAAATCTCCTGCGAAGGCTATGATGATTATGCTATTTTAAATGATAATATCTCTTTTAATCCATAGTATCTCTCTATTATAAGCTGCTCTGATTGGCCCGTGTGGTGACCAATCGTTACGACAGGCCGAATGCTGCGACGGCAGGAAAACGTGAGCTTGCGACATCTTCTACCTGGAACATCACGGTTCATCCCGTTACCACATGTGATCAAGGTCATGGCGAGTGTAACCAATGTGCCAACGTCGCATCTTTCTTGTCGAGCGAACAAACAGCAAGGATCATTCCGCGAAGATAAAAAAAAATGTGGTTTGGAGCCCAGTTTTATAGCAATAAAGAAAGTTTAGTGTTTCCAACAACAAGGAAGGTTTTAGAGCCGCCAATAAAAAATTGGCTTGAACGTTGCCCAGTTTTATAGCAATAAAGAAAGTTTAGTGTTTCCAACAACAAGGAAGGTTTTAGAGCCGCCAATAAAAAAATTGGCTTGAACGTTGCCCAGTTTTATCGCAATAAAGAAAGTTTAGTGTTTCCAACAACAAGGAAGGTTTTAGAGCCGCCAATAAAAAAATTGGCTTGAACGTTGCCCAGTTTTATCGCAATAAAGAAAGTTTAGTGTTTCCAACAACAAGGAAGGTTTTAGAGCCGCCAATAAAAAAAATTGGCTTGAACGTTGCCCAGTTTTATAGCAATAAAGAAAGTTTAGTGTTTCCAACAACAAGGAAGGTTTTAGAGCCGCCAATAAAAAATTGGCTTGAACGTTGCCCAGTTTTATCGCAATAAAGAAAGTTTAGTGTTTCCAACAACAAGGAAGGTTTTAGAGCCGCCAATAAAAAATTGGCTTGAACGTTGCCCAGTTTTATCGCAATAAAGAAAGTTTAGTGTTTCCAACAACAAGGAAGGTTTTAGAGCCGCCAATAAAAAATTGGTTTGAACGTTGCCCAGTTTTATCGCAATAAAGAAAGTTCAGTGTTTCCAACAACAAAGAAGGTTTTAGAGCCGCCAATAAAAAATTGGCTTGAACGTTGCCCAGTTTTATCGCAATAAAGAAAGTTATAACAACACAGATTTATTAAGACCACCGGTCTTATATAGATTCACCACAGGAAGAAAGGAAGCATAGATGAAGCTCCTGTACTCCAGGCAGCGCAGCACCCAAAGGAATAAAGAAAGTTTAGTGTTTCCAACAACAAGGTGTTTTAATATCTCTCTCTATATATACCTATGCAATAAAACGTTGTTTAAACTCTCACTGAGCCATTTTTACCGGTCCCAAATTGTCATTTCAGAACACGGCATATGTCCTTACGATGACTCCTCGTCAAAGACGCTATGTTATTATGTCACAAAAATGCGTATTACGGAAAAAATATAACCTCTCAACCATTAAAAATATAATTATAGTTTCGAGTGTATTAAATTATTTTATTTATTTAAAATTAAAGGAGTTGAGCTTTCGAAGAATCGCCTCAATCTTCACCATACACAATATAGTCATAAACTATTAGGTCATATATATTTATATATATTAATATAAAGCAATAACGCGCCATCTATATATAAAAGATGAACGTATTTAAGCACGACTGTTTCTCTTTCACACAAATTAAACGTCTACTCTCCCTACTGCGATGAAAACATATTGAGAGGGCTTGGCTCATCAGTAGTGAACCCTACCAGCGGTTTACCCAATTTAATCTACCACCGCTTCTTAGATCTCTAATACTGTATCTGACGATTTTGCTTATATATGCTGAATATAAATATATATAAATATATATGCTGAACTGAAGGGTGGAATCTTATAAATGGTATTCAAGCAACTATAGACATATACTTTGATCCAATAAATTCTCCTTATATTTTTTTTTGTTAGAGTCTTTACCAAAACTTTTTATTGCAGGTTTGGAAGGTCCTAAACGCTAGCATAGACCACAGCGTCAAACCCTCTCAGATCATGCGGTGGGACCAACTCTGTGGAAGTTCCAAGCCGTACCAGACCGTTCACTTGATACCCCTGCAGAGGTTTGCTCTCCTGTTTGCTTTCCTCTTCCTCTTTGTTCTCTCCCCGTTTGACTTTTGACCTCCCCAGCAAGCGTCACTGTGTGGGATTCAAACAAAAGCCTTTGTAGATTAAACGGTAATCCATTTCCAGAATGGCTGGAAATAAGGAAGTTCATGAAACAATAGAACAACGGGGAATTCGCCATTGGATTCTGATTTTCATGAAATACGCACTTTTTCCGCATTATTCTTATTTGATGAAGTAGAACAAGGGGCGTGGTTCATCAATCTAACTAACCTTTTTTTCCTTTTTAACCTATCTTTATTAATTATATTTTTTGTCGCTAAACGTCTATAGATTCTCTTATAGAGAGAATTTAGAAAAGAGAACAAAAAATAATAAAAATTTCAATTACACTTTTAAAATCTATTATATGATAGAAAACCTCTCTATACAAACAGCCTAATACCCCAACAGTAATATCCTTTTAATTGAACAATACCACAGGTTTCTTTTCATTGTATTAACGCAGTCTCAAGCTTTCGGGCATCTCTGTCCTTCTACAGGAGAACATAAATGAACGAATAAAACGCCGCCTGATCCTGTAGAAGGGCAGAGAAAGCTTGAAACTACGTTAATAAAATGAAAATAAACTCATCTCCATAAACCTGTGGTATTGTTTATGTCCAGGAGATTTAAATCAATTGATAAGTAATATCCTTTTAATCAATCTCAGTCCTAAGATAAGAATCAGTACTATGACTCAGGGTTACACCAATTTGACAATCGATCCATAGTCTGGTGGTAAGACTTGGTATCTCTCTTCAGTTGGTCCACATATATAAGACGTACTATTGGTACCTTCAATGTGTCCTTCAAACAATCCTTTAGCAGCCATCTTGTCTCAGCACATGATCTATCCACTTCAATCCTAGTTTTCCTAGCATTATAAGTAGACACGTGTTCTCTCCCGCTAGTACCTCGTCAGTTGTCCTTGGAAGATACAGCCTCTATATGAGAGACACAATCCAATATACAATAGTAGAGCGGTCTGGAGTTTGGAGAAATCACAAAGAGAATTCACCAATGATAAGTCAAGGTCTAATATTTTCTTTAATCGCAATAAAGTCTGCAAAAGTAGTTTTGATGATTTATATAATATTAGGCGTACAAATAAGTTTTGAGGGATTTTTTTTTATAAATTCGAAGCTTAATTCAGAGAAATTAGTACAATATATTTCATTCGAAGTATTGTCCATCTTTAGCTACGACTTTTCCCCATCTTTCAGGCAGCATACGGATTCCGTGTCGAAAAAATTCCTCGTCTTTTGAGGCGATCCAAGCATCGACCCAATTTTTCGCCTCTTCGTAAGAAGTATAGTGCTGCTCGGCCAGGCCATGTGTCATCGAACGGAACATGTGGTAGTCTGAAGGAGCAATGTCTGGTGAATACGGCGGGTGGGGTAGGACATCCCATTGAAGCGCCTCCAAAGTCTCCTTGACAACTTTTGCAACATGTGGCCGAGCGTTGTCGTGCTGATAGATCACCTTGTCATGTCTTTTGGCATATAGTGGGCGTTTGATCTTCAATGCTCGGCTTAATCGCATCAATTGTTGTTCGTAACGTTCTCCAGTGATGGTTTCGTTAGGCTGAAGTAGCTCATAGTAGATCACTCCGAGCTGATCCCACCAGATGCACAGCATTAGCTTCTTGCCATGAATATTCGGTTTGGCCGTTGAAGTTGATGCATGACCGGGCTTACCCCACGATTTTCTGCGCTTTGGGTTGTCGTAATCCACTTTTCGTCCCCCGTCACGATTCGATGCAAAAAACCCTTCCTATTTTGTCTTTTAAGCAGTAGTTCGCACGTGCAAATACGGCAATGCAAATATGAAATACATGGCAAACTAAAGATTTAAATATGGATTGCTCTATTTTCAGAACACCTGGAAGTGTATGGATGTAATATATGCGAAATATTCTACTGCAGCTCTAAAATTGACCACTACTGAACAAAGCGTGTCTGATCCCTATAATACGAAGATTTGAAAAAAACTTTATATCAAAATAATTCCTAAATACAACCCTGAAAATATTTTTAAAGAACACAGATAAAATGACCAAAATATAATGTTACCAAAAAAAAAAAAGAATTAAAACTCCAATAATAGACCCACGATCTTATGTTTAAATATAGAACTTCGTTCCTCAATGCAACTACCTGATTGTCTAATGAACTTAACGCTGATTGGCTGATTAAGGCCAGGTGAACAGCCAACCAGGGCGCGACTAAAATGGACATATAAACATTAAGGCATATTTTATATAGAATGTATCAAGGCAAAAAACCAAACATTCGTGCTACAACAGTTTATGTGGCACGCTTGTGCCTTGGAATTAAAAGGTTAAATAGTTGAAATGAAAGCCTCTTTCGATTGTCATGTTGATATTCTAAAAATGAAGGAAAATGTTGAGGATATACACTTGGTCCGAAACACATTGCCGAAATAAAGACATGGAGCACACAAAGCTGTATGTAATTTATGTAATATAGCTGGCTACATGTACAGTTTTTTTTTATCGTTGCAATCGATAATATTTCTCGGGTTTATTTCAACGACTGAAAACAACTAGAAAATTCAAATTTTCATTCAAATTCCGAATTTGAAAGCGACAAAAATTGGATTTGGAAAGTTAAGGAAATCATTTTTCACGTGGATTACAATAGGATTCTTCTATAAAGGCAAGCTTGTTTTGCCGAAAATTTATTCAAACGCGTATTAATATCAAAACCTGGCTCATCCCTCTTTTTAAATGAAATGCCAATTTTGTACGCTGAAAAGCAAAACAAAATGGGATTCCACCAGGATAGGCCATCAGGCTTGACAACTCATTCTACAGTGGGGTTTTTTTTAGCAGAAAGCTGTTAGGACAGAAATTTCAAACATTTATTTTATTTTTTTTACATTTTATTAATCAACCAGGCGCGATATTGAAATATATGCGCTTATTACAGAGGAAACAAACAAAACAACAAACAAATTGGTACTTAGAATTAAATTTACATGTATTATTCGACAGAGTTCATCAAATATATATAGACAAAGTGGCTGATGTAAGAGAGTTAAATGATTAAGATCAGGGAACAAACGATGTCTCACTTCTGCAAAGTTTGGACAGTCATAGATAAGGTGAATGTAGTTTGTTCAGTTTCTCCGCAGGAACAATTTGGTGTTTCTGATAGACCTCTTTTATGTAAGTATTTCTGAAATTTTCCGTGTGATGTGACAAATTGAGTGACTATAAAATTTGGATGAAACTGTGTAGGAATTCCGTTTGAAAAAAAGTGCGAATTTTATAATTAGCAATATAAATGGATTAAAAAAAAATAGTGTCCTAACATGTAGATGATAATTCCCCTGATATGACGCCCAAAGATTTTTGTGCTCTTAGTTTTTAGAATAGAGGCTGAGAAAATAGACGTGTCACGATCGGGGGATTTTAGAAAACGTCCTTGGAGTTCTGAAATAATATAAATAGTCACCAAGAGTTTGAAAATATAGTGGTATTGAAGACATCTGGTAATCATAGTGAAAAAGTGAATATTTTCTATCAAGATATCTAAATCGTTATTTTAAATCTTGAACACCCCCTGTTTATCTAGTCATTATATGCATATTGTTACACGGTGTTGCAATTTTGTAGGGTCATCCACCTTGATTCCCTCCTTCATTGTGTCGTACACCGAGCGGGTTTCTATAATCAAGGTAAATAATAAATAAATTACCCTTTAAAGTTACTATGTTTATTTGTTGCCTTCCTCGTAGTTGTTGGTCTTTAGTCTTCGCGTCTGTGTCTCCTCTCCAAAAATGAATAATCAAAATATAAACAATGGTACAAAAGGAATAAGCCTATAATACACGCATAATCTGAAATAAATTTAAAATATCATAGATTATTTTGAATAAATGGAGGGACGCATCAAACATGATGTAGCAATATTTCTCCTTGTTTATTTTGTGTGTGTGCTCTTGTAATAATAAATAAAATATACTTGCAGTTAAAACCATTTTTAACTATCCCCACACCCTTAGGCAATGATAAATATCTGTGGAGTTTAGCTCATCAGTAATAAATCCTCTATAAACGGTTTCGTCTGTTTAATCTATTAAGAAAAATCTCTCTCTCTCTCTCTCTATGAGATAAATAAAGAATATCCTTCAGATCACCAATTCCTTTGAAGCACATCCTTTTCCTGCCAAGCCGCTAATTTCTCCTCAATTGTGCCCGAGTGGAAGATTGAAATGTGTGCTTAGTCATTTGCTGTTAGCCTTGTGATGCACTGATGGCCTGAATAAAGTATATATGTCGACATTTGACAAACTACGCTGAAATTGTCGACACATAGAACTTTCGTGTTCCAGGCATCAGACGTCGTCACTATACCACATCTCCCTATCTACAATGGTCTCTCTCTATATACACACATATATACATCTGTACTGATTTGTATGTTAGAGAAGACATACATGTTTTATCAAAACTATTAGCTATGACTTTCAAAGGCTATTTTTAAACATTTTTGTATGAAAACTGTTTAATATAATTTGCATAAACTATTGTTCACTAACTATTTTATGTGCTAGATTATAGTTTATTTATATGATTTTTGAAAGAAAAAAAAAGCATTTAGATAACGTAACTTTTACTTTTGAATATGTACATCCTATAGGGATGGTCAATCCTTCTATTGCTGAGATGAGGATTATAGGAATAGTCTTTAGTTTGGATCGAATATTTCGGTACTTGGTATTTTCGAAATTGAAGCTATGGCATGTTTCTATTGAATGCTGAGATATTTCAGATCTTAGGTTCTCTCTTATTTCTTCACTACTGATGTAATCCCGGTGGTTATACTTTTTTCCAGTTCCCCTATATAGGTTTTTTTTACAGCTATTGCAAGGGATAGAGTAGATTGCTTGTGTTTTCTATTTTATTAAAACATACAAATCAGTACAGATGCAAATATAGATGGAAATTTTGCCGGGAGGATATAGATCTAAAGAGACAAGGGTCGCCTCTCCCGTCAAAATAGACGTCAAAACCAGACGCCATCTATTTGACCCAGCCACTTTGCCAGCTAAACACCTCTTTAGCAGATTGTCAAGATTTCATTAGATCCCGTGTGGATCTCATGGAATAAAGTCCGCCCTAGGCTGACGAGGGCCATTAGCCCGAAACCATGGTCTCTAGGTGGATGCTTTTCAGTTTGCCAAAGCTGGTGTTGTGGCTTTGTCACCGACCCGAGTCTGCTAGTTTGCGGCGACGGTCAATAGATGGCGTCTGGTTATGACGTCTATTTTGATGGGAGAGGCGACCCTTGTCTCTTTAGATGTACATATGTAGAGAAACCTTTGTAGATAGGGTTTTGTTCAGTGACGTCCGATGAAGAGCCTGGTGATTGAAAGTTTACATTTTATGTGAAGAAAAGTTCAATAAAGAATTCAGTTGCTGTGCGTATTTATCCAATGTCGATATGTATTTCAAATATATAATTTCTAAATCACAATGCAAAAGTATATTTTATTAAATTTGGCTCTATTTCTTATATCTCTGACAATTTTGTGGAATATTGAGTGAAGTTATTTAAGGAAGTTATAGCCATGTATACACTTGGGGGATTGAAGGAGCAACGCAGAATGCAATTACGCTTTCCATTTCTACGCAAGTTATATACCAATCTATTGAGAACTATCATTTATAGAATTCACAAATATTATAGAGCTAGGATTTCCGAGGGAAGATTTCGAAGAAAATTTCCAGTAAAAAATCCTCCAAGTGATGTTTATTTTACGACGTGTTGTCAATCTTCCCGCAATTAGCAGGTGCCAGTTTCCTTATGTTGTCTACTCGAGGAAGCTGTCTGGAGACCGCCGACATGTAGACAGCTGTATATGGTGGTTATTTTAGCGCTACATCAGCTCCCACGTGTGCGAGACGGAACATGGTAACACATTAATTAAACCTAAAACTATATTTCAATGTATAATACAATCGAATTATTCCTACACCTCTAAAATTACAGAATAAGAAGAATCAGTCCCTAGTATATAAAGTTATTTAAAAGACTAATGTCACATGATTCTCCTGAATATAACCCTGAAAAATAATTTATTTTTTAAAGTCTACAAATGAAAGGTGTAATCAGAATTGGAAACTATTTTAAACGCGTAAGATTCTTTTTGAAATTAAACAATTTCTACTGCCCTTACTGCAATGGAAAAATTAAAGGGAGGGCCTGGCTCATCAGTGGTGAACCCTCCCAGCGGTTTCGCCAGTTTAATCTACCATACCGCTGTTAAGACTATTATCATATTACAAATGAAATGTGTGTCAGAAATATTATTAATTACAAAAAAAAAATACTTCTTAGAATCGAACGCAAAATCTAATTTTTGATAATATAATTTGGCTTTCAATATAACTATACGTTTACACAAGATAACACGTTCAACTCTCATCTAGCAATGACGTAAAATTCTTACCTATTGACCTAGCTTTAAACGACCTAACTTGACCACACCTATAGTTATGCAAATAAAAAGGTTATACGACATATATATTGCTGCATCATGATTTATGCGCCTATTTTTCAATTAAATTGTTATATATTAGTAATGGAAAACTAGCTTTTTTGGGCAAAAAATATATTTATTTATTTTGAGGTGTTTCAAGCTTTCGAGCAAATTTTTTCTCTTCAACGGGCAAATTAAAAAAAAAAACAAAAGAATCCACACGCCCCTTATCATGGGGCTGAGTAACTTGCAAGGTACCATTTTATTTATTATTATTTTTTTTTTTGGAAATAAAAAAGTTGTGCATTTTTAAATAAACATCTATTTTTGTAGATTCTTCTTATTGTCTAATGTTCGCTTAGTGAAAACCCTAGGTACAGTGTCTAAAGTCAACCATAATCTCTTTTCCCGTTAAACAAGAGAGGTAAAAATATCCCAGTGGTATTTTGATGTCTTATAGAAATAGGGGGGTGGAATTATCTCTTTGTGAATCCATATGAGGCGTTTGGTTGGCATTTTGAGGTTAGTTATACTTCCAGTCGTCAAAGTCGGTGGGTTGGCTGTAAGTGGCCATGTCAACAATCCAGTAGCCGCCTGATATAGAGAAAAATACTCAATTGGAATATGTGAACTTTTGGCTAAAAATAAATTTTAGCCATTGAATCGGCCTAGCCACTTTACCAGCTAAACACCTCTTTGGTAAATTTTGAAGATCCCATTTGATCCCTTGTGGACCTCTCATAAAATCATAGTCCGCCTTGGACTGACGAGGTCCATTAGTCAGAAATCATGATCTCCAGGTGAGTGCCTTCTCAGTTTGACAAAGCTGGGGTTGTGGCTTTGTCACTGACCTGAGTCTGCTAGTTTGCGGAGACGGTCAATAGATGACGCTTAGTTTCAGAGTCTATTTTGACGGGATAGGCGACCTTCAGTTTTATAGACATAATTTGGTCATCGTGCAAAAAGCAAGCATGATAAGACTTTTTAAGTAGGGTTGGCTATGTAACAAGAACTCCTTTGACATTGAGGTCAGACTGATGGAGTGTCGGCGCGCACATAGATCGAGACATGATTGACGACTTCAGCTACTCTGCCCAACCACCGATCTGAAGCCATCCTGTCACCTCAAGCTCAATTGGCCTTCTACCATTCTCCTCTCATCATGTAAATATTATCTCGGGTTATATAAAATACTTTGGTCTGATTCCTATAGAATGTTTTTTAATCGCTTTCAAATTTGTGAACACCCTCATTTTAAAGACCCTCCGTAGACTTGGTTTTTAGAAACGAGGCTTACAGAGAAAGCTTATTTGCATAATAAATTTACCATTTCGAAATTGGCGCAAAGCAATTTTCACATATTTAATATTAATAAATATTTTAGTATATATTATTTATTTATTGTTTGCCAAAATGTTTTTATGAAAATAAGTCGTTGAATTTTTCAAGCCGGGTGTATTTTCTTTAAAACTTTTTATAAATTCTTTATATATAATTTATATCCATTCTATATGGAGTCTATATTCAGTATAAGATTCTCTATGCATTATGTATATGCACTTCATAATCGCTATGTATGTGCTCTATGTAAATTTAATAGATGTATTTGATAGCTAATTCATATGTGCTTTATATTTAATGTGAATCTATTTTATTCTCAGTGTATGTTTATTTTGCTCTCTCAGTCTATGTCTTAAATATTCATTGCATATATACCTAAAACTAGACGAATGACCCGGGCAACGCCCGTGTTTTACCAGATTGAATGTTTTTATTCCAATACTATTTGTTACAATTATAAATTGGAGCCGTGGATGTCACTCTTGTGAAACGTCCCGCTCCAAACTTTACATGTACAATAGGTCAGCTGGTATTACCCCTCATTTTCACCGCTAGAGGCGCGAGCGAATTGACTTTTTGTAAATATACATAAATATAAAGATAGAAGCCTATATAGAAGATAATGATCATAATGATGATAATAATAATAATATAATAATAATAATAATTATTATTATTATCATTATATAATGATAATGATCATAATGATGATGCGCGCGCATCCGTGACATGAGGAAATGAGGACAGCGATGAGGAAAGACGGTCGTGACTATATATGTTGATATATAGTGTATATGTTCTTTACACATTGGTAACATATGTAATATATATTTAATGTGAATATTTTTATTCTCAGTATATGTTTACTTTGCTCTCTCAGTCTATATGTCTTTATTGTTCATTGCATATATACCTAAAATATATAGTGTACATGTTCTTTACACATTGGTATCATATGTACATATATTTAATGTGAATATTTTTATTCTCAGTGTATATTTACTATGCTCCCTCAGCCTATATCTTACATGTTCATTGCATATGTAATATAATATAATGCGGCTTATGATTTTAAAACGACGTTTGACAATTTTTACCGCAAATGTTCCCATCCCTGGACACTTTGTTTTTCCGCTCATCATTACTCTTCACAATTCATCCTTTCATACTTCATCCCTAAGGATAGAAATAGTCGTTATTTCTTCTTAAAATAAATTACGATTTTTCGTTCAAAAGAAACATTTGCGGTAAAATTTGTCAAACGTCGTTTTACCTAAGATATGTATTCTATACACACATTCGTAGCATTTGTACTTTATACTCACTTTATATCTATCCGTAATATATATACACTTCTTTTACCAATAAATATAAACTTTATTATCACTGTATATACTTGTTTCTCAATTTATATGTACTTTACACTCATTATAAATGTACATTATACTTATATATATACACACATTTTAAACTCACTCTACTTTATTTCCTCAATCTGTATATGTGCTTTACACTTAGTGTATATATTTATACTTCTTGTATATATGAACGCTATGCTCCTCAATGTACAGTACTTAATATATATATATCCTTCATCATATCTGTATATGTAATTTATACTCACTATATCTTTACTTTGTACTCACTCTATATTTACATATTCACGGGGCATAATGCATATAAAATATTAGTAAATTCCACAATTATCACATATCGACACTCACACAAATACAATATATTAATATATATATGAAAAAAATTGCATGTGTTAAGCGTATTCACGCAAATTTGGCCTTAAATACCCATTTCTTGGTTTCTCAAGAAGCCTCTGGCACCAAACATTTTTTTGGTCGCAGTAGTACAGCCTACTCCACGCTGACGAGCGCGAAACGCGTTCGTGGATGGCTTTTCTTGATTTATCAAGAAATTGGGTTGGCCAAAAATCAGGGAACAGGTTAAATCAATGATAGTTGATTTCTGTTCTACCAGATGGCGCTCTGCCTTCTGAAAAGCACATATGCTTCTGGTCAGGATATGTCTACTTTGTTTTTAATATATATATGTATGTACATAGGAACGACAAGCAGTAAGTGCCAGTCTCAGCAGCAGGTTGGAGAATAACGGAGCAAGGATAAAACGTCCACCGATTGACAAACGGTGTCATCCAGGCCATTTGTGAGGGTCGTCGTTATCTTCCAACATTATGTAATCTTTACCTCGGAGATAACCTGTGAGAGATATGGCCGTTGACATGTTTCCACTGCAAGTTCAGCATGAACGTTCCACGCCCCGTGATAAAGACATATAAACGAGGGTGTGTGTGTATCAAATGTTGTACTATTCTTTTAACTTGTAGGGATGAATATTTGCTGTTGTTTGAAAGTTATCAAAAACTGGGCCTAACTTTATATACGCTTCAACAGAAGTTCAAACAATTAATAATTCTGAAAGATGTAAAAAAACTCCAATAAAACACTTGAATATAATGGAAGAAAATTGATATTGTTTATTTATCTAATTGGAATGGCAAATTGAATCATTCGGAGTAGGTGAAGGAATGAACAACTTCAATGATAACTCATTTAAAGTAAAAATGATCATTTGCATAATAAACCTACATTTAATTTGTATAATTCATTGATGTTTTTAAAAAATCTAAATTAAAATTGTAAATTAAATTTTTACTCCATGAGCCTCTTATTTTTAAAAACAGTTTCAAATTTTACTCTAAAATGAAGGGAAAACATGTAAATCATTACTACAAAACTTTTATTTTTCGCCATGAATACATCTAAAAATTGGAACCTTTAAATCTGGGACTCCCTCTATACGGGATAATAACCATCTCTTATTTCAGATCTTAACTCTTTCGACTCAATGCTTAATTTTACATTGACTTTACATTATATAAAATGACTGCCTATAACTTTAAATCGATTGATAAAACTTTAAATCGATATATTTGCACATACTTAGGTATTAAAAATAAAGAAGGCATCTCCTGACCACGAGCACATGTGCTTTTTAGGTATGTACTTAGGTATGAACATAACGTATTATGTACAAGTATGTACTTGTATGTTGGTTTTTTTTTTCATTTTTATTCATTATATTATTTTTATAATACGCTTCAAGCGTACCATAATAGTGAGCGTAAGGCTTTCTATACTCCCCAACCTAAGTTCATTTAATAATACTTCCGTTATTAGTATCTATTGATAGGAGAATCGGAAAGTAAACCAACTCTGAGAGCAGCAAGAAGAACTTTAGTGGCTGCTAGAGCTAGGTGAGAACTTAGAGGCTGAGAGAGACCTCAGAGAAGATTAAAATCATCAATAAATGACCAAGTGTTGAGGACTGTAGGGTGAAGGTGGGGGCAAAGGGAGCAATCAGTGTGTGATCCATAACGGAACACCGCGAAAACTGCTGTGTATAAAATACAAATGTAAATAAGAGCGATTCTACCTTGTAAATAAATAAAGTACATGTGAATCTTTAATTAAAAAGGCATACATTGGATCAAAAAATAATTTATTTTACCAATATTTCAGTTGGCTGAACGCCAACCTTTATCAAGGTGTTATAACATGTTGACACACTTTAAAATGTTATAACACCTTGATAAAGTTGGCGTTCAGCCAACTGAAATATTGGTAAAATGAATTATTTTTTGATCCAATATATGCCTTTTTAATTAAAGATTTATTTATGGATTGCTCTATTTTCAAAACATGTAAATATGTATAGGCAATTCTTACTTAGAAAAATAAAAAAATCTTAGAACATTGAAGAGTATATATATTGTTATTATAGAGATTTTCTTCTATTTTGTACTTGAAATAGCGCGAAAGCTTGCCCCCCAATATCTGAATATAAAAAAAATCTGCTAATATTTTAAATTTATTTAATTCAATTATTTTCTTCTACCGTGCAAGCAGGCATCATTCCTGCAGAATGGAGAATATTTTAATGAATAGCTAATGATAAATGGCGACAAGGTTGGTTATCCTAACATCAATGAAGGCTACACATGGCCGTGAACAGGTATTTGAATTCTTCCAAACACGTCCAGCTAGATGGCCAACATGTATGAGTCACCTCGATGACCTTTCCTTATTTGGCAATGTCCATAATTTCTGTCCATAATCTACTTTAGCTCTTTCTCTACATTGTTACTTCAATAACAAAGGTGTTTGCCTCGTCTAGTCAAATATCCACCCTTCCTTCCGATCTTACAACCCCTTTTAAAGAAACGAATATGACTAAAATATATTAATAACATTAAGACATTATTTTATTATCCTTAGTAGACGTCGTACAGGCTATGATAGTCATGGTGGGTGGTAGTGCATCACATACCCATACACGTAGAGAGCAGTTCAACCTTTGCCCTTACAAGTGTACCAGAGCCCTGTTTGTGGTTAATTTTACTCATTGGTAATGAAGATAAAGTCCATTGAAGAAAGTGAGGAAGCTGAAGTAGAGAAAAGGGCTGGTAAAGAAGCTGAAGCAAGCTTACCCTAATAGTACGGGATTGTTTAGATTGAGTTTAGTTCATTTTTTGTATGTTATCATTGTAGAATAAAAACTTATATGTTTGGAGATCATCAAATCCAGCTGATCATTTCCTCCGGAATAACACCAGCCTATCGCTATAGTAATTATTGCAATAGTTAGAAAAAACAAGGATTATTTAAATTATTAATTTTGCCTGTTACTTTATTTCTAAATTCTATCGCTCTTCATTCCCAACAGTGGGGTTGTAATTTTGCAAGAATCGAGGGTCATTGAAACAAATTTTTATTCATAAAAAAAAGTGTCTAACGCGGGATTCGATCCAGGGTCGTGACTGTCAAAAATCGATGGTTTATGCCACTCGGCCATTGACCATCAAGACAAAAATAAACAAACTACTTTATTAAAGGGTCATATTGTCGTTGTTTCTATACATTGTGTTGTGAAACGACGAGCCTCTAACATCATGGCAGTGACGCCTTCAAATAGCGACAACGTCGAGATTGACAGTAAAGTTTTACCTTGAAAAGCGACTACAGGACTTTAACGTCTGTACGTACATTTGAAAAAAAAAATGGGAAGTTAGGATTTTAATGAGTTTTCATTTTTAATTTACATATTATTTGCTTTCTAATTATCATTAAGGTATTTCGCACACATAAATTGAACAAATTTTAATTTTTAGAATAAAATTTGGTTTCCATGTTCATTAGAAACTAAATTATTTTCTTTTGAGCAATTTTTAAAATTCAATTTTCAATGCAAGGATATTATAAAACCTCTATTAACCATTTTACTTTTAAAAAATATATATATCTCAATTATTTTCTTTTTTTTTTTTTTGGCAAAATTTGAGATTTGGCAACAAATTACGCCAAATTTCTAGTTTATATATATATACAAGGGTCACTCCAAATGTTCTTGCAATCAATATTAAATCATTTATAAATTTAAAAATAAATTTAACTATTAAAATCCAAATTCATATTTTAGCATCTAGGCAAGATTTCATCCGTGAAAACCAATTATCGAAGCACTTACACCAGTCATCTTTGGGGATGGAATTTACGGCATTGATAAAGGCTTGTAGTGCTTCATCATCAGTGTAAAATTTTATCCCTTTCAAAAATAACTTAACTTTTGAAAATAAAAAAATCACAAGGTACTATATCTGGTGAATATGGTGAATGAGTGACTAATTAGACACTAGAGTTGGCTAAAAAGTCTAATGTTTGGGCTGAGGTGTGCGGTCTTGCATTATCATGGTGAAGAAAGATTCCTCTAACTTGAGCTCTTGGTCTGCTTTGCTTGGTTTTTTCAAATACTTCTGGAAAAAAAATTGTTGTATACCAGTCACTATTAACTGCCTTTCGATCTTCTAACTTCACAATATCAATGAAACCACTTTTTCTAAAAAGACAAGCGACCATTTGTTTTCCAACACTTTCGAGCTCTGCGAACTTTCTTAGGAGGTGGTGATTTTGAAAAGCACCAAAGAGTAGATTGCCGTTTTGTTTCTGGATCAAAATTGTAAATCTAAGTTTCCTCACCTATAATAATATTAAAATAGCCTTTGATTTGCCTTTATCCATTTTTTTCAACATTAAATTACACCATTTAACACGACCAAGTTTTTGTTCTTCAATCAAACTGTGAGGTACTCATCTATTAACAAGTTTTCTGCCTTTTAAATGATCATTAATGATGGTGTTGATTGCTGCCGATCCAATGCCCACACTTTTCTCTAAATTCTGATATGTAATTCTTCGCTCTTCTCTAAGTAAAAATCTTACCAGCTCAATTTTTTCTTGGGTCACTGCTGTTGGTGGTCGACCTGAACGAGGCTCATCTTCAAGGTTGGTTTTTCCAAATTTAAATTCATTGAACCAATTAAAAACTGTTCTAATAGAAGTAGCTTTATCTCATAAATCTTTTTTTTTTCAATTTTTAATGGGATTCTTTAGAAGTTAAATTACTTTTATAGTCATAAAAGATCATGACGCGTAAACTTTCTCTAATCAACTCCACTGTGCCTGATGCAATGTTTACAAATTACCGCTGCTGCTGTAAACAAAGTCGCTCCCTCTATGAGTCATTGTTGTTTCTATTTTATGAAAATGTTTATGTTAGGTAAAAAATTCATGTATATTTTAATGGTATAATTTATTTTTTAATATTTTAATTATTTAATATTGATTGCAAAAACTTTTGGAGTGACCCTTGTACTTGTAGAGCAACTTTTTATTATCTTACTTAGAGAGGGAAAATATGTTCTCGTTTTACATTTAACAAGCCAGAATTGAAACTCTTTTAGTATATTGATATTCAAAATGATTTTTTTTTTCAATTTGAAGAAAACATTTTTTTTTTCTTTACAAATGCGAAACAGTAAAAACAAAAAGAAACCTAAAACCTGATCAGGCACTCAATTAACTAAGTCAAATTTTAAATGGGAAGAGGAAGATAAAATACATTTTCTCTAATTTCAACAGGCCATAAAAACACTCCAAAGAAATTGCAAGACATCCAAAGTAATGGCAAGACATCTAAAGACCATAGACTCCAATCTAAAGGAAACTGACCGATATTTATAAATGTCAGAAAAACCCTTGTATATAAACCATCCTTGTAAATATGCTGGCCGGGGTCATCATCCTTTATATAAACGGTACTTAATACAATTATTTATTAATTACAAAATACCTTCTTCTATATTACTATTCAAATTGTAACATTATAGGAATTTACATGGATAATCGAAAGAAACCTCCTCCGTACCATCAAGACTCAATGCCTGCAGGAATGGAAATCTAATGCTGCACATGATTGGTACAGAGCAGGAGGGACAAGCACCGGTTCTGTCCTCCCAAAACAGTCTTTGATTTCCATACTTAAGTCTGCTCATCTACGGACAATGACTTTCCAGAATGGTTGCAAGGTTTTCCCACTATGTACTAAATGCAATTCTTCTCAACCTGCAACCCCAAAACACATTATTAACTGTATTGACTCATCCATTGATGAGCTCTACTCATCCCCAGCAGACAGTATCAAAAGTCTCAACTCTACAAGCTTGATACCCTAATATGATTGAGTGGAGATAAGGAAGAAGAAGAGACATGGCTGATTAAAAATCAAAAATGCATCTTTTTCATAAATGTATTTAATTAACAAATGTCTGTAATCGTTTTATTTGCTCCAAGCTGACTCTCAGTTCTTAACGGCTTTTTTTTCCATTTGTAAAGTAGTTTAATGATTTTTCAAATAAGTTTTTCTTAATTGTTTATTTTCTTTTTGATAATTTTGTTACCTACTCTACTACAATACGAAATATTTTAAATAGGTTCACGCGCAATTATCCAGATCGGATATAGCGTGTCTTGTTTGCAACTGGTAAATAAATAAATAAGTTGAACCTTTTTATTTCGATAGCTTGAATTTCTTTCCACCGAAACCTTGCTTTGGAATAATGGTCACGTAGGAAACAAAGACAAAAATGGAAAAGAAAGGTAAACACATATCGATATATAACAAGGACAGTTTGATAAGAGCCATCAGCTGGGTATTTTTAGCATTTGACAATGGGTGATATGATCTGAGAGAGAGCTACGAACTTTCCTTAAAGGAGAAAGCGGTTAGGGACTAACAACATCCGTGTTTCTAGGTTAGCTAAACAACGTCAGCTCTGTGCGTGGGGGGTTGAAGAAAAAATCGGATTATAGCAGACGACAGCTGAATTTGTTTTGACACATCGGCACTGATGACAACTGTTGAAAATGTATTTCAAAATAATCTCTGAATTCTACACAACTGTCCTAAATTCTTCATATCGGCAAGTTTCAAGTAAACAAACAAACAACGAAAGAATAAATATAGACAATTCTATATATTATTTGTTAAGTTGTTTATTTTTGGAGCTAATATTTATCGTAATATTCAAAATAGTTTGTTTTCATATAAAACCTTGTCAGGCGTCTACACATTGAACTTCAATATTCATAATTTTAAATTCGTCACATTGTTTGTCTTCTAAGCTTTAAACGTCAACTTTCCTCAGGCTTCTACAATTTGAAGGTCAACTTTGATAGGCTTCTACAATTTGAACGTTAATGTTCCTCAGTCTTCTACAATTTAAACGTTAACTTTATTGGGCTTCTACAATTTGAACGTTGGCTTTCCTCTGGCTTCTAAAATTTAAACGTTAACTTTATTGGGCTTCTACAATTTGAACGTCAACTTTCCTCAGTCTTCTACAATTTGAACGTTAACTTTATTGGACTTCTACAATTTGAACGTTAACTTTGTTAGGCTTCTACAATTTGAACGTTAATTTTCCTCAGTCTTCTACAATTTGAACGTCAACTTTCCTCAGTCTTCTACAATTTGAACGTTAGCTTTCCTCTGGCTTCTACAATTTGAACGTTGGCTTTTCTCTGGCTTCTACTATTTGAACGTCAACTTTCCTCAGTCTTCTACAATTTGAACGTTGGCTTTCCTCTGGCTTGTACAATTTGAACGTTAACTTTATTGGGCTTCTACAATTTGAACGTTAACTTTGTTAAGCTTCTACAATTTGAACGTTAATTTTCCTCAGTCTTCTACAATTTGAACGTAAACTTTCCTCAGTATTCTACAATTTGAACGTTAGCTTTTCTCTGGCTTCTACAATTTGAACGTTAGCTTTCCTCTGGATTCTAAAATTTGAACGTCAACTTTATTGGACTTCTACAATTTGAACGTTAACTTTGTTAGGCTTCTACAATTTGAACGTTAATTTTCCTCAGTCTTCTACAATTTGAACGTCAACTTTCCTCAGTCTTCTACAATTTGAACGTTAGCTTTCCTCTGGCTTCTACAATTTGAACGTTGGCTTTCCTCTGGCTTCTACAATTTGAACGTTGGCTTTCCTCTGGCTTCTACAATTTGAACGTTAACTTTGTTAGACTTCTACAATTTGAACTTTAGCCCTTCTCTGGCTTCTACAATGTGAACGTTAGCTTTCCTCTGGCTTCTACAATTAGAAATTTTCATATCTCTCTACGCACTTAGAACATTAGACATGTCAGGATAATATACTTTTAATGTTAAACCTTAACTACCGTGAATCAACAGATGGTTATATTCCCAATAATTAAGATCTTATTGCACTTGGCGAACTTTCAGGAAAAAAACCTTTCTTTACGCCAAATGTCAAAACAAAATAAAAACAGGCCTGAAATCTTCTGAACCTATTCTAAGAACTTTTTTCTTCTTTGCGATACCTCTTAAAATCATGTTGATTTCTACTCCTAAACTGGCACACTGTTTCTTGGTCAGATATAATTAATTACCTTTATGATAAAGATTATAACGTTTTTCTGTGGTATTTAAAGGAGCCTATCGCACAGAATATTTTAAGAAGTATTTACATACATATTAAATATATTAAACGAGATTTTTAAACACAACCATTTTTCTACACTTTTTTTAGATATATAATTATCTCTATAGATTTAAATAATTATTAAATATAATGAGACTCCCAAAAACTGTAACTGACATCTAAAAATATCAAAATTATTCGCTCTGAATCTTCTAAATTATCGCAGCCGATTCTTTATAAATATTAGGTACCATTTTGAAAATAGAAAAACAAAGAAGAGGCCATCTTGAGGATCTAAATTATGCTCCATATTCTATCAATATTAGCATACAATTATAAATTCTTCGTTCAGAATGGGGTCGTTGCCTGAGGGAATGGTCATTCTTCTTCCATCTTCCTTTTAGCTCCTTCCCATTAGAGCACTCAACCTTCCTGGAACTTTTAATCACAGATAAAATAATTATAGTTGTCTAGCGGTATAATTATACGTTCTGATAAAAAATTTTAAGATTTTGTTGTAATTTTGAAAATCAGAGAAAGAGATAAAAATCTGAATAATTAATTTTGCATATGATTCAAATTAGGACCCTACATGTTATATTTATTAACTAGCGGATGTACCCGGCTTCGCCCGGGTTTTACCCTAGTGAAAGTTTACCTAACGAACATTAGTTAAAACAATTTTAGAAAACATCCAATCCCTACTGAATCTATACTTGGCAAGATAACTTTATGTTTGATTATCTGCTCCACCTAGCTCTACCCGTTTAAACGTTGCTGTCTTTGAACAAAAAGGCAGTTTTAATACCTGAATAATAATTAATGAATGATCAAATGTATACAATACATCAAATTGAAAATTAACAATAAAATTATCCCTACATAAATGCCATTTGAATATAACATATGTAAAAAATAATATATATATTTTGATAATTTGAAACTCGTAAATTTGAATCTCTCGATAAAGTGAACATTTTTTCCCGGTCCCTTGAAAAATACTCGATAAGTTGAATAAAACCAATATTAATTATCATTATTCTTGTCTCAAATAAATTGCCGTGTCATCCTGAATTTTGTCTTTCCTAATTTTCTACATTACAAAATCATCATTTTATCTATTCTCCCAATATATATGTTGTAGATAAATGATAAAACTAACTTTGACTTGACGCAATTAATAGGTAGAAAATCTTACTTTTGATAAATAATCTTTAAGATAACAAACTTAGTGATAATAAAACTTATAGATAAAAAAACTTGTTATCATCGTCGCAATGGGGGCGCTGCTAGCGAGTTAAATATACAAATCTGCAAATAACTCTAAGGATATTCAAGATATTCATGAAATTATTTTTCAAAAACCTTCCCGGGGATATACCTAATAATATCCCAAAATTTCACGGCGATTGGATGTATGGTTTTTGAATCTATAGAGTACAGACAGACAGACATTCAATTATATATACAGTGGTACCTCGACATACGAGTTTAATTCGTTCCGCAACCTTGCTCGTATCTTGAATTACTCGTATCTCGAAGCAAATTTCCCCATACAAAACAATTGAACTACCATTAATCCGTTCCAACCTCCAAAATGTCACCCCAGTTATTTTTGTTACGTGGTTTTAAATAATAAAAACGTATTTATAAATATCAAATATTTATTGCACAAAACAAAAAAGAGAATGTGAAAAAATAAATTAGATATCCTCACTGGTCTTTGCCATTTTCGCTACATTTTTCTCGCTTTCACCTGTAGGCCGTTTAGAAAAAACATGTCCAAGGAGGTTTGTTTCTTCCTCCCTCTCAGAATGTTCCGGAAATGAGTTAGGCAAGTGTCATTAAAAAGGTCAGATGCACGACCTGTTGCAACCTTTTCTGGGTGTTTTTTTTTCCACGAACTGTGAAACTCTCTCCCACATTCCTAAGATCTCCTTTATCTCACTTGTAGAAATTTCACGTTTTACTTCAATACTCATCATCTTTTTCTTAGCACTTGACTTTTTGCAAACTTTCTTCCGATCCATGGTTATAAAAATAAATGAACTAAAACTGTAAATGTAAACGCAACACAAAACGCGAACACAAAACACAACTTATCACTGCGGAAGCACGCTGCTAACTGATCGTGATGGCGCGACTGCGTGTTACTACCGAACTGAACTCGTATCTCGAATTTCGCTCGTAACTAAAAGCAAAAAATCACTTGCTCGTCGGCTCGTATCTCGAAAAACTCGTATGTTGGGGCGCTCGTATGTCGAGGTACCACTGTATATAGATATAATCATTGAATACTCTAATTTTCAAAATTAGAGAAATAAAATAAAAATTATTATTCTTTATAGATAAACATATTATTTATATATTTGTTTATATGTATATGGTTAGCGTTTTGTTTTCAATAATTATCTGACTTCTTTTTTTTTTTTTTCATTATGTGCCGTAATTATTATCATATTTTATTTCTAATTTCATTTTCTGCCGTTCAAAAAACTATTCTTATAATTTATTCATTGGAGAAATTATATTTTCTTTTAACCTCTACTCCCTTTTTTTCTCTCTCTCTCTCTCTCTCTATATATATATATATAAATCTGCATTTCATTCTTTGCTTCCATCTAATCTAACTTTGTTTGCTCCATATATCTTTTATCTGGACAAAATGAAAAACCAGCAATAAATTTTGACTCATCTCCTTGTCTTATAATCGCATTTAATACTTCACATGTTTAGCGTATTCATGCAAATTTGGCCTTAACTGCACATTTCTTGATTTCTCAGAAAGCTTCTTAGACCAAATATTTGGTTGTTGAGGTACAGCCTGCATCACGCTGACGAGGGCCAACAGCCTGTGGTTGTCTTTTCTTGATTTATCGGGAAGATGGGTTGGTCAAATATTAAATCTAAATCAACGTTTAGTTGATTTTTGATCAACTAGATGGCCCTCTGCCATGTGAGCGGTCAGGATAATCCTTTTTAGTTTTAAATACACTTTTTAGCAAGATGAAATTTAACAAAATAATTTAAATCAGAATAAGACCTACATGTAATCTTGGAATCTTCCAAAATCAGACTGGAATTCCTTCTTTGCGCTCGCAACTAGCTCCAAAGATAAAATGGCCTCCTCTCTTGGAATACTTAGTTTAAACGTTCTTTATTATAACTCCTTAACCATACCAAACACGTTAGAATACCCTCTTTCTAAATTATTATACCCCAGTCTTTTCAGTAATATTTTAGTCATCTCATCAGATCTCCTTGGTCACATCGCCGACTTCTATATTGACTGCATAATACATGCTGATCATCTCCTTGTGAATATCCCAATACAAAGAGTATAATAGAAATGCTATAATTAACCTACTATAAAAATACTAGTATTAAGAAAGCACATTATCTATATACAGCGGGCATCAATATTGAACTGAGAGCGGTTCAAATTGATCCTGTCTTTGTCTTGAGGAGGACTCTCTCAAGATGAAGGAGCCTCCCTTCCTGAGAACGGCTTTTTATATTTAATTACTGAATTGTAAATTCTCATTAAATTTTTTTGTGATTCTCATTAATCTTTGTATCAATTGACTATGAGTTCAATAAAATATTTTCGAATATCTCTATACAGTCCTTAACATATCTCACCTACATTCTATATGTTCACTTTCCCAGCCTCTACTATTGATACTCGAGTAGATTGGTTCTCTGGAAAAACTATAGCAACATTGATACAAGAAGGGTAATGAAGCCAGGCAATTTCTTGTCCAAATTTGACAGCGAAAATGTTATATTATTTGTACAAAAGTCACTGAAAGGTAATCTAAAATAATTCTCAACCAAAATTAAATCATTAGATGGAGATAGTCCTGTCATTAGCAAGAATAGATATTTTGCATTATTAAAACGTGAACAAGAATTATCTTTTGGTAGATAGCCTCTTCAAGCCTTGTATTACTACACGGATCCGCTTCTCTTATTGAAAGGCTCATATACATTCCTGAACAAACCTTGAAGAAGTTTCCTATTTTGACCATAAATTTGACCATTGTTTATATAACGGCGGATTTCCCATACGTGTGAATTCGAACGTTCTCCTTAAAAAAAAAAATAATTTTAAAAAATAGTAAAAAATATATATATATATATACACAGTGTGGCAAATAATTTTTAAGAATGGGTTTGTAAAATAAAACAGAAACAAGCTAATTCAATTTCTACTATTTTTTTTATCCAAAATAATCCCCTCCGGATTCAATACATATGTTTCAACGATTTAATAAGGAATTAAATGCCTCTTGCAGGCCACTTTGAGGAATCGCCTCCAAAGTGCTCGTCGCAGCTGTCTGGATGGTCGGGATATCATAAAAAAAATAAAAAAAACCCTTTTAACTTCAATTTTATTTTTGGGAATAAATAAAAGTCACATGGTGCTAAATCAGGCGAGTACGGAGGATGATTCAACACACAGACGTTATTTTTGGCCAAAAAGCGACGAACAATGAGTGAGGAGTGACTCGGTGCATTATCATGCAGCAAACACCAACTGTCTTCATCGCGATATTCTGGACGAATGCGACGAATTCTGGCAATCAGACGTTTCAAAACGTTTAAATAATACTCTCCAGTAATGGTTTGTCCAGCGGGAACAAATTCTTTGTGGATAATACCTCTACTATTGAAAAAGGTAATCAGCATTGTTTTGATTTTTGATGGCACTTTTTGCGTTTTTTTTAGCTTGTGGAGAGTTTTTTGACTTCCATTCGGCACTTTGGCGGTTTGTCTTTGGGTCATACTGAAAACACCATGTTTCATCATCCGTAACAATTGATTTCAGGAAGTTTGAATCATTTTCATAGGCAGAAATGATGTCCCTGCAATGTGCAATTCTCAATGATTTCTGCTCGCCCGTTAAAGTGTGTGGAACAAATTTAGCACAGACTTTAGTTTTACCCAAATCTTCATGCAGAATGGTTCGAATCGTTTCTTTGTTGATGTGTAAAACCTCTGCCACCATTCTCAAGGATGCACTGCGATTGTTTGCAACAAATTCTCGCACTTTTTCTATACTTTCTGGTGTCTTCGAAGAACTTGGTCGTCCAGCATGCTTATCATCTTCTAGCGTATTTCTTCCATCCGAAAAACGTTTGTGCCAAATGAAAACATTTGATTTACTCAAACATAACGTACCATAAACTTGCTTCATCAATATATATGTTTCCGATGCACTTCTACCAAGTTTTGCATTAAATTTAATGACCGCTCTCTGTTCCATCTCAGAATTCCGACGAACAAAAATTTTTACGTTTCAAAAATCGCCTGTATGGTGTTAAAGAGTTAACCAAAATGGCTGAAACGAAGCCACGCGCTAGATAAGGCTTCGAATATATATACGCATGCGCAATTTCATAACTGGCTCTGCTATTGGCTTTTATCTAGCGCGAGTCTTAAAAATTATTTGCCACACTGTGCACATGCTAAAAGGTACAGCTTCCTTAAGTTTTTTCCATGAATGTAAATATCCAGGAATTTTCCTTTCGACCATCATCAAATAACTGTCATTGCCTCGTTTATTTTCATATAATAAAATGACATTTGTTTATTTAAAAATTCTGGGCAGTGAAGGAAGAGTCCTGGTAACGTCTCAACACTCCAGTTGTTTAGAGGCCACCTTGATGAAGAGCTGAACTCGAAAGTTGTCACCCTACACGTCTACAGTGGTAATAAAATAAACGGAATGTTTTGCTGGAAGGATCACCGACCCGAGTACGTTAATTTGCGAAGATGATCAATAGATGGCGCTTAGTTTTTAATGTCTTTTTGACAGGAGAGGCGATCTTTTTTTTCATTGTATAGTTAATAAATGAATGAATTGTGCAGAAGAGGATTTTATTTGATCATTTTATAAGCCTCCATGCAATCGATAAATATATAAATAGACAAATGGCTTTCAAGGATGAGTATCTTGATTTATTTTATATTCTTCTCAAGATTTCGGGTATTACAAATTCTTCTACAGAAGTAAAATACAGTCTTTAACTTATATTTATTAAAAGCTTTTATTTAACTTGCTTCCCTGTCTGTCCGTCCGTCCACAAATCTTGTAATCAATTTTTATTATACTTCTAGAGCACGTAGGAATCTAAATTTTGGTACACTTTTCAGAACCCGATGACAATGTAAGTTGACAAATTTTCAGACTTCTGGGTTGTCAGGGTAGCTGGAATTGGACAAATTTCCAAATTCCCTTTCAAATTTTGTAAATTGATATTAATATACTTCCATATCACATAGAAGTATGAAACTTTTAAGACTTCATCAGTCCAATGAACAATGCAAGTGTACAAATTTTCAGACTTCTGGGTGGTCGGAATGGCCAGGAATGAACAAATTTTTATATTTCTTTTTAAGTCTTGTGTTACGCCCCTTACATTGACCAATTCACCGCGAGCAGGCCTCCCGTCTATTTGAGGCCTAATTTCCAGTGAACTTTTGATTCAAGTTTTGTAAATTCATGACTAAAAACTAACTAAATAATTAATAAGTAAAAATACATTTTTAAAAAATGCTTTTATTTAAATGCACTAAAAATAAAAATTGAATATTTTATCTTCTGTCATATTGAGCAATTATATGTATCTGAGTGAAAATAAAAGCGGCGGGGGAGGATCATATTTAGAGAAGAGGTAAAAATATAGCAAACACTTATAAAAATCGCTAATCAGTTGCTACATATTAAATCACATTAGGTTCGTAATACGTGATGATCGTCCCCCGCCGCTTTTATTTTACTCAGATATATCTAATTGCTCAATGACAGAAAATGAAATTTTTTCTTTTTTTTTCTTTTTTAGTGAATTTAAATAAAAGCTTTTATTAAAATGTATTTTTACTTATTAATTATATCTTCTTAATCCTACAGTGATATCGGGTAATTCTAAAAGTCAAATATTTGCAGAAAACAATTGAGATGTAAATTTTTAAATGTATTTGTTCATATAAAAAGCAACACATTTCATCACTATCATTTACAATTGAAACTATATATTGTTAAATTATCTTTCGATATATCTCCCGAAAATATCATGCGAAATGTGAATAAAAACTTCTTTTGAAAAGAAAAAAAAAAACACTAATATCTTAATAAAAAAACATTTCCATATCCTCTTATAGTGAAAGCTAATTATGAAAAAATTCGTTAAAAGAGAAACATTCAATTATGGCCACTTATCAACGCCAAGCAAGCCATCCTATTATTTAGCTTGCTGATTCATCAGTAGAGAGTTTAGCGACCTGTGATTGGTTGAATGGACTCGTGGAACCAGGAAGGAATGTGAGAGCGGCATTCTTTCTAAAGCCGTATAGTTAAGTTAGGTTAACATTGACCTCGATGGTGACCATTGATTAGTGTCGCAGCGACCGATGACAATTGTCAAACCTAGCGTGACTTACACCACTTCCGTCGTCTGTTTCTAATTAATCCGTGAAGGTCACCAATATATGCAAGACTCGATACTTACCTTCTAAAGGTCACCCTATTCTAATGGCGTAGTATTCTATTTGTTCTCAATAACTTGGTAATAATTCTGCTGCCCCTGCTGGAGAAAACCATTAAGCGGCTATGGATAATATTTCTCTCTACTTTATATGAATACTTTACTTGGCTTTATATATGTGTTTGCTGGCTAAAAATCTCTTTAAACAAATGAAGGTGTAGCTTGTGCACCACGCTGACGACCAGGGCCAACAGCCCGAAACGCGTACGTGGTTAGCTTTTTCTTTTTTTGGATTAATCAAGAAAGGTATTTAGCCAATACTGTAATAATTAAAAGTCAACGATTAGTTGAATTCTTTAAACAATCCTATACTATAATGAACTATAATTTTTTAAACAATCCTATACTATAATGAACTATAATTCTTTAAACAATCCTATACTATAATGAACTATAATTCTTTAAACAATCCTATACTATAATGAACTATAATTCTATAAACAATCCTATACTATAATGAACTATAATTCTTTAAACAATCCTATACTATAATGAACTATAATTCTTTAAACAATCCTATACTATAATGAACTATAATTCTTTAAACAATCCTATACTATAATGAACCATAATTCTTTAAACAATCCTATACTATAATGAACTATAATTCTTTAAACAATCCTATACTATAATGAACTATAATTCTTTAAACAATCCTATACTATAATGAACTATAATTCTTTAAACAATCCTATACTATAATGAACTATAATTCTTTAAACAATCCTATACTATAATGAACTATAATTCTTTAAACAATCCTATACTATAATGAACTATAATTCTTTAAACAATCCTATACTATAATGAACTATAATTCTTTAAACAATCCTATACTATAATGAACTATAATTCTTTTTAAACAATCCTATACTATAATGAACTATAATTCTTTAAACAATCCTATACTATAATGAACTATAATTCTTTAAACAATCCTATACTATAATGAACTATAATTCTTTAAACAATCCTATACTATAATGAACTATAATTCTTTAAACAATCCTATACTATAATGAACTATAACGAAACTTGGCCGTTTCACAGTCTCTCCCTCCTTTCTTCCGATAGACATTCTCTATCACAGGGACGATCTAAAGTCCTGGATCTACAAGATAGACAAACCAACTGGTGAGTCTGCAAGTGACCGTCTTTTATTAAAACCTCCCGTCTTATATAGCTTCTACTGCCGCTGTTAGCCATTACTGGTGGCATAGACTTGCCCCAGGTACATATATTATATTTCCAAAATCACAGTTTATTCCCATTAAATAAAAATAATCTATACAAAAAAGGCCAAAACGCGGTCATTTACAACTAGGTTATATTGCTTACCCTTCCTGACGCCATTAAACATCGTTAAAATACAATGCAGATTGACTCAGAAGATTAAATGATGGTTCTTAGATCACACAAGTGTGTTATAGGCTCCTGAGAAAAGTTCCATAATTACACACATGCTTGGTAAAGGTTTTAGAGGAATTTTTCATAAACACACATATACTTGGCAAAGGTTTTAGAGGAATTTTTCATAAACACACATATACTTGGCAAAGGTTTTAGAGGAATTTTTCATAATTACACACATGCTTGGTAAAGGTTTAGAGGATTTTTTCGTAATCACACACATGCTTGGTAAAGGTTTTAGAGGAATTTTTCATAAACACACATATACTTTGCAAAGGTTTTAGAGGAATTTTTCATAATTACACACATGCTTGGTAAAGGTTTTAGAGGAATTTTTCGTAATCACACACATGCTTGGCAAAGGTTTTAGAGGAATTTTTCGTAATCACACACATGCTTGGTAAAGGTTTTAGAGGATTTTTTCATAATTACACACATGCTTGGTAAAGATTTTAGAGGAATTTTTCGTAATTACACACATGCTTGGTAAAGGTTTTAGAGGAATTTTTCGTAATTACACACATGCTTGGTAAAAGTTTTAGAGGAATTTTTCGTAATTACACACATGCTTGGTAAAGGTTTTAGATGAATCTTTCGTAATCACACACATGCTTGGTAAAGGTTTTAGAGGAATTTTTCGTAATCACACACATGCTTGGTAAAGATTTTAGAGGAATTTTTCAAAATTACACACATACTTGGTAAAGGTTTTAGAGGAATTTTTCGTAATCACACACATGCTTGGTAAAGGTTTTAGAGGAATTTTTCGTAATTACACACATGCTTGGTAAAGGTTATAGAGGAATTTTTCATAATTACACACATGCTTGGTAAAGGTTTTAGAGGAATTTTTCATAATTACACACATGCTTGGTAAAGGTTTTAGAGGAATTTTTCGTAATCACACACATGCTTGGTAAAGGTTTTAGAGGAATTTTTCGTAATCACACACATGCTTGGTAAAGGTTTTAGAGGAATTTTTCGTAATCACACACATGCTTGGTAAAGGTTTTAGAGGAATTTTTCGTAATCACATACATGCTTGGTAAAGGCTCTAGAGGAATTAGTCTTATTTTAGCGTTTGGTCATATTGAAGTTAAAGCCAATATGGAAAATTTTAAATACATTTAAAACTAGAAAATGTATCCTGCTACGCCCGGTTTTTACCCGAGTGAAATTTTACCCAAACGAATATTTACAAAACAATTTTTTCGGGCAACCGCCACTCCCTACTGAAACTACTCTTGTCAAGATAATGTTTCTTAGAAAACGACGTTTGACAATTTTACCGCAAATGTTTCTTTTGACAATTCATCCTTTCATACTTCATCCCTAAGGATAGAAATAGTCTTTATTTCTCCTTAAAATAAATTACGATTTTTCGTTCAAAAGAAACATTTGCAGTAAAATTGTCAAACGTCGTTCTACAATCATAAGCCGTGTTATATAATATTATAATGTTTCTTACTTTTCTCCACCAAAACTACTAAATAAACCATTAGGAAATTTTTCATGTTGGTAGCTGAATGTATAGATTAAGCTATAAGTTAATCAAAGTCTAAATTAGAAAAATATTAAAACATTTTTATATTTTGGAGTTATTCAATTATAATAATTATTATATAGTGACTCTCTAAATAACCCGGCTTCGCCCGATTTTTTCCTTAGTTAATGTTTGCACCAGGCGAAAATATTGCTTTAACAAATGTTATTTATTATAACATACTCTCTAATTATAGTAATAATAAGGATTACAATTAATGTTCTTCTTGAGCTGACAATTCTATGAAATAATCGCTTGCATCAATATTGAGTAAAATTAATCATTCCTCATCATTATAAAATTATGTAAAATAGCATCTGATTATATTTAACTCGTGTTCTATTGGCGAATTATTATACCAGGTTTTATCCTGCAGAAGGGAGTCCGTGCCTGAAAGCTAGAGAATAAAAATGTTTTGAAAAGATATTTTTCCCTGGAGGAATGATTAATTTTACTCAATTAATGTTCTATTACAATTATCATTATTTTGTGTTTCATTTTCAAATTCTTATTTTTTGAATTATATTTCACTTTAGAGTGTGTGATAATATAAGAGAATATTATTTAATGATTTCAATTTGTTTGAACATTCATCGTTGAGAAAACATTCACTCTAGAGAACACAGACGGGTCATAATATATAATTGTAAACATTGCATTTTATTATTCTAAAAATCAGCATTTTATTTGATGCATCTTCACTTGGGCAGAATGCACTTGAGTAAATCATGGGCAGTAAATCATTCGGTTAGTTAATAATACTAATTTTTATAAGCAAATGATTAAGATTTGTTGTTGTTGTTGTCGTGTCCAATGAAGAGCCTCAGATGTCTCCATGCATCTCTCTAACAGCAGCAGCAATGTCCACTATCTTGGGTGTGTAAAGCTGCTGCTCTAGGGCCAATGTCAATTTTCTGCAATGCTGCGGCCATTGCTGGGCATGAGAATATGTGAGTAGGTGTTAGTTCCACACCAGGACAGTTGTTGCATGTCCTGTATTGTCATTCCTTTATAGTATTTTGTTCTAAGTCTTTTAAGATTTGTTGAAGCAGTATTTTTGGTTAAACAACTACTCCAGCAGACACCTGACATGTTTTACAAATTTTTCATAGCTATGATGATGCTAAATGATAGTGAATTCATACCCTCTCATTATTATCTTTACTATACATGACGAATTTGAAATTTGTTTTGTTACGAAATAAATACTAAAACTACTGAATTTATTCTTCTAAAGATAAATTGATATTTGCTACTTTACTCTACCAAAACTACTGATAAAATATTGGAAATTTTTGAATGTATATAGGTGAATATATAAATTAACATAGAAACTATGCAAAGCCTAAAATTAGATAACAAACAATTAATTTTGCATATTTCGAAATCATAAAATTATCATAATTATTGTATACTAATTGAATGACTCAGCTTCGCCCAGCTTTCGAATATTAAATTTATATAAATAGCTTTTATATGATCTGAATTAAAATGAGAGATTTGGGTGGCATATGTTATTATATATATTGTGGGATAAAATATAAAAGAATTATGTTAAACATTATTTAGATGTGGTAAAATTAAAATCCATTAGTGAAATATAAAGTCACACACATACTTTATTTTTTAGCTTTATTTAAGTAAAACTTTAAGGCTTTAAAGTGTGCCGGTGGTCTAGACATGTTTGTAGAACGGGCTAAGGTTTACGTGTTATTACATATACTAGCGGACGTACCCGGCTTCGCCCGAGGTTTTACCCGAGTAAAGGTTTGTCTAACGAACATTTGTTAAAACAATTCTCTATAAACTTATAAAAAAAAAAGATATATTTTGATAATTTGAAACTCGTAAATTTGAATCTCTCGATAAAGTTAACATTTTTCCCCGGTCCCTGTGTGCCGTGTCATCCTGAATTTTGTCTTTCATAATTTTCTACATTACAAAATCATCGTTTTATCTAGTGAACATATTTTCCCGGTCCCTTGAAAAATACTCGATAAGTTGAATAAAATCATGGTCGTGAATCTCTCGATAAAGTGATTATTTTTTCCCGGTCCCTGTGTGCCGTGTCATCCTGAATTTTGTCTTTCCTAATTTTCTACATTACAAAATCATCGTTTTATCTACATATTTTCCCGGTCCCTTGAAAAATACTCGATAAGTTGAATAAAATCATGGTCGTTTATGGAAGATGGACGTAGTTCCCGGAGGTCACCCGCCCCCCGCTTGCGAGTTAAAGCTACAAATCTGCAAATAACTCTAAGGATATTTAAGATATTCAAGAAATTATTTTTCGTAAACCTTTCCGGGGATATGCCTAATAATATCCCAAATTTTCACGGCGATTGGATGTGTGGTTTTTGAATCCATAGAGGACACACACACAGACACACAGACATTCAATTTTATATATATAGATAAGAATGAATTATTAACAAACATAATACAGAAGTATTAACATAACATTCTATGACCCCAAAATAATTGCAAGTTGATATTTGGATATTTCAAATAACATTCACCCTATATTGGAACTTCAAAAACTAGTCAATTATGAGCCAAAACAATGAGCACAGGTCAAATTAAAAAAAAAATCACAATATACAGTAAAACCTCCCTGTAAAGGACACCTAATTGCAGAGCCAAAGTGTCTTTTAGGGGAGGTGTTCTCTTACCGGAGAGTTACAAAATAGTAAAAATGATAATTTTGAGAATGAAAGCTGTCCTTTATAGAGAGGTGTCCTCTAGTGCGAGTGTCCTCTCTTGGAGGTTCTACTGTATATAAAATAATCATATATCCCTATTTACATCTTCATCCTGCTGGACCTGAAAGCTATCCAATTATCAACAACAACAATGGGCGCAGGTCGAATTGTAGACATAGCCACAGATAAAAAAAAAACACACCTTTAAATAAGCTAGTAATTAGATAGTAATTAGAAATTAGCCGTGACAATAAATAATTGGTGTAATTCAAGTCTGTATTAGGGAATATTCAAATTGAAGCAAGTCACGTTGCTAATTGTCGCTTTTCTTTTCGTCAGGTTCGAAATACAAATATGGGCTTCCTAATTGTAGGCTGTATGTTAGGGAATCAAAATACCTGATATAACCGAAGGTATAATGCCAATAAATCATTATTTATTGAAGAATTATATATATCAAATATAGATCAAGGCTAAATTTTAGGTAGTTTCATGATCAGAGGAAGTGTTAGAGTTAGAAAAGTATTGTGATTCATTTCATAAAGTTTACATTATTTGAACTAGAACGTTTAGCTCGTCACAAATCAGACAATATTTTTGAAGAATAATTAAACCTAAACATGTGCGGTGTAATAAAATCGAGATTTGCTAAAATTCACCCTATGAAGAGATCAAAAGCGTCAGTTCCCTATGATAAAGATTTATTAAAAACATATTATCAATATTATTTATAGATAAACCTGAAAATATTTATTTTAAAGTACGAACGACTTGTCAAAACTAAAATCACTTTAGTGTGCAACGAAAAACAAAATATACAAATTGCGAAATTCAACCCCCCGGTCGCTTATTAAACAATCAATGTACAGAAGTGCTAAGATACCAAAGTTGTTTACTACAATTTTGAATGGCTGAAATTAATCACAAAGCATAAGTGCGCCATCTGTGTTCACAGATATAAACTATTTTAAATAACTGATCACAGAGCGGCGAGCAACCCTATGACACCCTATATACATACCTACTAAAACACATATTTGCATATGAGCTTTTTAATAAAACATTTCGTCTTACATAAGAAAACCAGAGAAGAGAACGAGCTAACGAAACCAAGAAATCATGGATGAAACCCAAGTTGCATCAGAAGCCACCAACACCAACTTCACAAACCCCAGATACCCGGTAGGCACACGAAAATATTCTATCTGGAAATTGCCAGAATGCCCGAAAATGAAGAACGAAGAAGACTCCAAAGCTATGAAAAATTTCTGTAGCTCTGTTGAAAGCACCTTCGCTGAGCTAATAAATTTCATCGACTTCTATGAAAGAGAACTAAAAGAAACTCGTTCAGAATTTGTTGAAAACACAAGCAAAGCTCCTTTGAAGCGCCCGAGAGTAACATCCCCAGAAGCCATAAAAGAATCACATGCCACGCAAAATATTGCCTGGTGTCCCAAACAGATTTCAAGAGTTCCCACAAACTCTAAACCAACATCAAAAAATAAGCAGCCAGAAAAACCACAAGCTAAAGAAAACATCGATATGGAAATCGAAGTCACTCCAAATAAGAACTCAAATCCTAAACAGAACCCTAAAAAATCGAACCCGCCCAACAAAGACACGGAAAACCCAGATAAAGGACCTAGCAACCCTACCCCTAACCCAAAAATAAGAATACCCCAAATCAAAATCAGTGGGGTAACTGAATGGTCTGGACTAAGAGAAGGACTCATTAACTGCACGCAGAAAAAACCTGAATTCTCCACATTTGGGCGCCGCATAAACGTCCAGACTCATTCGGTGACGGACTACCGCACAGCAACCAGGTGGCTAGAAGAACGTCACTACACATTCCATTTTAAAATACTTGATGAAGAAAAGAACCTCAGAATTGTAGTCAGGGGCCTCGACTGCTGCATTACGATTCCTGAAATCCAAGAGGACTTAGAAAACAAGGGATTTTCTATGACAAAAACTGTCAGACTACGCAGGGCGGGAACAAAGGAAGAGCTCCCACTAATCCAGGTTACTCTTCCCAAAACGCCTAAGAACAAAGATATCTACATCATAACGGATATCTGCGACATGAAGTGCCGAGTCGAGGCCTATAGGGCCCCCAAAGGTCCAGACCAATGTCACAGATGTCAAAACTTTGGACATTCAAAGTTTGAATGCAGAGAAACCCCCAAATGTGTCAAGTGCGGAGAGAACCATTTCACCTCCGAATGCTCTAAACAAAAAGAAGTCCTACCAAAATGCGCTAACTGCCAGGGTCAGCACACGGCCAACTGGCGTGGCTGTCCACTCTACAAAAAAAATAAATAAAGATATACCCAGTCAAAAGAACCCACGCCCCAATGCACAAAAAGAACCTTCCAAGGTACCCATCAATGCAAAAATCCCTCAAACCACAGGAAATGAGGAAAAAACCTGCGCAAACCAACCTAAAAGTATTCCCCTGAAAACCTCCAAGCAAAGCCCCATCGAGAGTGCTATCGAAAAGGCTCTCAGCGATCCAAAGATCATTGCCACCATAGTGAGGAACGTTCTCGCCACCATCGGTTCTCAATGAACGCTAAAGACAAAAAGAATAAACTCCGAATCATTCATTGGAACGCATGTAGCCTTCGGAATAAAAGGCAACAATTCACTGAATTTCTGAACGACCACGACATAGACATAGCTCTAATTTCCGAAACCTGGCTCAAACCCTGTCACAGGATGAACATCCCCAACTACAACACCGTTCGGAATGACAGACTGTCTGGACAGGGCGGAGGCACAGCAATTTTCATCCATAAGAAATATTACTGTGTTCCCATCCAAAGCACTTGCCTGAATCTGGAAACCACAGGAATAACAATCAAAGACAAAAATGGAACAACAATGAACATATACTCCTGCTACAAGCCCCCAAACACGCCTCTTGACCCAAAGGACATCTAAAATATATTCAAAACCAACACTCCAACAATCCTAGCCGGAGACCTCAACTGCAAGAATCCAACCTGGGGTTCATTCTCCACCAATCCAAATGGCAAGATCCTACAAAAGGTTGTCGAATGCCTCAACCTGGATTTAAGCTACCCAGATGAACCGACACATGACTCACCACCCGACATCTTGGACATCGCAATCCCCAAAAATCTGAGTCAGACCGTTCACTCAAAAGTCCTCCACGAGATGACGTCTGATCACCTTCCAGTCCTTCTAATATTACAAGACTATAATATAACCCGCTCCGACACAACAATCAAAACCATCGACTGGGCCCTCTTTAAGTACCAAATGGAAAACACCCAACCCCCAGCGCACACCGCAGAAACTCCTCAAGAAATAATCGACTCCATAGCTTCCATTGAGGACCAAATCATTCAAAATCTACAAAAGTCCACAAAATATAAAGAAAAAGACCTCGATAGAAAGTATCCAGCCCACATCAAAGAAAAATTACGAAAAACTAACAGACTAAGAAAAAAAATGAAAGAGACCTGCGACCCCAACGACAAAAAAGCGTACATTTCCGCACGAAGAGAAACACAAAAACTTACTAGAGAACACGACAACACCAGCTGGGACACCTACATAGAAAACCTTGACGTATCTGATCAGACAGTATGGAAGGTCATTAGACGCCTCACAGCCCCAAAGAAAGAAGAAATTATCGTGAAAACCAATAACAATCTGACACTAACAGCCGAGGAGGCAGCTGAAGCACTTGCTGACTCCTATGAAAAGCAGCTCAACCCAAATCCTCCTACCTCTTCATATTCGAACAAATATCTGAACAAAAGAATCACCGCACACCTCCAAACAAACAACAAAACAGCTCAGGAACCCACTAACATTGGAGAAATCAAAGCAATAATTGACACCTTCCCTAAGAAAAAAGCCCCAGGCATCGACGGAATCACGAACGAAGCGCTAAAACTACTGCCCAACCATATTCTCGAATCACTAACCAGCACTTTTAATGCCTCATTGAAACTCGCATACTTCCCGAACAATTGGAAAACATCGATTATTTGTCCCATACTAAAACAAGGTAAATCAAAATACGACCCAGCAAATTATAGACCCATTTCCCTCCTACCTGTCACCTCCAAACTATTCGAAAGAATCATTTTAAGAAGAATAAAAAAAGCACTCAGCGACGAACATCCCCTCAGGCCCGAACAATTCGGGTTCCAGCAAAAACACTCAACCCTTCATCAACTTGTGGTCGTCACGGAGAAGATAAGAAAGGCCATGGAATCAAAACAATTAACAGGAGGCACCTTCTTTGACATCTCCAAGGCATTTGACAAAGTTTGGCACGAGGCCCTTTTGTATAAAATGGCAAAAAAGAACCTACCTGGAGACATCATCCGAATGACAAAAAGCTTCCTTTGTGACAGAAACTTTAGAGTAAAAGTCAAAGATGTTCTGTCAACCCCAAGGAAAATTCGAAGGTTGGGGATGTTCATCCTGTGACAGGGTTTGAGCCAGGTTTCGGAAATTAGAGCTATGTCTATGTCGTGGTCGTTCAGAAATTCAGTGAATTGTTGCCTTTTATTCCGAAGGCTACATGCGTTCCAATGAATGATTCGGAGTTTATTCTTTCGGCCCCACCTTCTTCAATATTTTTATTGATGACTACCCTTGCCCCGAAGGAATGTCCATACATCTATACGCAGACGACGCCGCAACTCTTGTCTCAGCCTTCAACTTCGATACCATCTATCTCAAACTTCAAGAAGCCCTGGTATTCGTTAATATTTGGTGCAACGAATGGCGGGTTGAATTGAACCCACAAAAAACCGAAGCTGTACTCTTCTCAGACAAAAGACTAAAAGTGAAGAAGCCCTTAGAAGATCTAGGCTTCCCTGATGACTCCATAAAATGGAAGGACAGCGTCCGCTACCTGGGCGTCATCCTTGATCAACACCTGACCTTCCAAGAACACGTGCAAAACCGAATAAACCTCGCAAAAGCAGCCCAGCACCGACTAGCACTACTTTTAGGGAGCAAGAGCAAACTATCCCTACACTGCAAACGTACCATATACACGTCTATTATAAGACCAATCCTAAAATACGGCCACCCAGTCTTCATAACCGCAAACAAAACTACACTGAAAAAAATCGAAAGTTTCGAAAACCAGGTATTAAAGAAAATAATAGGTGCCCCATGGTTTGTCAGAAGTAGTATCATCAGAAAGGACCTCAATTTAGAAAATATAAATGATTTCATAATAAAACAAGCTTTCAACTTTTACGATAAATCTGAAAATCTCGAAAATATTACATTCAGAGAAGCCTGTAACTATAAAAACCTAAATAATTGCAATCCGTAATTTAATGAATGAAAGGAAGAAAAAATTGTTTGCAACAAGTTTCTTTTATTCTTAAATTTGGCGAGCTTTCAGGCGTTAGCCTATCATCAGGCCGACATCGCAAATATATATAAAATAATACAAAATCTAAACTAAATATAGGCGTAGAACTGATCTTACCGGAAATAAACAAATCGTAATAAAATATATCGTATACACCGATACATGCAAATGTGCCGAAAACTTTAAAATAAAATAAAATAAAAAATTAAAAAAAAAAAAAAATTTAAAACTATGAAATTTGAGATGCGCTAAGATTACATAAAAAGGACTAAAATAAGATTTGGAATTTACAATAAGACAAAAAACCGACTATGAATTTATACAACTAATTTAGCTATGGGATATATGAAGGTACTGCTGTGGTAAATCGATCCTTCTGTTAATGCTCTTTTTATCGTTCGAAACCAAGGATTCTAGTATAAGTCTATTATGTTTGGAGAATATGTTTCGGAAGTAACACTTGACCTCCTGTAAGTGTTTTGAGGAAATTTGGGATTAGGCCTGTTTTTGTAGGCTCTCGATCCATCGGCCAATTAGTCAGACATCCAATCACGAAATCTCAGGTTAAGACAGAACCGAGTGACCAGCAAAATGCGGTTTATTCATTATCTTGCCAACAATGTACCGCTTCTTACGTGGGGGAAACCGGCCGAACTGTCGGTACCAGAGTTAAGGAGCATATCAGAAACGTAAGGAACCGAGATAGCAGATCTTTTATATATCAACATGAGGATTCTACAGGCCACCATTTCAACCTACAGGAGGTCAAGTGTTACTTCCGAAACATATTCTCCAAACATAATAGACTTATACTAGAATCCTTGGTTTCGAGCGATAAAAAGAGCATTAACAGAAGGATCGATTTACCACAGCAGTACCTTCATATATCCCATAGCTAAATTAGTTGTATAAATTCATAGTCGGTTTTTTGTCTTATTGTAAATTCCAAATCTTATTTTAGTCCTTTTTATGTAATCTTAGCGCATCTCAAATTTCATAGTTTTAAATTTGTTTTTTTTTTTAAATTTTTATTTTATTTTATTTTAAAGTTTTCGGCACATTTGCATGTATCGGTGTATACGATATATTTTATTACGATTTGTTTATTTCCGGTAAGATCAGTTCTACGCCTATATTTAGTTTAGATTTTGTATTATTTTATATATATTTGCGATGTCGGCCTGATGATAGGCTAACGCCTGAAAGCTCGCCAAATTTAAGAATAAAAGAAACTTGTTGCAAACAATTTTTTCTTCCTTTCATTCATTAAAAAAGCCTGTAACTACAAACAAGAACTGAAGAGAAGGAAACCAAAGCCAAGGCAACTCCTATATCGGTTGAGAACAAATGTAGAAAAATGGAAAAATCTTAAGAGAAAACACGTTAAAGAAAAAAATAAATAAATAAATAACAGAACATATTAGAAAAGAGAACACACCGATTTAAAGACCGCGCGCCAGGCTCTAACCTTGTAAAGATGTGAATACCCTGTCAATGTGAAGAACGTGTACATATAATTCATTGTTAATATCATAAGCTAGGTTGCTCTTTTTGAGCGGCACCTAATAAAGTTATTTTTGAACTGGAACTGGATTTCGTCTTACATAGACTCGTTCTGGAGCCCAAGAAAAAGAGAAAAAGTATCAACAAGAAAAATGGCCATCAGATATATAAAGTCTTGGTGAGAAAAGGCAAAACAAACTCTGTGTGTATCTTTTAGGCATCTTTTTTTTTTATTATTATTTTCTAAGGATATTCTCAGCCCAACTGCAGAACTGGTAGTTTGAGCTCATCGATCAGTGACTCAGAGAGATGCGCGTAAATGTTTTACTTTTATAGGTATGTGACGCTATTAATTTAATCTTACCTTCTGAAGTCGGGAACAATGAAAAATATATGCCCTATCTTGAGCACGCGGCAAACCATTAGAGAGTTAAGTTGTTCTTGTTTGTTACAATTCTTTAATGTTCCTTGATTCTAGTCGAAATTTCTTGAAAAATATTACCAATTTTAGCATTACTGCAATTTTAAAAAGCGACCTCTAAAATCGGAATCTGTATCTTGCAGCCGTGATGTCACACTGATCAATTCCTTGAACCTTTGCAACGTGTGGCTTTTGAAACTAGAACCCAGTTCTTGCAGCCGTGGGGCCGCCCTGATCAATTCCTTGAGCCTTCGCAACTTGCGGTCTCTAAAACCAGCGGCCAGTTCTTGCAGCCGTGGGACCTCCCTGATCAATTCCTTGAGCCTTCGCAACTTGCGGTCTCTAAAACCAGCGGCCAGTTCTTGCAGCCGTGGTGCCGCCCTGATCAATTTCTTGAGCCTTCGCAACTTGCGGTCTCTAAAATCAGCGGCAAGTTCTTGCAGCCGTGGGGCCTCCGTGATCAATTTCTTGAGCCTTTGGAACGTGCGGTCTCTAAAACCAGCGGCAAGTTCTTGCAGCCGTGGGGCCTCCGTGATCAATTTCTTGAGCCTTTGCAACGTGCGGTCTCTAAAACCAGCGGCCAATTCTTGCAGCCGTGAGGCCGCCCTGATCAATTCCTTGAGCCTCCGCAACTTGCGGTCTCTAAAACCAGCGGCCAGTTCTTGCAGCCGTGAGGCCGCCCTCATCAATTCCTTGAGCCTTCGCAACTTGCGGTCTCTAAAACCAGCGGCCAGTTCTTGCAGCCGTGGGACCGCCCTGATCAATTCCTTGAGCCTTCGCAACTTGCGGTCTCTAAAACCAGCGGCCAGTTCATGTAGCCGTGGGGCCGCCCTGATCAATTCCTTGAGCCTTCGCAACTTGCGGTCTCTAAAACCAGCGGCCAGTTCTTGCAGCCGTGGGGCCTCCGCAATCAATTCCTTGAGCCTTCGCAACTTGCGGTCTCTAAAACCAGCGGCCAGTTCTTGTAGCCGTGGAGCCGCCGTGATCAATTCCTTGAGCCTTCGCAACTTGCGGTCTCTAAAACCAGCGGCCAGTTCTTGCAGCCGTGGGGCCGCCCTGATCAATTTCTTGAGCCTTCGCAACTTGCGGTCTCTAAAATCAGCGGCAAGTTCTTGCAGCCGTGGGGCCTCCGTGATCAATTTCTTGAGCCTTTGGAACGTGCGGTCTCTAAAACCAGCGGCAAGTTCTTGCAGCCGTGGGGCCTCCGTGATCAATCTCTTGAGCCTTTGCAACGTGCGGTCTCTAAAACCAGCGGCCAATTCTTGCAGCCGTGAGGCCGCCCTGATCAATTCTTTGAACCTCCGCAACTTGCGGTCTCTAAAACCGGCGGCCAGTTCTTGCAGCCGTGAGGCCGCCCTCATCAATTCCTTGAGCCTTCGCAACTTGCGGTCTCTAAAACCAGCGGCCAGTTCTTGCAGCCGTGGGACCGCCCTGATCAATTCCTTGAGCCTTCGCAACTTGCGGTCTCTAAAACCAGCGGCCAGTTCATGCAGCCGTGGGGCCGCCCTGATCAATTCCTTGAGCCTTCGCAACTTGCGGTCTCTAAAACCAGCGGCCAGTTCTTGCAGCCGTGGGGCCTCCGCAATCAATTCCTTGAGCCTTCGCAACTTGCGGTCTCTAAAACCAGCGGCCAGTTCTTGTAGCCGTGGGGCCGCCGTGATCAATTCCTTGAGCCTTCGCAACTTGCGGTCTCTAAAACCAGCGGCCAGTTCTTGCAGCCGTGGGGCCGCCCTGATCAATTTCTTGAGCCTTCGCAACTTGCGGTCTCTAAAATCAGCGGCAAGTTCTTGCAGCCGTGGGGCCTCCGTGATCAATTTCTTGAGCCTTTGGAACGTGCGGTCTCTAAAACCAGCGGCAAGTTCTTGCAGCCGTGGGGCCTCCGTGATCAATTTCTTGAGCCTTTGCAACGTGCGGTCTCTAAAACCAGCGGCCAATTCTTGCAGCCGTGAGGCCGCCCTGATCAATTCTTTGAACCTCCGCAACTTGCGGTCTCTAAAACCGGCGGCCAGTTCTTGCAGCCGTGAGGCCGCCCTCATCAATTCCTTGAGCCTTCGCAACTTGCGGTCTCTAAAACCAGCGGCCAGTTCTTGCAGCCGTGGGGCCGCCCCGATCAATTCCTTGAGCCTCCGCAACTTGCGGTCTCTAAAACCAGCGGCCAGTTCTTGCAGCCGTGGGGCCGCCCTGATCAATTCCTTGAGCCTTCGCAACTTGCGGTCTCTAAAACCAGCGGCCAGTTCTTGCAGCCGTGGGGCCTCCGTAATCAATTCCTTGAGCCTTCGCAACTTGCGGTCTCTAAAACCAGCGGCCAGTTCTTGTAGCCGTGGGGCCGCCGTGATCAATTCCTTGAGCCTTCGCAACTTGCGGTCTCTAAAACCAGCGGCCAGTTCTTGCAGCCGTGGGACCGCCCTGATCAATTCCTTGAGCCTTCGCAACTTGCGGTCTCTAAAACCAGCGGCCAGTTCTTGCAGCCGTGGGGCCTACGTGATCAATTCTTTGAGTATTCGCTAAGTATGAACTCTAAAAGAACGACCAAATATTTGTATCTTCATGATTTCCTTGAGCTTTCTCAAAGTGTTTGCTGAAAGCCATTGTTTCTTTTCATATTGAGTATTAGGTTATTCCTGGCTTTGAATTCACACAATCCTTCTATTATTTCTATACATTCTAGTTTTTTTTAAGTTCATTAAAACTGTCCAGTAGCTATCTGAGAAAAATTCCTTTAATTTAATTACATTTTAAGCCCCATTGTTACTGGGTTTGCTATAACAACCCATTTTCAAATATATTTATATTTTTATAATTATAAAATATATACCTTTTATATAAACACACCATATCATACCATTTACTAACTGCTCTATCTATAGAATGAAGAACTAAACCGGAGCTTCACTTCTCTCAATTGATTGATTGACACATCACAAAGCAATTAAAACTTTCATGTTTAGAATACAACAACTCCATGCTTGGAAAATATTAATCAAATTCATAACTTTTTTTATAAGGGTTACAAACGCCATTTACAATTTTAAGGTAGGATAGTATTTATGTTATGATGCATTAGCGCGCCATCTGTTATCAAAATTCGAAACTATTATAGACGCGTATGATTCTTTTTAAAAATAAACAATTTCTACTGTCCTTACTGCAATGGAAAAATTAATGGGAGGGCCTGGCTCATCAGTAGTGTACCCTCCCAGCGGTTCCGTCAGTTTCGAAAAAATGCAATATAACAGCGGTATGGTAAATTACAGTGGCGAAACCGCTGGGAGGGTTCACCACTGATGAGCCAGGCCCTCCCATTAATTTTTCCATTGCAGTAAGGACAGTAGAAATTGTTTATTTTTAAAAAGAATCATACGCGTCTATAATAGTTTCGAATTTTGATAGTATTTATGTATAAAAGAATGGCCTTTTTTGTTTATAACAACGCATTAAAAAATGAATTTGATTGATAATCTCTGCGTGAAGCGCCTAAATGCATATCAATGGATATATACCACAACACCAGGTTTGACAAATTTAAACAAGGTTAAAACTTAGGTTGTTTTTTTATTATTATTAAAAGTTAATGTAGGGGCAAATTCAACAATATAAATCTGCGCACTTTGCGCAGAAAAATTCGATTAATTCTTAATGTATTCTTAATGCATTTTAAATGGAGAAGTGCCCTTTATTGCACATAAACTCTTTCTTTCTTTCTAAAGAGTAAAATCTACAGAAATTTTTTTCTCAAAACAATTCACGGTATCCATAAAGATAAAGGTCGCCTCTCCCGTCAAAATAGACGTAAAAATTAGACGCCATATAATTTGCTGTATGTTACAACCAGTCACTATAAGTCATTTTGACAAATTAGACTTGAGACAAGATTTTAGAGAAATGGCTTATCTTGAATGGAGGAGATGCTTGTACAGTTAATCACCCATGAGAGACCAATCTGATTCACTTCCCTAAACGACAAAATTTGTAAAAAAAAAATAATGACTTGGTCGAACGTAAACAAACTTCTAATGAGAGAACAGGAGTATCCATGTTTTGGATGTTCTTATTGGAAGTCTACTGTACTCTACAGGGTCGCCAATAAGTCCTGAACCCTTTTATTATTTCATTAAAAATTAAAAGACAAACTTGAATAAAAAACTATAACTATTTTATTTTAGGTAATATATTAAAGTTTTCTTTCAAATATATTCAAATTTAATAGTTATTCAAAATGTCCCCGTTTGCTTCCAAACACAATCTAAGTCTTTTATGGACATTTTGACAAACAAAAGCACATAAATCTGCATCAAGATGACGTGAAATTTCATTTACTCTAAAGTCTTGGGTTTTCGATGATCAACTTTATATTTTAAATAAAAACCCACAAAAAATATATACCGGAGTAAGATCAGGTGGCCGCGCAGGCCAATCAATGGGTCCACGGCGCCCCATCCATTTGTGAGGGAATTTTTTATTGAGAAATGTTCTAACAATGTTTGAGAAATGGTCAGGTGCACCATCCTGCATGAAGTAAAAGTTTTTCTAACCAATTTTGGCTGCATAAATTCTTCCAATACTTCAAATAATTTTCACCATTTACTTTTTCATTGAAAATGTAAGGCCCAGCTATTCCTTCCCAACAAATTCCACCCCAAACAGTTAAGCCAGGGGAATTAATTTCCTTCTTAATTTCTACATTAGGATTTTCTGAAGCCTAATAAACACAATTATGCCGATTGACATGGCCATTCAATTTTAAAATAGCCTTATCAGTCCATATTATTCGATTAGGCAAATTTTCCTCATTTTGCATCATTTCAAATATTTTTTCGCAAAATTCCATCCATCTATCCCAATCAGCTTCATTAAAGCATGAATTAATTTAGGAATATAGGGCCTATAACCAAGATCTTTTAGCATTCTTTGAGTGGAGGTCTGGGTATTTTTAGCTCTTGACACAACCTCCTTGTTGATTTTTGAGCAATAGCTTCTAAAGAGACTTTAACTAGGTTTATATTAGTTTTACAGGTAGCAGAGTGTGGTTTTCCTGATCTAGGGAGATCTGCCACACTACCGATAGTTTCAAATTTTTAATTATCCTTGTTATGGTTGATTTAGAAGGTGCAGAAGACTCAGAATGCTTTGACCATTGGCATAGAGTTGTGAAACTACCATGTTGATAATAAAGTTTGATAATTGTAATTCTTTCTTTAATATCGAGGGATGACATTTTCTGAAATAAACTTGGATTGAACCTGAACACACACGTATGTTAATTTGATAAATATAAATAATGTATAAGTTAATTTTTTTTAAAATGGTATCTGCTGTACTATGGCATACGATAATACATCAGACTATTGAATCCTGGGTCAAAGGGTTTGTCAGTACAGTTGGAATTCTCAGAAAAGGAGGACTTGAATGTAGAATTCATTTTTAAATTCTTCAAAAAAAAAAACAATTTTAGAGATGTAAATGAATAAAAATATTGATTTAAAAATGCAAAAAAGTTTATTTTCCATGATGGACATAGTCAAAGAACTAGAAATTTCTTGACTTGAATCAGATTTTGTCTTAAATTCAAAATATCGAATTTATAATTGTATTACAATAAAATTGTATCCATAACTGTAAAATCCTAGTCTTAAATAACTTTTAATTTCAAAATCTGGTAGAGGTCTTTCTCCGACTCTAGATAAGCTGATGTCTGGTTTGTAATTAGAATGTTTAGTCTAAAAATCTATATATAGACATATTTTTTTAGTTTTAATGATCATAACTTTATTTATATACAGCCTTATCTTAAAAGTCAATGTATATATATATATATATATATATATATATATATATATATATATATATATATATGTTTGTGTGTGTTTGTTAGCTATACACGTGTCTTTAAAACATAAAAATCTGGCTAAAAATTTAATAGTATATAGAGTTGAATCTGGAAAAACTTAGAGTAAAATTTTCAGGTATCTATCTCGAATATCCTTGGAGTTATTAACCAATTTGGCTTTAACAGGGGCACTAGCTACACCCTGTATAAAGAGCTATCTCGCGCTAGAAACTGCTCGATATCTTAAATGAACTTCCGAGATCAACCCTGAACACTCGCTGCATCGCCGCTCTTCGCTGGAGAATCCAGCTCTGTTGTTTTCTCAAGGAGAATGAGATTGGCATCTGCTTCCTGCAGGAGACCAACGTCATGTCCCTGGACGACGCAGAAGATCTCTGCCACGGCTACAGCGCCGTCGTTGTGCCCGCAACGACCACAGGGGGATCAGGCGTCAGTGCGATCAGGAGTCTACATGACGTGAATCAACGCCCACGTCTCTCATGTTCCTGAAGAGCGGTGCCGCCAGCTCCAGATCATCGCAGCTTTGGCGCGTGAAGAAAGTGCGTGGATTCTCGGTGACCTGAACATCTCCGAGGAGTCTGCGAAGGACCTGGCACCCAGTTCAGCAGAAGCCCTCGTGAAGCTCCTGGACCAAGCCGACCTCGTCGACGGCGCCACCTTCTTCCATGCTGCATTGGAGCACACCAGGGTTGCCACTATCGGAAGTCGGGTTGACGCGCGTCTTTTTTTTCTGGACAGAACCCACTTCTATCAGGCTTCTTCGATCGCGTCTCCCAATACCAAACTAAAGACTATGCCTACCGGTCCATCGTGCCGTCCTGATCCAAGTAGGAGACCCAGCTCCTACAAGACTTCCCTGCATCGGCAAGCTGAAAAAAATATATAAAAAGATAAAACAACATGATTACACATTTATTTTCAAGTATTTTCAAAATCAACAGAATTCACAGCATGAAATAATTGAAAACGTCAATATACTAAGTTATTCATTTTGTTTGCAAAATCATTATTTATTATAGTGAAATGGATATTTTTTGTAAATTTTTGAAATACACCTATCCTCCGATTTACACGGTACTTGTTTTACACGTTTTCGCTTTTACACGGTTTTCCAAATAAGTTTTTTTTTTGTTTTTACGGCACTATACTAAATGCTACTGTGATTGAACACATGCGCTGTGTACGCATCTCACGAGGAATCCCGAGCTTATGTGCTGACTACATATTTTAACCTGTCAATGCATTTTATTTTTATTTCTGTGTACACCTATCCCCCCATTTACACGTTTATACTGTTCGTGTTCGTTTAAAAAAAAAATAAATGGTGATCGACTGAAAGGAAAACAATGGGGGAAATAAATGCACAGAAACACAGTAAAATAAAAGGATTTATTTTAAAGATTAAAAACAAAAGGGATAAAAAAACTATTACACTTATATATATAGAATTATGGTTGTATTTAAAGATTAAAACAGAGCTAAAAAAACTAGATAAAAAAGGTTAAGCAAAAAAAGTAAAGTAAAATTAAAGTAGTCTTAGGGAAGGAAGACAAAAATAAATGGCGGGGGGGTGTCGAGCGTTTGTTTACACAGTACCTCGTGGCAGCACCGTCGCAGGCTTGGCTTGGCTTGTGCGATGTCCAATTGTCGCGCGTTGGTTGTCTAATTGTCACGACTCGTTGGTTGTCTAAGGCGTCTTTTCCGCTCTCAAGTTACTGCTTGAGGGATACTCCAATGCGTTCTCTCCGTCCACAAGACGCTGCTTGCAGGATAGCTTGACGTCTTTCCTTCCACAAGACGCTGCTTGCAGGATAGCTTGACGTCTTTCCTTCCACAAGACGCTGCTTGCAGGATAGCTTGACGTCTTTCCTTCCACAAGACGCTGCTTGCAGGATAGCTTTTAGACGTCTCTCCGTCTGGCAAGGGAACTCAACTTTCCCCTCCGCTTCTAACAAGGGAATCCTGCCAACTGACCAAAAAAAAGAATGTAACATGACGCTCCGTCGTCTCCGCCCACGCCGACCTTTGCCCTCGGTCGGTCCAAGCTGGGGCTATCTATAGATATAGATGTCTTGCTCGTTGTCTCCCTTCACCTAAGACCTTCCTTCTATGTACAAAAAGTAAAGGATCTATAAAATAGTTTTAACATCTACCGTGTAAATCGGGGGATAGGTGTATAAGATTTTAAATTAAATATAATTGTGGCTATAACGATCTTGAAATTTTTAATTGTGTTTCCTTATGCAGATAAAAGTAAAATTTGTTTAGTAAAGAAATACAAATGCAAAAATGTTTGACTCAGAAATAAATTATTGGTAATTGATCTTTTCAGAAATATATATCTTATAATTAAAATATTCTTCTCACTCTCGAAAATGAGTACTAAATTATTCTAAAATTCTTGACAAAAATGTAAAAACAAAAGGCTAATTTAAAATTATTTAATTGAGTTGCCTCTAGTTCTTAAATATCCTAATTTTAAAACCGATTCTTTGTGACCCTTGTGAATTATTTGATGCATGTAAACCTACGTTTCATTAAATATATATATGATGGCCCTTTATATTTTGGTTTAGAGGCAAACAAAAAAATCCTCTACCGTCGTTGCCATGCTAAATATTTTAACTTCTTTTTTTTTTTTGTTCTAAAAAGATGTTTTTGTGTTCAGTAAAAATTTACAAAATATGTAATAAAATTTTGGAATGGAAATACAATAATAATTAATTCTAATTTTTATATTTCCGAATGTTTCAAAAACATAAAAAAAAAAAAAAAAAAAGATTATGGTCAAATATGAATATATTTTCAATTTTGCTTGTTTACAAAATAAAGATGGTACGCAACATTTGTCTGCTCCTGGGACATTTGTCACCTGCGTTTAAATACTTCTGTTTAGTTCCATTTTTCATTTTAAAATACCACCGAGATGAATTATTCACCAATTGTGGTAAGATATATTTGAATGTTTTTGAAACTTGTAATTTTATAATTCTCTTTCTCTATCCCCTCTCCCACTCGTATATATCAAGTTTAACACTACTCCAAAAAATTAACATTATTGTAGTATTTTGTTTTATATTTTCTCATATTATAAAAATATTTATATATATATAATTTAATACAGTTCATTTTTCCAATTAAAAACCAATACTTTTCATACAGAAGCATCTTAAAAATTCACTTCACTTTTGCAGTTTATTTCTCAACAGATTAGCATCATATTAGCAGTACAAGCCACCTTGTTTATCACACCTCTCTGCCCCCCACATATTCCTTTCTTCGACATAAAATGCCTCTGATCAGCTAATGGAACATCTGTCTTTGCATTCATGTTTCTTACCTTCCTACTAACCTAAACTAACCCAAATTACCTTATTTAACATGTATAATTGGGCATCATAATACTTTTAATATATATTTCATTGTTTTCTGCTCACGAGCTAATCAAATGAGAATTTTTACATAGGGGAATAAGGAATGTCAAATACTGTAAGACATCTTCCTACTCCATCTTATCAAAACAAACAGTTAATTCCTAATCAGGGACATAAACAATGAGGGGGCTACTAAAGTGTGCTCTCATCCAGTTAGGTTAGGTTAGCAAGCCAACACACACTGCCCCAATCTTTCTATAAACAATTAAGTAGGGCTATTCCTGTATATACAAGAAATGAAAGTATATAAGCACGACTGTTTCTTTTCCACACAAATCAAACATCAACTGTCCATACTATGATGAAAAAATATTGGGAGTGCTTGGCTCATCAGCGGTGAACCCTCCCAGTGGTTTCGCCAATTTTTTTTTTTTTTTAATCTACCAGACCTTGTATATAGATGGCGCATTATTGTTTTATATTAATTACTGTATATATCAACCAGTAGATGTTTCTCACCACAGATGTAAATAGCTTGTTTCTCATTGGCTGCTGATGAATAATCCTCATTTCTGATTGGCTGATGAAAGCCATATGCTGCCATGACTATCACGTTATTTCCCAAGTTTTTAAAAAAATGACTTGGTATTTCATTTAGACTAGCTTGATCTATAGAGGTTTGTAACTGCTCTTCCTCTAAGTAAACTATATGTCCCCTTGGCAGAGCTGACTGCTATAGGGCGCGTCCCCAGGTGGCGGATAGGGGAACGACTTTCAGATATGAAAGCCAGCTGCGAAACAAGCAGAATAACTCTGACGAATAAGCAGTCGCGGACCAACAGCAGCATTGTTAGAAGAGGAGTAGACCTCTTTAAAAATCCTGACTTTAACTGACCCGGTTGATAGACCTCAGCAAGGGTCCCACTCCAGGGATACGGAGGAGCTGCGTCTGTACTCATGTTAGAGTCGGCAGTAAAGGCGTCTGCTTCCATGTTAGGAACGGCCTCAAACTACAGGCAAAGTCAGACTTTCACCAAAGTGTGCCTGGATCATGGTGCCATGATCAACGAAAGCTGCACCCCTACACCCCATTCCATGAGATCTTAGCTCGAGGAGCATGAACTCATGGAATTCGTGTAATTTTTACACAAGGGGATAAGAAACAACAACAACAACAAACTATATGTCTAACATGGAAACAGCAATTTGATCTAAAATAAAGCACAATTTGGATTATAGCTACAAGAAAATGAGAAAGTCTCAAGCTTTACAAGCTTGACACCCTAATATGATTGAGTGGAGATAAGAAAGAAGAAGAAGAAAATAAGACCTAATCCAAATAAATTAATAGTGTGTGACATTTCGGTAACAATGCTGTTACTGAAATGTCACACACTATTAATTTATTTTGATTAGGACTTATTTTGTTTTAGCAATTTGATCTAATTTCACACTTATGAGAAAAGTAGGAAGTTTTGTTAAGCAGAAATGCTCGTGTTGTTCGAAGTGTCTTCTTCAAACTTGGAATAATTCACAGAGTAAAATGACCAAATCCACACAATATATAATCTGATAAAACACAATTTGGATTATAGATTATAGCTACAAGAAAATAAGACCTAATCCTATGGTGAACCCTCCCAGTGGTTTCGCCAATTTTTTTTTAATCTACCAGACCTTGTATATAGATGGCGCATTATTGTTTTATATTAATTACTGTATATATCAACCAGTAGATGTTTCTCACCACAGATGTAAATAGCTTGTTTCTCATTGGCTGCTGATGAATAATCCTCATTTCTGATTGGCTGATGAAAGCCATATGCTGCCATGACTATCACGTTATTTCCCAAGTTTTTAAAAAAATGACTTGGTATACCATTTAGACTAGCTTGATCTATAGAGGTTTGTAACTGCTCTATGGATCCTATGGATTAGGTCTATAATCCTTAAGAAACATTTTGGAAATGCCCCTGTTATCTAAATTTCACACACAGTCTTGTGGATTCTGTCTTGTCACCTACCTACTTCTGTATATAGGGATGGTATGTTTACTTAAAAAGATCTACATAGAATCGAAAATAATTTAATAGTAACAAATCCAAGTATTTTTATTTCCAGTAAAGAAATGTATATTAAATTCAATACCTTTTGTAGATATATTTTATATCATATAGCAACAAATATCTTTTAAGAAACTGATAATTTACACTGCGTGACATTGAAAATGGAACACCAAGAAATAGTGGCCAGAAAATTATGCAAATTTCAGGGTAGACGCGCCTAACCGAGTTATGCAAATGATGTAAAATGCGCAGCTCTCGTGCGCACATGGAGTAAGATATAAGGGAAGGAACTTGCAGAAAGGACAGTATTCGTGTCGTTATTTCTTCAAGGAAAATCATTGTAGAAATTTTGTTCTTGTGTCAAAAGACACGTGTAATAACAGAGAATGCCAGGTCATCGTAAACGGAGGCAGTTCAAGCAGACAGACGCTTTTACGAGGGGCATGGTGATTGGACTGAAAAGGGCAGGTTGGTCCATACGTCAAATCGCAGCTGATACACACCTTGGTGCGTCCACGGTGCACCGACTGTGGAGAAGATGGTTGGAACAAGGAAATGTGGCAATTTATAGGAATGTCGGTGCAACCAGAGTGACGTCAGCATGTGTGGATCGGCGTATCCTTCGACAAGCAGTGGCGGCCCCACAAGCCACTTGTACCGCCATCCTGCAACATGTGAAAGACACCCTAGATCATTCCATCTCGACCAGAACCATTTCCCGTCGATTGGTTGCTAATGGCTTGCACTCATGCCGTCCGCTAAGAAGACTGCCATTGACCCCACCGAATAGGCGCCAACGTTTGGAATGGTGCCGGGCTAGATCGACGTGGATGACGGAATGGCACAGGGTCGTGTTCTCAGATGAGTCGCGTTTCTGCTTGTCCAGTGATAGTCGCCGTGTACGCGTGTGGCGTCGACGTGGAGAAAGGTCCAATCCGGCAGCAATTGTGGAACGCCCCACCGTGCGACAACGTGGAATCATGGTTTGGGGCGCAATCGCGTATGATTCCAGGTCACCTTTACTTCGTATTCAGGGCACTATGACGGCCCAACGATACGTTGATGATGTGCTGCGATCGGTGACACTCCCCTACCTTCAGGGGGTACCCAATGCCCTTTATCAGCAGGATAACGCCCGACCGCACACTGCTCGCATTAGCCAACAAGCTCTGCAAGATGTACAGATGCTTCCCTGGCCACCATACTCTCCTGATCTGTCACCAATCGAGCTTGTCTGGGACATCATTGGACGCCGTTTGCATGCCTTGCCACAGCCGCGTTCAGAAGACGAACTGTGGCAAATGGTTGAGAGGGAATGGAGAGCCATCCCTCAGGACGCCATCCGTACTCTGATTGACTCTCTACCTAGACGTGTTGCTGCGTGCATCGCCGTCCGCGGTGGTCCTACTTGCTACTAAGCCGACGCCGTTCTCGCTCTGTATTATGACTATCATTTTGAAATAAAGATCACTTATTGTTCGTCCCTGTCTCTCTCTGTCTGCCGAGTTTCATCACTTTCTGGCCACTATTTCTTGGTGTTCCATTTTCAATGTCACGCAGTGTATATTATGTTGATTGTACATATTACCAGACACTTCTTTGTGACAGTTCTTTTTCTCGTTTTTTTCTCTCTTTCTCATTGTTAATATCATATGTCTATTCTATTCACGGCCTAAAATTATTGTAAACATATGTATAGACAAATGTAAAGACATACATGTATAATAGTGCAAGTGTCCCTAGGGGGACATAGAGCTTTAAATTGAAATAAAATAAATAAATAAATAAAAATATCTATTGGGGGATAGGAAGATTTTTGGCCAAGTGTAAACAAAGAGTGCCATCATGAGACATTTTCATACCCCTTATCAAATTTTGCAATATATAATTAAATAAAAATATTTTTAAAGTTCAATATTTACAAGAAAATAATACCTAATCCAAATAAATTAACAGTGTGTGATATTTCATTAACAGCGCTGTTACTGAAATGTCACACACAATTAATTTATTTGGATTAGGTCTTATTTTCTTGTAGCTATAATCTTTAATCCAAATTGTGTTGTTTCTTATCCCCTTGTGTAAAGATTACACGAATTCCATGAGTTCATGGAATGGGGTATAGGGGTGCAGCTTTCGTTGATCATGGCATCATGATCCAGGCACACTTTGGTGAAAGTCTGACTTTGCCTGTAGTTTGAGGCCGTTCCTAACATGGAAGCAGACGCCTTTGCTGCCGACTCTAACATGAGTACAGACGCAGCTCCTCCGTATCCCTGGAGTGGGACCCTTGCTGAGGTCTATCAACTGGGTCAGTTGAAGTCAGGATTTTTAAAGAGGTCTACTCCTCTTCTAACAATGCTGCTGTTGGTCCGCGACTGCCTTTTCGTCAGAGTTATTCTGCTTGTTTCGCAGCTGGCCTTCATATCTGAAGGTCGTTCCCCTATCCGCCACCTGGGGACGCGCCCTATAGCAGTCAGCTCTGCCAAGGGAATCCAAATTGTGCTTTATCAAAGCTTAATAATATCAAATTTTAATACACAACTAAAATTTTTATTTATTTACAAATAAATGTTCATGCTGAAATGTTTGTATTTAGTAATATTATACATTATATAAAATAGAAGGCTATTAAAATTGTTTACAAAGAGGAATCAACCTCAACTTTTGCCGCGATCGTACGTGTTAGGGTTAAAAAAAAAAAAAAGTCCAAATAAAGGGCCCGTGATGCAACAAAATTTATTTTTTATGCCATGAACTATGGCAATTTTAAAGCCAGCAGTGGTTTGCATGACAGGTTAAAAAAAAAAATGAAATCTAGACTTTAAGAAGAATATGTGGAAACATGAAATAGAAGAAAACACATTAACTTTGAGTCAAAAGGCGATCCATTAATTAAGATTATAAATTGATAGGGCAATAAATTGATGAAGAGGGAGCAATCTCTCGAAATATTTTGAGAATTTTTTTTTTTTTTTTCTTTACAGATCCAGGTACGCCCTTTTATATAACATTAACTTTGTTTGAAAGGGGCAATGCTTGAAGAGTGCTTTGAAGCAACAAGGTATTAGAGCCATTTTTTCAAGAAAACATTGTATTATATAATGTGATAAAAATGTTTTAAAATAATTTTATATCTTTAAATATATAATTAATAAAACTTTTTCTAGGATTTGTCTTGATTTTTAAATTAGACATAGAGGTACATGTATGCTAATGATAAGAAGAACCTATCATCAAATGATTTCTTTTATTATTCAGTATTAAAATAAGGAAATTGGTCAGTTAGGGGAATTAAAACAAAGTGACCATTATTAAGAGGCAGTCTTTTCCTGTGTGTATGGCTGTCCTTTAATTAAATGGTCTAAAAATTATGAAAAGAAAAAAAAAAAAAGCTAAACCTTGGCTATAGTGAACCAAAGCTCTGTCCCGTTGGGGTTCACTATAGAGGAGTTTTACTGTATTTAATACATTTTGAAGGGCAATGCAACAATGTAATGAAATTATATTGTATTTTTTATCTTAGAGACTTTATTTGAAGACTTATAAGGAAACAAGAAAACAGTGATGGCCGATTATGTCACACCTCACTTCCAGCGGTATAGAGTTAAGTTGACTGAAATGTAGCGGCATGTTGAGAAATCCACCAAAGATAAGATGTGTTATCACATGGCCCAGGTGGGGAACCTTCCCACACTCTGTTTACTCAACAACTGTGGAGAACATGTGTTGGCTGACATACTTGATTGTTGCCCTGGGCCTATGTCACTTAAATCTGCCAGGTGGAATCCACATAGAAAGAAAAACATTTTCCCACGATGCTAAGTAAAGTGACACAACTCACTGTTGGCAGCCTCTAGTTTTGACATCTATTTTGACAGGAGAGGTGACCTTTACTTTTATAGATCAATATGCTTATATAGATACAGTATAACCTCGTTAATTCGACACACGCAAATTCGACACTCTACCTTAATTCGACCATATTCTGATTTTCCGACCTCCGGCCTATCAAATAACAAACCGTAATTCGACAGTATCGATAATACGACAGTTCCGATAGTTCGACCATTTTAAAATTCGAATTTCGACAGTTGAATGTTTTTTTACATACAACTTTACCGCTAAAATGATATTACGGCGGCGACGATCGGCGGGCGCCGATAGAATTGCGCCGCGCACTTTTGGTTTCAGTTTAAGTTTCACTTTGCAGTTCCGTTGCGCAACGTCGCGAGTGTTATTGTTTTGTTTGTTTTTTACGCAGGAATTTAGGCTTTGTGCGCTAATTAATATTATTTTCTGTTTAATTTTCAGCATTGAAATATTTTAGTTATTTAAAAATTTACAAATAATTTCCTTTTAAATAAATAAATCTTCATAAAATATGTAGCCACAATGATTATGATAACATTTTATTTCAATATTCCATTTCTGTGTTATTATAAAAGATTTAAACATAAAATCAATAACACCTGCAGCAACAGTAGATGCCTTTAATACAATAAAAACACTTTGTTATTCAAAACACATTCCAGAGGAAGAAAGACATGCATGTTTTTTTTTTAAATAGGCCACCTGGAATACATTCTGAATAGGATTTCAGTGCAAAAACAGAGAGAGAGAGAGAGAGACATCTATAAAGGAATTTTTAAAAAGAGATCTTCATGATTATTTTTAAATTATATTTTTTAATTTTCTTTTTATTTTCCCTATTTATTTCCTTTCAACTGCTATATTCTCTCTCTTCATTTGATTAAAATATTATTTTTAATTATTTATTTCAAAAATATGTAATTTTTGCCATTTTGTCCCTGATACTAAAAGTTGATCATGAAAATAAAAAAATAAATACAAAAAAGTACATACAATAGTTTAAATTAATATCATTAATTTATATTACAAAGCTTTTTTTAAAAAATATTATTTTAGTGAGTTAGATGATTAGCTAATCATCAAACCCTAATTCAACACTTCCTTTAATTCAACCGAAAGCTCTGATCCCTTGGGGTGTTGAATTAAAGAGGTTCGACTGTAAATATAAATTTCCATCTATATTTTGGCCATAGATTTGGCCCAGCCAATCTACTAGCTAAACACCTCTTTGGAAGATTGTGAAGATTCCATTAGATCCCTTGTGGATCTCATGGAATAAAGTCCATCCTGGGCTAAAGAAGGCCATTAGCCTGAAACCCTGGTCTCCAGGTGGAGGCTTCTCAGCTTGCCAAAGCCGGTGTTGTGGCTTTGTCACCGACTCGAGGCTGCTAGTTTTCAGCGACGGTCAATAGATGGTGTATAGTTTTGATGTATATTTCAACAGGAAGGGAAACCTTTGCTTCTATAGAACAATATCCTTCTGGCAATATTCCCATCTATAGATATTTATATTGTAAAAATATGTTTATGAATACATTGAATCCAGGGTATAGTGAACCTTCACTTATAACAACCTAAGGTAATCCCTATTCCATTCTATTGAAAACACCATTGTTATAACGAACTTTGATATTTTAAATATATATAACAAACTGCCCTCTTATGATGAACATAATTTTAGGTCCCAAAATAATAAATTCTTATTAAAATGCTAGACTTAAAACAAAAAAATTAAACTTAATTTAAAAATAATAACAATAAATATTATATTGTAAATAGACAAAAGAATTGCTATAAATTATTAAATAAAAACAAACGATAGCAATGCGTCTCTTTATAAAGAGACGCATTGCTATCGTTTGTTTTTATTTATTAAATATTATATTTAAAATAACATTTTAAATAATAAAATTTTGTGATTTGAAAACAATAAATTTTGCCGCATATTATTAGTTTATATCTAGTTCTCTTTTTTTGCCAAATGTATTATATTTTTACATTACACATACTTTTTATTTAATAGAATATCTTTCATTGCATTCAATGAATAGATGAATAAATGCAATTGGCTTCCAAAATTAAAAAAAAAAAGTAAGAAAAGGCATTCTTAAAAACAAGCCATTATCAAAGCATTTCAGAGTGAAACAATGCAGGAAAAACTTGGGAAAAGTTAAAATTAATGAAATGTAACATCTCTACTATGAGGGCTATAAATAGAAATCTATTAAAAATTACTATACAAAGAGGAATCAACCCCAACTTTTTATTTGCAATCGTAGCGATCGTACGTGTCAGCATTCCCTTTCAGAAGTGTTCTATATCTAGCTAGTTTAAACTAGGCTAATGAACATATAAATAAACAGGCTGGAGATGAAAGGAATAAATAGGAAGCATTAGCGTGCCATATGTTACAAGAAATGTAAACTATTTTTGACATTAATGATTCTTTTTTAATTAAAATAATTTTCTACAGTCCTTGCTGCATTGATAAAAAATAATGGGAGGGGTCTGGCTCATCAGTAGTGAACCCTTCCAGCAGTTTCACCAGTTTAATCTGCCATACTGCTGTAATATTGCATTTTGTTGTTTTCCTTTTATACTGATACTGAAGCTAGACTCTTGGCAAGTGTATTTTAAATGAAATGTGGACATAAGGTTTGAGGACAGTAGAAATAAATTGTTATTTTTTTAAAACCATAAACTAGGGTGATTTTGATGCCAGCAATGGTTTCCATGGCAGGTTCAAAACAAAATGAAATCTAGACTTCAGAAGAAAATGTGGAAACTGGAAGAAAAGTACTTATTAACTTCATTTGAAAGGCAATGGTTGAAGGCAACTCTTCAAGTAACAAAGTATTAAGAGACCTTTGAAAGTCAACTTTGTATTATAGAGTAATATGTTAGTTGTTTCTAAAATAATTTTATATCTTTAATATATAACTAATAAAGCTTTGCATAGGAATTGTCTTGATTAAACATAAATGCACATATATATATGCTAATGATAAGAATGACCTATCATCAAATGACTTCTATTCACCGGATATTTTGTGGCCAATCTGATACTCAGTAATAATGTATGGAAATAGGTTAATTTAGGGAATTGAAACAAGTGACCATTTGGTTAAGAGGTAACTTTTTTTCTGTGTGTATGACTATCCTTTAATTATGTTGTCGTTAGTGTCCTTCAAGTTGAGTTCAACTTTTGGTGACTATATAGACAAATATTATCCAATTTGATCTGCTAGTGACCACTCACAGTTCATCTAGTGACCCTCCAGTAGCTTCCTTGACTTCTAGCCAGCTCATTGCAGGTCTTCAATCTTCTCCTTCAATTTGTCCTAACATCTTTTCTAAACCATTTGAAAGTAGGTCAGTCTTTGTTCACATATTTGGGATTCTAGAGGGGGATCTACCAAGATTCATTTAAGATTGAAATATTTTCTGGGAGTCCAGAACCTAAAAATCAAAAATTAGCTAGACCGTGGCTGTAGAGTGAACCAAAAGTTCAGTCCCATTGGGGTTGTTGACTATAGAAGAGTTTTACTGTAAAGTGTTCCTATCTATCTATCCTTGTTTCTCTGCAAATACTGTATAATGTTCAATAAAATGATCCCTTGTATCAATATTGAGTAAAACTATAATGTTGTTGTTGTCCAGATCCCGGATGACTTCCCCGGCTATAGTCCGCAGCACGTGGTAGTTCCGCCTATGTATCAGGACTCCCTGGAGTGTGTCCTCATCCCCAGGGGTCTTGTGATGGACAGGTGGGAGTTGTTCAGTATGTGCCAACTTGTCCATTCCAACTGGGGTCAAACTGTGAACAGAAATGACATGTACAATTTGGATTAGAAATACTTGATTCTTACCTGTGATTTAGAAGGTAGCAGAGGAAGGATTACATTCCCCACAGAGTTTATATCATACAATAAAGAACCTCATATAGAATATGAACCCTGTAAAATATGTTTTAAATAAAATAATATGTGAGATGTATAAAGAGAGAACAATCTTGGTAAGATTAGGTCTAGTCATGAATGATGTCTTGCCTACTTACATAATGATACAGTACAGTCTTCCATAAACACAAGGTAATAAGACCAAATCCAAATAAATAAATAGTGTGTGACGTTTCGGTAACAATGCTGTTACCGAAATGTCACACACTATTTATTTATTTGGATTTGGTCTTATTACCTTGTGTTTATAATCTATAATCCAAATTGTGCATTATCATTACAGTCTTCCATGAAAGACCGCCCAAAAAACACTGCAAACACAGTCTCTCATCGGAATCTCTGTTATGATAAGTCAGTGATGATAAGTTATGGTGGATTATTTCAATGCATAAATTGGTGTTTTACTTATCATTTATATAACCTCCATATAGGTTTAATAAATAAACCTATTGGAAACCCCATTTTGCAGGTTGGCTCTATAATATAGCTTAAAATGATATTTACTTCAACCTTTTTATTATACTATTTTTTCCAAAGTTTATTTATCAATGCACTGCATGCTCAACACATTTTACTATCAGACCATTAAAAACTTGGCATCAAATAAGCTTTAACACAATAAAAGAAAATAAGACCTAATCCAAATAATTTATTAGTGTGTGGCGTTTCGGCAACAACATTGTCACCATCATCAGACAAAGAATAAAATTGTTGCCGAAACGTCACACACTAATAAATTATTTGGATTAGGTCTTATTTTCTTTTATTATAATCTATAATCCAAATTGTGCTTTATCAGCTTTAACACAATAGAATTTCTTGAATATGGATGACAGCAGGTCACCGAAATGTTGGAATAAAGTATTTGGAAACAAGGTGTAAGTGAATCATTTTTATAACTTCCACCCTCCCAAACATTCTTTATTATTAAAATATCAGTTTTGTTAAAATGAAAAATACACAATCTATCAGTTACACACATTTAAATAAATTTTATTAATCTTTACAGAGCTCTTAAAAGTGATAAAGCACAATCTGGATTATAGAATATAGATACAATAAAATAAGGCCTAATCCAAACCAATTGAAAGTTTGTGATGTTTCGGTAACAGCATTGTTACCATCATCAGACAAAATAATAAATGTGAAAAATATCACATGTTCTTAAATTTTTTGTATGCATATTCTTTTGTCTGTGATGATGGTAACAATACTGTTACCAAAACGTCACACACTATTAATTTTTTTAGATTAGGTCTTATTTTTTCTTGTATCTATATAAACTTGATAACAGTACTATTTAAGAACATGCTGCAGTATTTTTCTCATAATACGAGTGGTGATAAGGAATGAGGCATCCATTAATGAGCTCTACTCATTCCCCCAGCAGACACCATTAAAAGTCTCAAGCTTTATAAGCTTGATACCCTGATATGATTGAGTGGAGATAAGAAAGAAGAAGACATTATTGACTCATCCATTGATGAGCTCTACTCATCCCTGGCAGACACCATCAAAAGTCTCAAGCTATATAAGTTTGATACCCTGATATGAATGATTAGAGAAAAGAAAGAAGAAGACATTTTTGACTCATCCATTGATGAGCTCTACTCATCCCTGGCAGACACCATCAAAAGTCTCAAGCTCTATAAGTTTGATACCCTGATATGAATGATTAGAGATAAGAAAGAAGAAGACATTATTGACTCATCCATTGATGAGCTCTACTCATCCCTGGCAGACACCATCAAAAGTCTCAAGCTCTATAAGTTTGATACCCTGATATGAATGATTAGAGATAAGAAAGGAGAAGACATTATTGACTCATCCATTGATGAGCTCTACGCATCCCTGGCAGACACCATCAAAAGTCTCAAGCTCTATAAGTTTGATACCCTGATATGAATGATTAGAGATAAGAAAGAAGAAGACATTATTGACTCATCCATTGATGAGCTCTACTCATCCCTGGCAGACACCATCAAAAGTCTCAAGCTCTATAAGTTTGATACCCTGATATGAATGATTAGAGATAAGAAAGAAGAAGAAGAGGAATGAGGCATACACACAGTAAATGTATATATAGATGGCCATCATCAAAGTTGAGTAAGAGAGTTAGCGAGTCACCACTGTGATAACAAAAAGCTGTGGTGATGTCCCAGAGTGGAGAAGCTGGCCCAGGACATCATACAAGACCTAGATGGCAAGTCCCTGGTGGCCCTCTGTGTCCTCAAGGGCGGCTACAGGTTCTTCTCCGACCTTCTGGGCCACATGCCCGGGGTGCAGGTCTTTCCTGAGTTCATCCGCCTCAAAAGTTACCAGGTAAGAGGACCCTTTCAACTATTCTTCCTGCACTGAAACAGTTTGAATAACCTTAATATAAAATATTCTGCATTACCATAATACTGTAGGTTAGAATTTCATTTAGAGTTTTCATAAGTCTTCCTTCACTATAAAATAACAATGAACCTGAAGACTTGTGTGTATTATCTTGGGCCAAGTGGAGAGAGATTACCTAGGTACCATTGATATACAATTGAGGTTACAGTTAAACCTGGCTATTGTTGGACGAGTGGTTTAGACTGTTGGTTTTTGACTGCTACAGCCCTGGGTCGAATTCCGCACTTGGCACTTTTTTTTTTTAATTAAAAGAAATGCTCCAATGACCACCAATTCTTGCAAAATTTCAACCACACCAGCAAGTGACCAAACTGGGCTCTGGCATACTTATAAGTGCAAACTTCTTTTCACACATGTGTAGAGATGTGGTGCACTTACAGTGAGAGCAGTCACCAAATTCTACCACCATAATGACTTGTACCAAGTGTACTTGGGATAATAATAAATAAACTTGCTATAACAACATCACCTGGGACAATTGTTGATGCTGAGGTTGGACAGCAAGGTCCATTTTTGATTCTGTGTTTGGGCAACAAGGTCCATTGTTGATTGTGAGGTTGGACAGCATGGTCCATTGTTGATTCTGAGGTTGGACAGCAAGGACCATTGTTGATTCTGTGTTTGGGCAACAAGGTCCATTGTTGATTCTGTGTTTGGGCAACAAGGTACATTGTTGATTCTGTTTTTGGGCAACAAGGTCCATTGTTGATTCTGTGTTTGGGCAACAAGGTCCATTGTTGATTCTGTGTTTGGGAAACAAGGTACATTGTTAATTCTGAGGTTGGACAGCATGGTCCATTGTTGATTCTGTTTTTGGGCAACAAGGTCCATTGTTGAATATGTGTTTGGGCAACAAGGTCCATTGTTGATTCTGAGGTTGGACAACAAGGACCATTGTTGATTCTGAAGTTGTACAACAAGGTCCATTGTTGATTCTGTTTGGGCAACAAGGCCCATTGTTGGTTGTGAGGTTGGACAGCATGGTCCATTGTTGATTCTGTGTTTGGGCAACAAGGCCCATTGTTGATTCTGAGGTTGAACAACAATGACCATTGTTGATTGTGAGGTTGTACAACAAGGTCCATTGTTGATTCTGTGTTTGGCAACAAGGACCATTGTTGATTCTGTGTTTGGGCAACAAGGCCCATTGTTGATTCTGTGTTTGGGCAACAAGGATCACTGTTGATTGTGAGGTTGGACAGCATGGTCCATTGTTGATTCTGTGTTTGGGCAACAAGGTCCATTGTTGATTGTGAGGTTGGAGAACAAAAGGTCCATTTTTAATGCCTTTATCAAAAGGGAGTGTTGTTATTTTGCAAATGAATACATGCCATCATCTCTCGCACTTTACAATACATAAGTATTTATTAAAAATAAAAATTCTACGGTAAAAGAGAATTTTAAATGGCAGAGCACTCTTTTTTGGAATGAGAAAATCAAATATACATTTCTTTAAAGGTAGTTTGCGGTATTTATATGCTCCAGGAACCTGGGTTACATAAATAATACATCTATTTTTGTTTATTCCATAATACAGTAAAATCCCTCTATAGTGAACCCCAATGGGACAGAGCTTTTGGTTCATTATAGCCCCGGTTTGGCTATTTTTTTTTTTACTTTTAAAAATTTGTAAGCCATATAATTAAAGGACAGCCATTCCCACAGGAAAAGGCTGCCTCTTACTAGTGGTCATTTTGTTTTAATTCCCTTAATTGGCCAATTTCCTTACATTAATACTGAATATTAAAAGAAATTATTTGATGATAGATTCTTCTTATCATTAGCATACATGTACCTCTATGTTTAATTTAAAAATCAAGACAATTTTAAGACATCTTTATCATATTATATAATACAATGTTTACTTTGAAAAAGCACTCTTCAAGCATTGCACCTTTCAAATAAAGTTAATAAGTGTTTTTCTTCCATTTCATGTTCACACATATTCTTCTTAAGTATATATTTCGTTTTGTTTTGAACCAGTCATGCAGGCTTTAAAACACGATAGTTCATGGCATAAAAAGATATTTTTTGTTGCATCACGGGCCCGTTTATTTGGACGTTTTTTTAGCGCTAACACGTACAATCGAAGCAAAAGTTGAGGTTGATTTCTCTTTGTAACAATTTTTAATAGCCCCTTCCATTCTATCTCTTATAATAGAAAAGTTTTATTTTCTTATTTTAACATGTTCTGAAATTTTTTGCCTGTGTTATTTCACTTTAAAAGTTCTGAAAACGGTCTATTTTTTAGTAATAGCTTTTTTTAGAATGCTTTTATTTACTTTTGTTTTCTTTATTTTGGAAGCCATTTGCATTTTTTTCTATTTCAAATTTGATGGTTGCAAAGATATTCTATTTAATAAAAAATATAATGTGTAAAAATTATACAAAATACAGCTAAAATAGAATGTAAATAAAAATAAAAAATGCCGCTAAATTTATTGTTTTGAAATTGCGAGCTGAAACATGCACAAAATTCTGTTGTTTTAATTTTTTTAAATTTCAATTTTAAGTTTGTTATAAGCATAGTATTTTAAATAAATTTTATTATTTTGGGACTTAAAATTGGTTCGTTATAGGGGTAGATTGTTATTTTAAAAATCGCAAAGTTCGTTATGACGATGGTATTTTCAATGGAATGGAATCGGGAATTGCCTTAGGTTCGTTATAAGGGAAGGTTCGCTATATCCAGGGTTCATATCAGCAGGATTTTACTGTATTTGGGCACCCTATTTTCTTGGTATATCAAGAAAAACCAGCTATGCATATAATTCAGGCTGCTGGCTCTTGGGTGGTGCACACAGTATAGTGCTGCTGTACCTCAATGACCACAAATTTTGTCCAAGAGGTTTCCTGATGAATCAAGAAATGGTTATTTAAGTCAAAATTTGTCCAAGTATGCCGAACATGTGACAAACATACTGACGAGGTCCAACAGCCTGAAGCACATTGGTAGTTGGCTTTCTCTTGATTTATCAAGAAAATGAATTGGCCAAAATGATTGAATAAACTTAAATCAAAGTTTAGTTCAATTTAACTCCACTAGCTATCTAGTAGCCTTTGTATTATGTATAAAGTAATTGTATTATGTATTATTGTGTATTCGCTGTAATAATATTTTTCACCAAGCAATAAGAAAAACACAAACTTTTGGGACAAACTTATATATAGAACCTCTCTGTTTTAAAACTCACTATTCAGTGTAAAATTTCTCCAAAAGTTCCTCTCTGATGGTTCCAGGATGACAAGTCTACCGGACAAGTCCAAGTAATGGAGCAAGATGTCCTCTCCCAACTGGAAGACAAGGTAGATATATCATCAATGGTCATAACCTCAGAATACATACTGCTATAGCTGCTTTAGCTTTCATTATTCCCAAGATAAATGTATAACCAAGGTGTATTATGACTCCTTATAGTGTTCATGTCTATATAATTACAACTTACATTTGCACTTGAAGGGTTCCAAAACTACGATAAGGCACAATTTAGATTATAGATTATAAACACAAGGTAATAAGGCCAAATCCAAATAAATAAATAGTGTGTGAAGTTTCGGTAATAGTGCAGATACCATCATCAGACAAAAGTACTGAATCTTCATTTCTTCAAACATTCAGTACTTTTGTGTGATGATGGAAACAATGCTGTTACCAAAACGTCACACACTATTTATTTATTTGGATTTGGTCCTATTACCTTGTGTTCCAAAACTACCTTTGCTTACTCATAATGCTGACTTAGATGTATTTGTAATCAAGAGATGCCATGATGGCAATTTTATTTTTTAAATTTCTACCTCCATGTACATTCTGCTCTTGTAGGCCACTATCTTAAAAATAGCTTTGTGATTGTTTATCTGATCATTTATCACAAGAGAAGCTGCTCGACTTGTGTTACACCACCAAGAGATGTCTCACCATTGGTACTAAATTTTATAGCCATTTAAATTTAAGTGGTTGGGATTTAAAAAGGTTGAATGGTAGGAAGTATTGAATTAAAGAAGTTATATACTGTACTGGACAAATGACCCCAGGTTTTACCTCCTGAGTTTGTTTTTAACCTTAGTTTTATAAAAAAAACATCCTTTCTTTTTTAAAAATCAAATATCAAATAGGCTAATGGTACAATTTGGATTATAGATTAGAAATACATGTATATATAATAACAAGGCCACATCCAAATTAATAAATATACATGAAATTTTGGTAGCAGCATTTTGCTACCTTATATCAAATAGGTTAATGGCACTCATCTCCCAATGCCTATCATGGACTTTTGCCTCACATAAGCAACCAACCTGCCAGAATTATACCTATGCAACAATCTTGTCATAAAAACTTTTTGGCAACACTTGAAGAAGTGATGTCTGAAAATAAAAAGGCAGTGGAAGCAGAAGTTCCTTCTTCAGACATCCTCTGATATAAATTTCCTTGTTGACTGTTCCTTTGGTAACTGACTCTTATCACCACACTCACAAATTGCTTGCCACACGAGATATTTATTGTCAAATTTTCCAACTTCAATCGTAGTTTCTGATTCAGGGAGGATGTCAGCTGAAATGTAGTACTTGGAAGTGTTGAGAAGTCAATCTTGCAGTAGGTTTCATCGTCGATGATCAAATGTTTTTTTTTTTCTCTCTTAGAAAGTCTGAGTTTTCATGTTCTTGTTTTAATGGATGCTTTCTGATTTTCAGAAACTCTTGGAACTTCTTGTTTTTTTTTTTTGTGGGTCTTCATACCTCCACATTGCATTGTGTTTTGAATCATTCCAATGTTTGTTCCTCATTTTCATGACATGCTTCAGGTTTTACAGATTGTCTCGATGATTTTTGCATCCAGAGCAGGATCACTGGGACCACTTTTTCTTTCCGTCCAGGCTTTATTTCAAGAAAGGAAGTCTCAAAATAGTTTTTAGAATCAAAGAAATTGATCTACGAGACATCTTTAAAGCTTTTGTAATCAATGCGGTTGGACATTGCGGACTTTCAAGCTGTTTGGAACTCAAATTTTGACGATGTTCTTTTTGATTAATTATTGTGAATGATTGAGAGCTCCAAAACAAATTATTATTTTAACACACTTTAACCCTTAACTGGACGGGTTGGGTAGTTCTGCCCATGCATAAATTTAATATAGGAAAAAAATATATTTTTCGTTTACCTAGAGCTACCAGCTTTCATGTATTCTAATTTTACAATGATACAAACATTTTCCATCCATCGTTTATAAATTTCAGTTTTGGGAGGGGGGTTAAATTTGCATGTGTGGGCGGATTCCGCCCAGCCCGTCCAGAAGCGTGAGAATTTTTTGTGTCAGGGTTAGCTCGTGGCTCATACTTGAGTCTCTATCTTCCACTATTTTTAGCTTCCTTTTTATAAAATAACACTTCTTTCTTTGGATAAGTAGAATAATCAATCAAGTCAACAGAGAGAACTATCCCTGCCAACCCAAAATATATATGTTTTAGAGATTAGTCGACCACACTTTGGAAGAAATATTCCAGCAGACAATTGATTTACTTCGGTAGAATTAGTTGATAAGTTGAAAGAACATGGCCTTACATATATATTTAGGATGGATGAGAAAGAACAAACCTCAGATTCCCCACAATTTCAACCACACCCTAATAGAGAATCAGGAACCTCTATTTTTGGTTTCTCTGGAACAACCACTTTAGTCTCCTATGTTCCAAAAAAAGAAAAAAAGAAAATCTGTAATCAGATTGATAAAAAAGGTAAAAAAGAAAGGAGTAATTTTATTGTTGATCTTGGGAGAGCATTGACTGATGAACACCTGGCCACACGTAATCTCAATTCTCTCCCACTGCAATTACAGACGACAATTCAAGAAGAATGATGGTTCAAGTAAACCAAGTGAAACTACGATGCCACAACAATCTGATACTCCAAAAAGGTGCTTCAAATGTCCATCAAAAAGCGCAGTGAAAAATAAAAACCCTTTGCTCTGTATGTCAACTAAGCGTTTGCAATAACATTTCATTATAATTTTTGAAAACTGTAAATAGATTATATTCAGAATTTTTAAAAGGAAAATTATGTATATTAACTATATATTAATTAAATATTTTTTAAAATATTGATTTCAATCATTATTTAGCGCTTATTTCATAAAGTTACATAGTTGGGTTGAATCTACCCAACCTGTCCAGTTACGTAAGAAAATTCCACCCGTCCAGTTAAGGGTTAAGAATCAGGTTCTCCAACAGTGAGGCTTGTGTAACTTGCACGTGATATTAACAACACTAAGTTATATTTTGAAGCTATTTTCTTACACAGACCTTGAAACATGGTTAAGCATGGTCTCTTCTTGAGGTTGTCTCTCATCCGAGACTATGTTTGGGATGAAAGATTCCTCATGACTTAGCTTCTCTGACATGACTGAGTTTCTGATAAGAGACCATTTCCAGCAAAGACCAAGTAACAGAATTCTTACTGAAATGTCGCACTATTTATATATTTGAATTTGGTCTTATTACCTTGTTTGTCCAAATGTACCTTATCATTTCATCTATACTGTTGATAAAATATAATTGACTCCTCTGTCTATTTTTGTAGAAATTTCTACCTCAAGGACAAGAGAGTTGGTTTTGGTCATCACCAGGATGAAGTTGAACAAACTTATCCTGGCTTTCATTCAGTCCCCTTTTGTGTCAGCCATCCCATTTGTTGAAAAAAAGAAAAGATGGAAAAAAAAGGAAGAAAAATTGAGAAAGAAAGAAATTTGTGTATCTAACTATAGTACTAACATCAGCAATAGGCTGGTGGTATTCAGGAGGAAGTGAGTGACAAGATCTGATGAATTTAACATAATGAATTTATTCCAATAAGAAAATATGATATATATAAAAATAAACAAACTATCTCCAATCTGAGATATTATCTTCAACTATCCTGCCGATCACTAATCTTCTTTTTTTTTTTGTCGAGAAGATCCTCTTCTTCTTTCCCTCTTTGCTTGAATTTCTTGTCTTTCTTTTTTCAGGCTGGCTTATCCAATTCTTAAATTTCTTCTACCGGAAGCTCTGAAGTGAGACCAGTTCTCTTCCTCCAGTCGTCCCGCCAACCAATCAATTCTTTTATAACTAACCAAATCCTTATAAACTGAATCAATCCGCCGCCGGCCATCCTCCCGTCCTTTTTATACCTTGCTTGCGCAATGTCTCCTCATTGGCTCTCTTTGTCACGTGATCAGCAAATGATATTATACAAATGAATTAGCTTTAACACCATTAATATGTTCCCCAACCTCTATCAGAAATTTACTCACACACTCGGAGGCACAAATAGGGGTTTTCCATTCATTAAAATTCATATCACAAGGTAATAAGACCAAATCCAAATAAATAAATAGTGTGTGACGTTTCGGTAACAGCGTTGTTACCATCTTCAGACAAAAGTACTGAATGAGAGAATTTTACCACAGCATGCTTTTAAATAGTTCAAGTTATCTCAAGTGTGTAAACAAGATAACAGATAAGAAGATATTTATCTGATAAACAGATGGGATAAACACCTGCTGATTAATATTCTTAGAATTAAAAGTTTTTTCAAATATAATTAAAAGCATATCTATAAATATCATTTATATTTCCTCTTTCTTCCATTATGTTAATTGTAGCACATTTCTTTTGAATGAAAAATGCTTCTTTAAATTGTCTCTTAAAATAATTTTTCTCATAATCTAGTATCTTTGTTTCTTTTAGGTTAAAATTATTATGTCCTGTGATTTTTCTATGTTCTACAAGTGCAGAATTCTCAATTTTATCCCATTTCAGAGCATATTCATGGTTTTTCATTCTTTCTTTTAAAGTTCTGGATGTTTGTCCTACATAACATTGGTCACATTTTTCACATTTCACTTCATAAATTAAACCTGCTCTATTTGGTATGTGAGTGTTCTTATGGTTGTTGATATATTGAGAGATAGGGTTACATGGTTTCCATGCAATGTTTATTTTTTCATACTTTTTGAATATATTAGTCAAATTTCTTGCAAACTTTCGGTTTATAAATGGCAATGTGATAAATTTGGCTTCCTTGTTTTTGCACCTTAGAATTTGAATTAAAGTATTATTCTCATATTTTTGGTTCATGTCTTCTATTATTCTATCTATCAATTTGATGGGAAAATCTTTATTGATTAGTACTTTTTTGATGTTGTTAATTTCTATATTTCTTTTAGTTGTATCATTAATGAGTGTAAAAGCTCTATATATAAGAGCTTTTACTAATCTTACTTTTTGGCTGAAATGGTGCTGTGAGCTAAAGTTCCAATAAGTTCCTGTATGTGTTGGTTTTTTGTATATAGAGGTTGTAATGTTGTTATTGTTGTATGATAAGTTCATGTCCAGGAAATTTATTGATTTGTTGTTATCTACTTCCATAGAGTAATTGATATCAGGCAATATATATATATATTTATTTATAAGATGAATGGTGATTGTTCTTTTATTCTTGAAAATATAGTTTTGAATTTGTGTCTTCCATTTCAGAGTAAATACCATTGTTGTCACTCTCTCTCTGTCTGACACAAATATTGTAAATGTTGCCAGTATGTAGATGTGGTGATGTGTGCAACAGAATGTGGTAGTAGTGGAGGATCTAGTAGATACTGGGCGGAGTCTCAGCACCCTCCTGGAGCTCCTCCCACAATACGGCCCTCGGTCCGTCTCATTGGCCAGGTGGGTGGGTGATGTCAAGCCTCCCCTTTCCTACCTCTGAGTTGTCCACAGCCTCCTGTTGAAGAGGACACCCGGGGCCACGCTGAAGCCTAGGTGTAAGTCTGCTCCTGATGGTTGAATCCATTCTTAGCTGAGGACACAACTGTAGCTAGTAGCAATATAGATGTGATAGAAGGGGAATATAAGAAGGGGAATACCTACAATCTATGTATATAATATCAAAATAATTATAGACTTTCTAAATTTTTATATTTCCCATATAATGATAAAGCACAATTTGGATTATAGATTATAAACACAAGTTAATAAAACCAAATCCAAATAAATAAATAGTGTGTGACATTTCGGTAACAGCGTTGTAACTGAAATGTTACACACTATTTATTTATTTGAATTTGGTCTTATTACCTTGTATTTCCCATATAACTTTGTAAATTGGAATTTATTTACCCTCTCTTTTTTTCCACTCCTTTTCTATATCTCTCAGGAGAATCTGCATATAAGACTAAAGGTATGGATTGATAATAAAAGGCATATACTGTTGAACCTCTCTCTAAAGGACACCTCGTTGTAGATCAAAATGTCCTTTAGAGAGAGGTGTCCTCTTAAGGGAGAGCAGCTAATTGGTAAAAATTGTCATTTTGAATCTGAAAACTGCCCTTTGCATAGAAGTGTCCGCAAGAGGGAGTATCTGTTCATGGGGTTCTACTGTATGAGATCAATTATTCCTATTTGAACCAATATTTTGGGCTTTTAATAATATACACTCGAACCTTGTTATAACAACATTACCTGGGACCAAGATTTTATGTTGTTATAGCCGCATTGTTTTTAAAAACCACAGTTAAAATAATTAGGCACTTAGAAATCGGAACCTTAAAACCACGATGCTATAACTGTTATAGAAAAAGGCTGTCACAATGAGGTCCCATTGTATGTCTTTATTGTCTAAAGATGTAATTTATTAAAAAATTTCTAATTTGAAAACAATCACTCATGTAACCTTTACTTGACATTTTACCAGCATTATTGCTCTCATTGGAAGATTGAAGAAAGTCAAACATTGTATGTAGTAATGTTTCCTTTTGCAAGGTTAACATGCAAATTAAAAAATGTATAACAAAAATAAGGTAACAAGACCCAATCCAAATCAATAAATTGTGTGTGTTGCTTCGGTAACAGTGTTGTCTGGAGATGGTAAAAATGGTGTCACTGAAATGTTATGCATAATTTATAGATTTGGTCTTGTCACCTAATGTTTTCAATCTATAATTCAAATAGTACTGTATCAACACTACACCAAGGACATTCTGGCCATGGTAATTACTACTGTTTATACTAGCACTCACTAGGGGAGTTGGACTAAGGATGGAAACAGAGTTTTTAGATGGCTCTTGAATGCAAGTTTTGAACCAGGGGATTTCAAATTGTCGAAAATGACACTTTAGATCAGTGATTGTCTCTGTTGTTCTGGTGAACCGGCATCAGCTCATGGGAAATTTTGGCTGGTCCTTGCAGAATTTTACCCATCACATTTAGAAAAAGAATTAGATTTTTGTAATTTTGTTCTTCAATACCTCGAAAGTTTTTTTTGTTGTTGTTGTTTAAATAATGGTCTGCAACATTTTTCACAAATTTACTGGTCTGAGGACCATATAAGGATGAGAAACCATGCTTTATATTTTTAGGAGAGAGGCGTGTGGCTGGAGGCGGTTGCTCGCGTGCCCCTTTTCTAAACCTATTTGTTATGGCTACATCTTTTCTCGTGGACTTAACGGTAACTTTTTACAACATATTTATTCTTACTAACTTTCATGTATAATTATTTTTACATGATTTAGTTTTGTATAATTATTTCCCATACTTTCCTATCGTTGAATTTGCATACTTTTTGTTCTTGAAGATCATTTAAGACAATAATTTTTAGTTAGAAGGTGCTCTTCCTAATACCATTAATTTTTGTATAAACGTCAAAAGTCTTCTTGGATATTTTATCCCACTACATCAGGCCACCAGCACAACAATATCCATGGTGCAAAATCACACAGCATTCTATGACAAAAAAAAAAATAGAATGTATAATCTTTCACTGAGCATCATTGGGGGTCGGTGGAAGGCTGGTTAAACCGTTTGGTTTTCGACCACTACGACCCGGGTTCGATTCCCGCATTGGACACTTTTTTCTGTTAAAAAAAAAATGCTCCAATGGCTCCCCAATTCTTGCAAAAGTCCAACCCCACCAGCGAGTGCAAGTAACCAAACGGGGCTCTGGCACATTTGTAAGTGCAAAGTCGAACTGCTTTCACATGTGTAGACATGTGGTGCGCTTACAGTAAAAAGCAGTCGCTAACTACCCACCATGATTATCATGGCCTGTACCACGTGTACTAGGGATAAGCAAAAAAAAAAAAAAAACTGAGCATCACCCACCCGAGTGGCATTTCATGGCATGAATTGTCCAGAATTGTGGTGTGTCTCCTATAGTATCTCCATAGAATATTTATTAAAACCTATAACCTGACTTGTACAAACAAGTGTTGTGTGTTGAGCAGACTGTGGGTTTGAAGTACCCAACAAGTTCATTGTGGGGTACGCCATTGATTACAACGAACACTTCAGAAACATCCAGGTAGAATCCTCATGTTGTACAATATTGATACATTACCTCCATGAGAGAAAACTAGAGGACACCTTTCTACAAAGGACACTTTGACTGCAACTAGGTGTTGTGCTTTACAGAGAATTTGTAACAACATGTGTCCTTAGTGTGCCATCTTATGTACAAGATATGAAGCCATTTTTTCCCCTTTCTTTTATAAAGCAAACACCATCCTACTCTCTTTATTGCGATGAAAAATATTGGGAGGGCTTGGCTCATCAGTGGTGAACCCTCCCAGTGGTTTCGCCAATTTAATCTACCAGACGGCTGTTTTTTAGAGATCTAATACTGTATTGGACGATTCTGCTTATATATGCTATACTGAAGGGTGAAATCTTAGAGAAATGGTATTCAAGCAAACTATTTATAAGTAATAGCGGACCCGCCCGGCTTCGCCCGGGTTTTACCCGAGTAAAAGTTTGTCTAACGAATCTCTCGATAAAGTGAACATTTTTTTCCCGGTCCCTTGAAAAATACTCGATAAGTTGAATAAAATCAATAGTAATTGGTTCCCTCGGTAATTGGAAGTTAAAGGAATAGTATCTTGCCTTGGAATTGTATCATTATTCTTGTATGGATGTACCCGGCTTCGCCCGGGTTTTACCCGAGTAAAGGTTTGTTTAACGAATATCTCGATAAAGTGAACATTTTTTCCCGGTCCCTTGAAAAATACTCGATAAGTTGAATAAAATCAATATTAATTGGTTCCCTCGGTAATTGGAAGTTAAAGGAATAGTATCTTGCCTTGGAATTGTATCATTATTCTTGTATGGATGTACCCGGCTTCGCCCGGGTTTTACCCGAGTAAAGGTTTGTTTAACGAATCTCTCGATAAAGTGAACATTTTTTCCTGGCCTCTTTAAAAAATACTCGATAAGTTGAATAAAATCAATATTAATTGGTTCCCTCGGTAATTGGAAGTTAAAGGAATAGTATCTTGCCTTTGAATTGTATCATTATTCTTGTCTCAAATAAATTGCCGTGTCATCCTGAATTTTGTCTTTCCTAATTTTCTACATTACAAAATCATCGTATCATCATGATAATATTTAGAGCAGATTGTTGAATTATAACAGATAAATTAGAATATTTATCTTGATTATTTCTAGGCGAAAAGTTATTTCAAAAATTTTATTTGCTAGAAACCTTCCCAGTACTATACTAAATAACTTTCCAAAGTTTCATGGCGATCCAATGAGTGGTTTGGTCAGGCATAAAGGACAAACAAACAAACAAACAGACACACATACATTCATTTTTATATATATAGATTCTACTGTCCTAAAAGCTTATGTCCATAGTTTGCTTGAATACCATTTCTAAGATTCCACCCTTCAGTATAGAATATATAAGCAGAATCGTCCAATACAGTGTTAGAGCTCTAAGAAGCGGTCTGGTGGATTAATTTGGCAAAACCGCTGGGAAGGTTCACCACTGATGAGCTAGGCCCTCCCATTAATTTTTCCATTGCAGTAAGGGCAGTAAAAATTGTTTAATTTTCAAAAGAATCATACGTGTCTATAATAGTTTCGAGTATTCCAATCTACCTTTAGTTCCCAAACATCTGTTGTTTATTCCCCTTATATCAATATTTGTTTGTTTGTTCCAGCATGTCTGTGTTGTCAACGAGGCAGGAAAGAGAAAATATGGATCAGCATCCTATCAAGCCGCACTTAAGAAATAATTGGAGCTTTCATACAGCCTCTCTTCATCCAAGAGCTCTGGTGGTTTCTGCCACAGTCAGATTTAGAATTTGTAGTGGTGTTTTTGTTGTGTTTTTATATAATGAGGGTTGATTCTTATTTAATGATTGTTATATTTCTATAATAAAATATATATTTATTACTCTGTTATCGTAAGGTTTTATCTATCAATATATGCATAAACCATAAAATAAGTTAAATTACAGTTATATTGAGTTCTATCTCAAATGATAGGTATAATTTAGATTTTATAGATTAGAACTATAAGGTAATAAGACCAAATAAATTAATAGTGTGTGACATTTCAGTAACAACGCTGTTACTGAAATGTCACACACTATCTTCTTCTTCTTTCTTATCTCCACTCAATCATATTAGGGTATCAAGCTTGTAGAGCTTGAGACTTGACAACCATCATGACTGGGTGAAGTAGAATGCGTCTGCCTTTGTCATTAAGACTGGGAGCACTACTCAGTGGCAAGCAGACTTAGCTCCAAAAGAAATGGCCGCCTCTGACATGAGGAACAGACACCATGTGCAGTCGCTCCTAACATGGAGTACAAACACTGCTCAACCTGTATCCCTGGATTAGGAGCCCTTACAGGGTACTATCAGCCGGGCCAGCTGAGCCCAGGTTTTTTAGTGAGCTTGTTACTGCTCCCCCTCCTCCTTTTTCATCCGGGCTTGGGACCGGCAAAGGCGGAGTTTCACACACTATTAATTTATTTGGATTTGTTCTTATTACCTTGTAGTTCTATCTCTTATCTCCCTTTCTACATAGTCTCTGCCACCTTGTCTCAGTGTAGAGACAGTCTTGGATTGAAAGTAGATAGAGTTCCTGAGCCACCACCACCACATTTGTGCAATATAACTATACAGCCACAGTACATTATAATGAAGAACACCCCAGTCCATTAATACCCCTTGTTATAAGGCTATGGTGAAAAACTGCCTATGCTATTTAAATAATATATTATTAGCATAGTTTTTTTATTATTATTATCCCATTTTATAATTATACAAGGTCATAGAGACTAAATTCATAGATCAAATTCACAATCTTGGTAGGGTTGAAATGCAGGTCCTGTCTTGAGGCTTCCATACATTCCAAGAGGTGGTCTGGTGAGGCCTCTTTGGTCCTGCAGATGGTGCATTGTGGGAAGGTCTTTACACCATCCTTGAAGAGGAGTGGTCTTGTATGGCCAGTTTTGAGTCTGGAGATATAGGTTGCTGTCTGTCGGTTTATCCCACATACCTTTTGGTTCAGTTACCAATAATGGAATGTTGACTAGCATAGTAATCTATACTATATACACTAGTATAGCAAATATGTCTTTTACACATTTTTATCATTAGAGAACAAAGAAATTCTACAAAAAACATTTTTCATACATTTAAGATGTGTCAAAACTATAGACATAAGGTAACAAATGAACAAACTGTACATGAGATTTCAGTAACAGCATATTGTTGCTATCTTCAGACAAAAGTACTGGATGGTTCATTGAAGTATATAAATAACGATATGGTACTATTTGGATTATAGAATAGAAACATAAGATTACAAATACAAATGAACAAACTGTTTTGGCGTTTTGTGCAATCAATACTTTTATCTGAAAATGGTAACAATGTAATTATTGAAATGTCAAAAACAACCAATCACTTAGTTTTGTTAATTTGTTTTTAATCTATAATCCAAATGTTTTATTAAGTATTTTAAATCTTTAAAAATATATATTTTGTTTTTTGAATAATCACATGTGTTCAGATGGTTTCCATCCATTGGGTAATGAATTGGATGCCACATGTTTTGAAATGTTAGTATATCCTTTTATACATGGTTGTTTCTTATCGCCTTGTGTAAAGATTACACAAATTCCATGAGTTCATGCTCCTCGAGCATCATATCTCATGGAATGGGGTATAGGGGTGCAGCTTTCGTTGATCATGGCACCATGATCCAGGCACACTTTGGTGAAAGTCTGACTTTGCCTGTAGTTTGAGGCCGTTCCTAAAATGGAAGCAGACACCTTTGCTGCCGACTCTAACATGAGTACAGACACAGCTCCTACGTATCCCTGGAGTGGGACCCTTGCTGAGGTCCATCAACCGGGTCAGTTGAAGCCAGGATTTTTAAAGAGGTCTACTCCTCTTCTAACAATGCTGCTGTTGGTCCGCGACTGCTTATTCAACAGAGTTATTCTGCTTGTTTCACAGCTGGCCTTCATATCTGAAGGTCGTTCCCCTATCCGCCACCTGGGGACGCGCCCTATAGCAGTCAGCTCTGCCAAGGGTTTATACATGGTATAATTAACATTATCCTCTTACGCTGCTATTTACCTCAACCTGCTATTTATACATGGTATTCAGGTAAATAGCAGGTTGAGGTAAATAGCAGCGTAAGATGATAAATTCTTTTTCTCACAATGGATGCCCTATGGGTCTTCTTGTTTCTTAACTCTGAGGTAGAATTCTTTTATTGTTAAGACTGGAAGCATTCAATATCAAATGGCCGCCTCTGACATGAGGAACAGATGTGTCATTTGCAGTTGCTCCTAACTTGGAGAGTACAAAAGGCTGCTGTATCTCCAGAGTCCTCACAGGGTACTATCAGCCAGGCCAACTGAAACTAGCTGTTTTAGTGAGATTGTTACATCTCCTCCTTTTATATCCAGGCTTGGGACCTGCAGTTGTCCTAAGTGTGATGACTTGGTGTTGGCAGCAAAAATATTTCAGCTCTAGGTGGCAATATGATGTAACTATGTGTGCTCTAGCCTTATAATAATGCACTGGGCATTGTGTAGTTCAGACAAATGTAAAATTCAAATGGTAAAAATATTGCTTGAAGATATTAAGAAAATTTCACACAGATGATCATCAATGAGTATCTTTTATTGAATCATAAAATAGGTAAAATTTTAAGCCAAGGGTTCATTAATATCACATAATACATGGGGGATGGTGGACCAGTGGTCTAAACCGTTGGTTTTCGACCCCTACGAACCGGGTTTGGATCCCGCATTGGAAATTTTTTTTTCTTATTAAATAGCATTTAAAATATATATATACAGCAGAGTATCACATGAAAGAACGCCCAAAAAACACGGCAAATCCGGTCTCTCTAGGAGACAGTCTCTCATCAGAGACTGTCATGATAAGTTATGGTATATTCTTTCATTGCAAAATTTGGTGTTTTACTTATCATTTATATAACCTACATAGGTTTAATAAGTAAACCTTGTATGGAAAACACCATTTTGCAGGTTGGCTCTATAATATAGTTAAAAATTATTTACTTCAGCCCTATTTATATTGAATTCCAAAGTTGGATTATCAATGCGCTGCATGCTATACTTGCTTTAAATATCAGGCCATTTAAAACTTGGTATCAGCCTCATCAAATTTTTTTTTTTGCTTACCCTAGTACACATGATACAGGCCATGATAATCATGGTGGGTAGAAGTAGGCAGCTGCTTTTATTGTAAGTGCACCACATGTCTACACATGTGAAAAGCAGTTCAACTTTGCACTTACAAATGTACCAGAGCTCCGTTTGGTTACTTGGTGGGGTTGGACTTTTGCAAGAATCGGGGGCCATTGGAGCATTTTTTTTTTTAAATCAGAAAAGAGTGCCCAATGTGGGATTCAATCCCGGGTCGTAGTGGTCGAAAACCAATAGTTTAGTAGACCATCCTTCCACCGACCCCCTTCAAAATTTCTTAATATGGAAAACAGCAGGTAGCTGAAATGTTGGAATAAAGTATTTGTTGAAGTAAATCATCTTTACAACTCCCACCCTTCTATATTATTGAAATATCATTTTTTAAGTGAAAAATACTCAATCTATTAGTTATATACATTATAAAATAATCTATTTATCATTACAAGGCTCTTAAAAATTCACTAAAAGAGAATCGGCTAAAGAGAATGCATAAATTATATTTGACATGTATTTTAACTCTTAATTAAATATTTTTCAACTCCAGTCTTATGAAAAATTGCCCCAAAATAAAATAACTTTTCTAATTTTATAGTTATGTGTGAATAGACTCATGTATTGTTTATAATTTGTGAAGTCATTCAATGTTTTTTTTTTTGAAAACTAATTGAAAGAAAACTTTATCACACACTTTATAACACCCAAGATTTTCTAATAGACCAACAAGGAATAATAGTTATTTGTCTCCTCAAAGTTTGATTAAAATTCAAAAATTATTTTTTTTTTCAATAATTCTTTGAACACTACATTATATAATGGCCACAATCATCCAAATTAAAATTTTCATGAGTGAATAATCCTTGCATATTTTTTTCTTATTTTTTCACATTTTTCAGTTGTTTCCATTTTTAATTTGCATCATTTTGTAAACTTTTCGAATAAACAACAAAGCTTTGAATTATTTTATCAAAATATATTGTTAAGTAGTGGCCCCAATATTGGAAATATTTTGAATTGCATATCGGACATTTGTACATTAACATATTAACCATTTCATTTTCTGGATAAAAGTTATTTTTTATTTATATAATAGTATAATCTGTTTATAAAAATTGTTGAATGTTCCATTTAGTTCTTCTTATTTTTGATAAAGTTTTAAGATTCGGCTTTAACAATATCTAATTCTTTGCAATTTGTCGATCGCTAACACCAAATGTCATTTATTAAAACATTTTGTTAATTGAAAAGTTATAAACCTTTATATTTATAATTTATTTAATAAATTGTAAAATAAAGATTGCGAATTTCAAGGTGAATAATCTACAAAATATTTTATTAAATAATTTCAAATTTATTTAAAAATGAAATTATTATTAACGGTCTCTCATGAGAGATAAAAATATATTTTTAGTGGTCGTTGGTTGCTCAACAGAGACGGTCGTTTATGAGAAACTCGCTATAGTAGGCTTACAAGGGAAATTCATTCATGCCTTACAAGGTGGTCGCTCATGAGAGATAGTCCTTCATGAGATGAGTCCCTCATGAGAGGCTATTCTATATACAGTTACGAGCGTCGTTCCTAATCAGTCATCTCTGTCACCGTTTGCTTTTTGTTTGGAATGGCGCCCTCCTATTGGTTGGCTACGATCACGCCACCTTTGCCCCCCCCCCCCCATCATGCCACCCCCACTCGCTTTATCGTTTATGTAACTATTGTGTTGGAGCGGGTCGCTCCTTAAATAAATGCATATATTAGTTAATAACTAAATGGAATCCTCTCTTTCTTTTTTCCAGTATGAGACGCCTACGGAAGCCAACAGTACATAAACAGAAAAAGCACATAGGCTATAGTTATTAACTATTATATGCATTTATTTAAGGCGCCAATTTATAATTGTAACAAATAGTATTTGAATAAAAACATTCAATCGGGTAAAACACGGGCGTTGCCCGGGTCATTCGGCTAGTACTGTATAATTAAAACCTATTTTTCTACAGCCCTTATACTGCAATGATTAAAAATTGAGATAGGGAGGGCATGGCTCATCAGTGGTGAGCCCTCCCAGCGGTTTCACCAATTTAATCTCCAGACCACTTCACTATTGTATTAGACTGAATTTCTTATTAAATATACCCTGCATTTGCTATTGAGTACAGTAAATTGGTGTTTTGAAGAAACTATAGACATTTTCTTCTAGGACTCTATAGAAATGTATATCTTAATTAAGGATTTATAATTTCAGCATAAGGGCTGTAGAAATAGGTTTTTATTACATATATATTTTAAAAGAAAAGTAGCGATAAAAATATAGTACTAATTTTTAGTGATAGAGGGGGCTAATTTGATTATAATATTCAAAATCACATAATTCAGTAGAACAAATTCTCTCTAAAAGACAACACATAGGTGCAGAGCCAAAGTCTCCTTTAATGGTGAGGTGTCCTTTTTTTTGGAGAGCAGCTAATTGGTAAAAATGGTAATTCTGGTAACTGTCCTTTGTAGAGAGGTGTCCTCTAAGCAAGAATATTCTTTCTTGGAGGTTCTAATGTACGAGACACAATATCAGGTAACTTATATACCACTCACAGGATTATATTTATATATATATTTGGTTTAGGAAACTATCAAACTCCGCCTTTGCTGGTCCCAAGCCCGGATGAAAAAGGAGGAGTGGGAGCAGTAACAAGCTCGGTAAAAAACCTGGGCTCAGCTGGCCTGGCTGATAGTACTCTGTAAGGGCTCCTAATCCAGGGATACAGGATGAGCAGCATTTGTACTCCATGTTAGGAGCGGCTGCACATGGCTTCTGTTCCTCATGTCAGAGGCGACCATTTCTTTTGGAGCTAAGTCGGCCTGCCACTGAGTAGTGCTCCCAGTCTTGATGACAAAAGCAGACGCATTCTACTTCACCTAGTGTGGAGATAAGAAAGAAGAAGGAAACTATCATATTGTGCTTGTTAGTTTTCACACAATACCAACTATGTAATTATAATTCTATGAGTTACATAGAAGTGTCTCATTGATAGGCCTGTGGATGAGCTCATATGTGGGTTGAGAGCTCGCCCATTTTTATGATTCAATAAAAGGGACTTATTGTGTGTTGGTGGGCATTGAAAAATTTTATTTTAACTTATCCCAAGTACATGGTATAAGCCATGGGTAGTTAGCCACTACTTTTACTGTAAGTGCAGCACATATCATCCCATGTAGAAATCAGTTCCACTTTTACACTTACAAATGTGCCAGAGCCCTGTTTGATTACTTGCACTCGCTTTTGGGGTTGAACTTTTGTAAGAATTGGGAGATTTTGAGAAAATTTTTCCTTCAGAATATAGGGCCCATGTGTTCCCAGGTTGTGGCAGTTTGATGGCTCCTCCACTGACCCCCAAGTTTTATAAATATTGTAAAATAAAACTTTACATCAAAATTACAATTAGGTTTATAGACATTACCTTAAATTATTATTTTATTGAGAAAATTGTCTTCCAAATATATAGATCCATAGTAACAACAATTAAAACCTTTTCAAAACCATTTTAGAATGATTTTTAAAAAGATTAACTTTACTCAATATTATATGCTCTTCTACAAGGTTTATGAGAAAAAAATTCTTTCAGTCCTGAATTTAAGAATATCTGCTTAGAAATATTTTTAAAGAATTAAACTCAATTTTTTTATTTTGAGAAAATTTTCCAGTGTGCTCAAAATATTCAAAAGGTAATAAGTCAAAATCTAAATAAATAAATACAGTGGACCCTCGGTTTACGAGCACCTTGGAGTACGAGCTTTTCGCAGTACGAGCAAAATTTTTTGAAAAATTTTACCTCGGATTACGAGTGAAATTTCGCATTACGAGCAACTCGTGATGGTTGCCCGTAATCGTGATGGATGAAAATTCACTGGGATACCTCCCTTCAGATCAGATTCGGGAAATATGTAAAATGTGGGAAACTGCGCAATTGTTCGTAGCAAGAAGAATTGCCCGAGTTTCAATTATTAAAAATAAGAAATTAGTTTCGCACTACGAGCGTTTTGGAGTACGAGCATGGCTCTGGAACGGATTATGCTCGCAAACCGAGGGTCCACTGTAGTGATGTTTTATAGAAACAACATTGTTACCAAAATTTCACACTATTCATTTTTTTGTTTGGATTTGGTCTTATTCAAATTATAGCTTATTATGCTCAAAATTTATCATCACTCTACCAATAGAGAAAATTTTAAACTCAAAATTGAAGAATTTTGATTTGGCTAAATTCAAGAAAACATACCCAGAAAAAATTAAATTCGAAGAATGATTTTGTTTACACTATGTGGCTGTCAATGATTGACATGTTGATTTGAAATCTGTGTTTCTTCTGAACCACCAAGTAAGAAACAAATTTTCACTTAATATATATTCTGTTATGAAGCCCAATGCTCCAAAAATGTTATGACCTGAATATATGAAAAATCAAATGTAATTTGAAGAGAAGTTATTTATCATAGTGTCACTACCTATAGCATAACAGCGTTTATTGAAATAGCTATGCTAAGATATTGAGCATGATAGAATTGATGAAATAATTTGTTTCAAAGTAATAATAATTGTTGAGTTAAAATGGATCCTATTCAATATACAGTATAACCTTGTTATATAATTTGACAGACCATAATTCAACATTTGTGATAGTTTGCACATGTCCTAGCTTCCATCCTGTCAAATAACCAACATTAATTCCTCCAAACAATAATACAACACCATCAATAAGTCAAACAATTTTTTCTATCGAACTTTGGCATTAGAGATAATTCTTGTTTAAATACAAATTTATTGCTTAAAATACATGTGGGGTATAGTAGCCATAGTTAGCATATGTATGTGCACCGTGCTTAAAAGTGTTTACAATGTGCTGCAAATATCGGCACCGACTTAAGGGTGACTAAGGGTGATTTGTGTTTCCTCCTGGACAATTCAGGCCTAACTTAAGTGGCCGGTAGTCACTGAGATGAACAATGAGGTGTCAACAATGGGAGTAAGGTTCTGGTACAGTAGAACCTCCCTTTAGCGGACACTCCGCTAGTGGACACCTCTCCACAAAGGACAGTTTTCATTAGCAAAATTACCATTTTTACAATTTAGCAACTCTTCGGTAAGAGGACGCCTCTCCCTAAAGGACACTTTGGCTTTGAAATTAGGTGTCCTTTACAGGGAGGTTCTACTGTATTTGAAATAACCTATAGATGAGGAAAGAATGCAATATGCCTTTTGAAGATTGATCACCTAGAATGGATACTAAACAGAGGTCCGGCCTAAAAACAAATAGCTATAAAAGGTACCTTTATAAAATTAATTCACCTAGAATAAAATAGTATTTGTAATTTTTCCTTTGTTTAAAAATGTATTAATGGAATTTTATCTATCACTAATATTTAATATCATGAAAAGTTCTAAAAAAAAATTGAATGAAAAAGTCCCAATGTTTTAGAACATTCTAGAATAATTTAGAAAAATCGGAAAACAACTGATTGGCCAATTTAAAGTGATTGTGCAAGGCTTAGTGCTGGCGGTTTTCTGATTGGCTGACCAACCATGACCGTTCTAGAAAGATCTACTCCGGGATATGTAGGGATCAGGAACTCATGCTGGGGAGAAGAAGAACAAAGCTACGTAGTGTGACCCAAGCAAATGCGAGCTGCTGTTTCAAGAGGTCGGACTGCTGCTTACCGCCGACGCCGGTGTACTTCATGGAAGATTCTAGAAGGTTTTACGAACTTCTGTCTCCTATTTTGCTCTTGTTTTCCTTCCCTGCGCTGCAGTTGGTGAGTTTGTAACTGCTATTTTCTTTTTTGTTGTTTCATTTTGCATTTTTTCTGTAATTATTTTATTGATTAGGCTTAAATAAAGTCCTAAAGATCCTTTGTACCCATGAAAATTTTTCCTTGTAAGCAACAATGCAACAATATATTACAACAGTATATTTTATGAAAAAAATAATTATATATTTGGTTATCCTAGGGAGAAAAATGTCCACCAACAGTGAATGTTGTGATGAAAATATCTGAACAACTTTAATTCAACACTAATCAACCGAAAGCTCTGATCCCTTGGGGTGTCAAATTAAAGAGGTTAGATTGTTTATATCTAAGATAAGAACAATTGGTTGTTGATTGAAACATGGCCATTTTTCTTATAAAAAAAAAAAATAATAAATATATATATATAAAATATATGCCCAGCAAAAAAGGGATTACAGGGTGACTATTCTCCTTGTAGTTATCTAAAATATTGCTCTGTGATTCAAAATGATATCAATCAATGAACACTTGTTAACACAAGATAATAAGATCAAATCCAATTTTTTAAAATTTATCCCAAGTACACATGGTACAGGCCATGATAATCATGGTGGGTAGCTAGCGACTGCTTTTACTGTAAGTGCACCACATGTCTACACATGTGAAAAGCAGTTTGACTTTTGCACATGTTTTGCACAAATGTGCCAGAGTCCCATTTGGTTACTTACCTTCGCTGGTGGGGTTGGACTTTTGCAAGAATCAGAGACCATTGGAGCATTTTTTTTCATTCGTAGTGGTCGAAAACCAATGGTTTAGACCACCCTTTCAACGGACCCCTGACCAAATCCAAATAAATAAATAGTTTATAACTATTTGCACATTTTATATACAATTTATTTATTTGGATTTGGTCTTATTACCTTGTGTTTATAATCTATTATCCAAATTGTGCCTTTTCAACACTTGTTAACCTATTCAAATAAAAAAAAATTATATTGTTACTTGAAAATAGATACATTGATAAGGCACAATTTGGATTATAGATTCTAAACACAAGGTAATAAGACCAAATCCAAATAAATAAATAGTGTGTGACGTTTCGGTAACAGCATTGTTACCATCTTCAGACAACGCTGTTACCGAAACGTCACACACTATTTATTTATTTGGATTTGGTATTATTACCTTGTGAAAATAGATACAGTAAAACCCCGCTAATACGAACCCTGGATATAGCAAACCTTCCCTTATAACAAACCTAAGGCAATTCCCAATTCTATTCCATTGTAAATACCATCGGTATAAACTTTGCGATTTTCAAAATAACAAACTACCCCTATTACGAACCTATTTTAGGTCCCAAAATTATAAAATCTATTTAAAATACTATGCTTATAACAAACTTAAAATTGTAATTAAAAAATAATTCAAAACAATAAATTAATTTAGTGGCATTGTTTGTTTTTATTTAAATTCTATTTTTGCTGTTTTTTTGTATACATTTTTACACATTACACTTTTTATTAAATAAAATATCTTTGCATCCATCAAATTTGAAATAGAAAAAATGCAAATGGCTTCTAAAATAAAGAAAACAAAGGCATTCTAAAAACAAAAACGTTATTACTAATAAGAGACCATTTGAAAATTTTCAAAGTGAAACAACACAGGAAATATTTCAGAATATGTTGAAATATAACTTTTATATTATAAGAGATAAAAATAGAAGGCTATTAAAATTATTACAAAGAAGAATCAACATCAACTTTTGCCACAATCGCGATCATACATATTATGGCTAAAAAAAAAAAGTCCAAATAAACAGGCCATGATAAAACAAAAATTATTTTTATGCCATGAACTATGGTGATTTTAAAGCCAGCAATTGTTTACATGCCAGGTTCAAAACAAAAGGAAATCTAGACTTAAGAAGAACATGTGGAAACATGAAATGGAAGAAAAAAATTGAAAGGTTCAATGCTTGAAGAGTGCTTTGAAGCAACAAGGTATTAGAATCATTTTTCAAGAAAAAAATGTATTATATAATGCGAAAAAGATGTTTTAAAATCATTATATATCTTTGCATATATATTTAATAAAACTTTGCCTAGGATTTGTCTTGATTTTTAAATTAGACATAGAGGTACATGTATGCTAATGATAAGAAGAACCTATCATCAAATTATTTCTTTTATTATTCGATATTAATATACGGAAATTATTCAATTAAGGGAATTAAAACAAAGTGATCACTATTAAGAGGCAGCCTTTTCCTGTGTGCATGGCCGTCCTTTAATTATAAGGTCTAAAATATTTGGAGAGTTAAAAAAAAAAAAAAAAAAGGCCAAACTGTGGCTATAGTGAACCAAAAGCCCTGTCCCATTGGGGTTCACTATAGAGGGGTTTTATTGTATATTGAAAATAGAGAAATCCACATAAATAGATCTTTAATTAAAATTATTTATTCATTTACCAATATTTCAGTTGGCTGAACGCCAACTTTTTTCAAGGTATAACAACAGTTTGAAATAAATATGTTGTTATACGATGAGACACAATTTGGATTATAGATTATAGCTACAAGAAAATAAGACCTAATCCAAATAAATTAATAGTGTGTGATGTTTGGGCAACAGCCTTGTTACCATCATCAGACAAAAGAATAAAAAAAGGTTTTTTAAAAATTCTTTTGTCAGATGATGGTAACAATGCTGTTGCCGAAACATGGCACACTATTTATTTATTTGGATTAGGTCTTATTTTCTTGTAGCTTGGTTGTAATACCTTGAAAAAGGTTGGTGTTCAGACAACTGAAATATTGGTAAATTAAATAAATAATTTTTTGACCCAATATATGCCTTTTTAATTAAAAAAAATGTATACTTTAAGGCTTTTCCATCATTGGCAGAAGTGTATAGGTCATATTGATTATTTCTAAAATGAAAAAATGAATTTTTTCATGACAAGTTATAATTTTATATTTTGTAGTATCTTTGTAATTACAGTAGAACTTGGATAATTCGAACTTCTTTAATTCAAAAACCTCTTTAATTCAAATATTTATCTTGGTCCCCAGAATTTCCTATAATTATAATTCAAATTTTTTTTATGGTCCCTTGGGGTTCGAATTATCCAAGTTCGACTGTATTTGGATTCCGCAATTTTTTCAATTATAGGGTTTACCTGTGTGCAAACACAGCATGTTGAACTTGACTAATTCAACTAAATTGAACACAAATTTTCATTTTGGTATAAACAACCCAAATTAGTCCCCCCCTCCCTCCCCCGGTAAAATTTACTGATTGATAAATAAATTTCTAATGTGGGTGGGAGAGTAGTGTGATAAAAAAGTAATGCCAAAAAACAAAAAAAAAAAGAATTTAATTAAATACTAACATTAAATACAAATCAATTCCCTTCTTTGGGGTCATGGTTAGTATCATTTCTTATCTTATATATTTCTCATCACAATATATTTAACACAAAGCAATAACGCGCCATCTATACATATAAAATAAAAGGATTTAAAAGCGCGAATGTTTCTTTTATACATAAAACGAACTTCTACTGTCCTTACTGCGATGAAAAAATATATTGGGAGGGCTTGGCTCATCAGTGGTGAACCCTCCCAGCGGTTTCGCCAATTTAATCCACCAGACCGCTTCTCAGAGCTCTAATACTGTATTGGATCATTCTGCCCCTATATGCCACACTGAAGGATGGAATCTTAGAAATGGTTTTCAAGTAAACTATGGACATAAGCTTATAGGACAGTAGCATTACATTCAAATATTTGCTTCGAGCAATGCTCTTCAGCAAACTATAAAGACAAGGCCAGTTAGGCATAAATTAACACAAAGCAACATTCGCGCTTTTAAATCCTTTTATTTTATACAATATATTTAGATCTTGGCTTTTTCCTATCTTCAGTACAGGACTGGGTTCTAACATTTGGGTGTGCAAGCATTAGTCATAATTAAGAAACATAAGGAAGACTTCTCAATTATTATCATTTCTCCTTTTAAATTTCTCAAGCATTTTTTCTATGGGCAGCACCCATGTATTTTGATTATATATATAAATGCACCCTAAAGGTTGTAATTTTAACACTTTGAGCCCGTGAGAAAATGAAGGGCAAATTCCGCTGGGACACGCTTTTTTGAGTGTTGTTAAAAAATTCATAAATCCCAAAATTGACGACTTACAATAATTATTTTATTTGAAACTACTTATATACTCTTTCTAGTAACTTATAAGACTGCAAATTATTTTTTATAAATGGTTAAAAAATTAATATGAGACATATAAAATAGGTGAAAATATACAAAAAAAATCGAATTCACTCCATAATATATGGTTGCAAAAATATATGTATATAGCATATCTAGATAAAGAAAATGAAAAATATGTAGGGAAATAAAATAAAGAAGTCAAATAATATTGAGATTAAGCCCAAAAATTTCTTTGGTGTTGTAAATCTTGAAGCAGTTAACTAGACAAAGTGGGACCAAACAGGTCTCACACATATATGCAGTATCCTTCCTTGCTCTATTTCCTGTTTTTCTTTTTCCTTTTTCGGAACAGACTTTACATTTTCTCTGAATATATGTGCCTTCTTTTCCTTCCACTTTGATTCTGGTTATGAAATGCTTCCCCAAAAGCATATCTGGGGAACCAGAAGCACCTTGCTGCTCATCCAACATTTCAACACCTGCCTCTTCAACTAACTTTTCTAAAATTCTCAAATTGAATTCTCTTAGGTTCAATTTATTTTCCTGGTTCAATTTATTGTGAATAATTTGTGAATTTACGATACGAAGGTTGAAAAGGTGGAAAATACCTTTTTTCACCACTTCATTGTCCTACGATAGAAAGGGTAATAGGACATGTATTGATCACTTCGATCAACATCAGCTTTATTTTTGTTGTAATCAACAACCACTGCTGGTTTCATTGTTAGCTCTGGTTCTGGAGTTCTTTTAGATCTTTTAGGTGCCTGAATCATTTCTGCCTCTTGATTTGTAGAGAGCATAAATACCTCTCTGGTGTCCCGCCATTTCATTGCAAGAAGGGGTCCTTTTTGTCGGATGATGGCTTCACCTTTTTTGAGTTTTTTAGAAAAAGCCTTTTTTGGCAAGCCTTTTCTATTTTGCATTACTGTACCAACAGCAATAGTGTTCTTGCTCCATAAGTGTTCAAACAGTTGTGGAGAAGAAAACCAGCGGTCAAAGTAAATAATATGCCCCTTTTCAAAATTTGATTCAGCCAATCTTCCAACCAAACTCATTATGGAGTTGTACTCTGCAGCTTTATCAGGGTGTTTTCCTGTATACACATCAATATTGCACGTGTATCCAGTGCTGGCCTCACACAATTGGTACATTTTTATTCCATATTTGAGAGGCTTTCCTTTGATGTACACTCTGAAATGGGTTCTCCCATGAAATGGGCATATAGCCTCATAAATGGTAAGCTACACATCTGGTTGGTAAACATTTTTGAATTTATTAACGAGAGGGTCGAAAAATGTCCGTAATTTGTGAAGAGGGTCATATCCAGGTTGTCCATAGGCAATGTAAGTTGCATTGTCATTGAGATGCAGCATAGAAAGAATGGCTTTAAACCTTTCCCTTTTCATGCCTGTTGATTTGCAGAAAGATGATTTGATGCCTATGTGAGTTGACCAATAATCTCTTAGCCTTGGCTTCACAACAAGGCTCATATGTATTATAATGGCAAAATAGTTTTTGTTCACCAACCGAAATGGCTTTTCATTTATCCAAAAAACCTCTAGGGCTCAAGGGCCCTTTTTTCCTTTCCCTATCGATATTTGCTCTTGCATACTTATTAGTTTCAAGTTTTACGTTTCTGAAAAACTCTTCATCAAAAAATAACTTGAATACTGAATAGGGAGAAGTGTCGGGAAAATAGGCACTATTTGGAGCGTGAGGAGAAGAAAAAGAAGGTTTAGGAAAGGGTCACTGACCTCGGTCCATTCTCCATCCTGAGAAGTGATTTTTTTGGCATGAGCAACATCTTCCTCAAAATAAATTTCAGATGCATCTGAATCATATTCATCCAAAACAAAATCTGGATCATTAACAGAATCATCCAATTCTGAACCAGAATCTTGAAAATATTCATCACCAAACTCCTCAGGTTCTGTAATTGGAGCTATTCCTGGGGTACCTGGGTTGATCAAGATCCATTTTAGAAGCGAACGCAAAAAAAAAAGGCAATAAATAAAATAACAACCGTCCAGGAAGCTAGCGGCAGGAGGAGGAAACGTGAGCAGAAGTGACGTCATGGAAAAATCCCCTAATGGGGCCCCTTTCACCCTCCCCCGCGTGTGACCTTGAGCACTTACATAGGCAAATGATGCAGCTATTTGATGGCAGAAGCCCGAAGAACGTGAATTATGCCACGATTTTATATTGAATTTTGAAGTTTCAGGACGTGGATCCACGTCCTGTGGGCTTTAGGCTTATATTGCTTGGACGTGGATCCACATCCTACGGGCTCAATGTTCTAAAGAAGGTATCTTCTCATGGACAGCAAGTTTCACAATGTAATGATTTTCTTCTGCAAAATTGATTAGAACAGAATGTTTCCTATCCCTCTAAATCTTCTCAGGAATGTGCAGAAAACTTTCCATGAACTGAGAAGAGTTCAAAGTGGAAGCATGGATATCCACCTTCAAAAATCAAGCCTTCAACAATTCCAGCTGTTCGAGCAATGGTAGGAACATTGTTCTATCTTGTGATTCTGCCAGGTCTATAGGAATTCTTCATTTGTTGGGGCAGCTCTGGTCACTTCCTGCATGCACAACTGGTGCTCTGTAGGAATTCCTCATTTGTTGAGGCAGCTCTGGTCACTTCCTGCATGCACAACTGGTGCTCTGTAGGAATTCCTCATTTGTTGCGGCAGCTCTGGTCACTTCCTGCATGCACAACTAGTGCTCTGTAGGAATTCCTCATTTGTTGCAGCAGCTCTGGTCACTTCCTGCATGCACAACTGGTATGAGACAGCAGACCAACTATTTCAGCATATTTAAAAGAAAGTAATTTTTATCCAACAAGGTTCGAAGTATTTGCACCTAATAATATTAGTATTATCCTATTGTTTACAAGGTCATGGAGACTAAATTCATATATTAAATTTATAATCTTAGTAGGGTTGTGGAATATAGATCCTGTCTTGAAGCTCCTATGCATTCCAAGAGGTGAGGCCTCTCTGTTCCTGCAGATGGTGCATCGTGGGAAGGTCTTTACACTATCCAGGAAGAGGAGCGGTCTTGTATGGCCAAGATTAAATATAAGGCACAATTTGGATTATAGATTATAAACACAAGGTAAAAGACCTAATCCAAATAAATAGTGTGTAACATTCCGCTAACATTATTGTTATCATCAGACAAAAGTACTTACTGTCTTGTCTGATGATGGTAATAACACTGTTACCAACATGTCATACACTATTTATTTATTAGGATTTGAACTTAATACCTTGTGTTTAAGATAAAATATATAAATTTTCCGAACATATAAATTAAAGTATAAGTAAAATTTTTAAGAATTAATTAAAGAAAACGTTCATATCAAGATTCAAAAGATTAAGATCTATTAAAAATATGTTTCTTATTTATTTCGTGGCTAGTTGGAATTTCAATAATAAATTTACATATCTTTAAAAATATACATTTTTAAAATTCTTGATAAGCACATATATTTGAAGATATTTTAGAATTGAAATGGGCAGCAGTGTTGTATTATTCAAGAACAAACGACTCCAAGGATTATATTCACAGATTGTGGACATGGCTTCCAGATTGACCATCTAGGATAGAGAGAGGTAATTGGGATATAAGATTCCAAATACATACGTAGAGTAAAACCCCTCTTTAATGAACCCTGATGGAACAGAACCTTTGGTTCACTATAGTCACAGTTCACTATTGCCATGGTTTGGCTACAGCCATACCACATTGAAAACACCAGTTCTCGTCCGATCACCGAAGTTAAGCAAAGTCGGGCCCGGTCAGTACTTGGGAGGGTGACCACCTGGGAACACCAGGTGCTGTAGGCTATTACCTGGGGGGTCTTTGGAAGGATGGTCTAAACCGTTGGTTTTCGACTGCTGCGACCCGGGTTCGATTCCCGCATTGGGCACTTTTTTTCTAATTAGAAAAGAAAAAAAAAAAATGCTCCAATGTCCCCCGATTCTTGCAAAAGTCCAACCCCACCAGCGAGTGTAAGCAACCAAACGGGGCTATGGCACATTTGTAAGTGCAAAGTCGAACTGCTTTTCACATGTGTAGACATGTGGTGCACTTACGGTAAAAGCAGTCGCCTACTTCTACCCACCATGATTATCATGGCCTGTACCACGTGTACTAGGAATGAGAAAAAAAAAAACTATTATTTTATACTGATTATTAATTTTGATATTTATATTTTGCTACACTATAAACTTCCCTCTTTGCCTCTCTACTATTTTATAAATTTTAATTTTGTGTTACCTCTAAATAAATTGCCCTGTCATTCTGAGGTTTGTCTTTCCTAATCTTTAAGTGAAAATATTGAAAACATCCCTCTCTATATGATAAAATTTATTTTTTACAAATGAGGCATATTTTACAATATATTTTTAAAACAATTTTTGGCCCCCAATATTCTTTTTTTGTATGGTAAATTTTAAAATAATAGCTGAACTTGGCAGATATCAAATTCATAAGATGTATCTTTTCGGGTATACTTGCCAGAATTTGGCTTATATTTTTCAGGACAAACCATGCATCCAAGTTGAAGATAGGCTTTCATTTCACAATAATTAAATGGTGTTCTTCGATAAGTGTTCACCACTTGAAGACTGACTGTCAGGAATATTTTGATTGGCTACTGAGCAGAAAGCTTCACATATTGACAGATATTTTTTCTTCAATATTAAATTTATTGTATATAACTATATCAAATTTATTTACCAGAGAGAAGCATTATATTGTAACAATTGTATCTTATCAGTAGTACAGTAGAACTACTTCCTTGTAAAGAACACCTAATTGCAGAGACAAACCCTGATGGAACAGAACCTTTGGTTCACTATAGTCACAGTTCACTATTGCCATGGTTTGGCTACAGCCATACCACATTGAAAACACCAGTTCTCGTCCGATCACCGAAGTTAAGCAATGTCGGGCCCGGTCAGTACTTGGGAGGGTGACCACCTGGAGGGTTGCTAAATTGCAAAAATGGCAATTTTGCAAATGAAAACTGTCCTTTGTAGAGAGGTGTCTTCTAGCCTGGTGTCCACCTAAAGGGAGGTTCTACTGTAATAAAAAAATCATTAATATATCATCGTCATTCTTTTTTCCTATCACAAAATTATGATAAGCACAATTTGGATTATAAATTATAGCTACAAGAAATTAAGACCTAATCCAAATAAATTAATAGTGTGTGATGTTTTAAGTAACAGCATTGTTACCATCACAGACAAAAGAATAAATGTTTTTTTTTCTTCATTTATTCTTTAGTCTGATGATGGTTACAATGCTATTACCGAAATTTCACACAATTTATTTGGATTAGGTCTTAATTTCTTGTAGCTATTACAAAATGAGTTAGTAATTAGTTCAAATGCCTAATTTTCAACATTCTTTATTTATACACCTACTTGTTAAATATATGAACTTTCTAATTAATAGTCTTAATGAGGTGAAAAGAGTGAAATTATCCTTTGTATAAGAACCATACTTTTATATAAATATATATTATACGACCTGGCTTTGCCTGTGTTCTGCTCGAGTGAATGTTCGCCAAAAGAACCTTGTTACTAGCCATCAAAAATGATGCAGCAATATTATCATTTTCTGACAATAAAAAGTAAGTTTGCCCAGAGTATTTGAATTCTACTTAGTTGAAAATATAATAAAAACTTCTTCCTGATATAACTCTATATCCTGTTAAATTTGAGCCAGATTGATAAAATATTGAAAAAACATAGGGCACAAATATACAAGGTGGGATCAATAAATAAGGTGAATTATAATTTATTTAAAAAAATAAGAACGATATTAAAAATTAGGACTTGATTTATTCAAAATAATCACCTTGGTTTTCTATACATCGTCTCCATCGTTCTGGCAACTTGTAAATACCCTCTTTATAGGCACTCTTAGGAAGCGTGTGAAAAAAATCTTGCACCACTTTCTGGACATCTTCACTCGAGTCAAATTGCTTTCCCTTTAACTCCTTCTTTAGTAGTCCAAAAAGGAAATAGTCAGAGGGGGCTAGATCTGGACTATATGCAGGATGTTCTAAAACTTCAAAACCTAATTTAATGATTGTAGATACAGTTTTACATGATGTATGCGGCCTTGCATTATCATGAAGGAAGAGAACACCTTTACTAAGCTTCCCTCTTCTTTTGTTTCTTATACCGGGCTTTAGCTTATTTACAAGAATGTCACAATAAAGGTTGCTGTTCATACGTTGCCTTGAGGATAAAAAATAAAGACAGATTGGTCCATCAACATCCCAAAAAATTGTTAACAAAACTTTACCGGCCGAACGTTGAGACCTGAGGAACATGTAAATTGTCCATTTTTGAACTCGTTAACCCATTTATAAATGTTTTTTTGAGACAAACAAGACTCACCATAGATATTTTTCATTCTTTGGCATATTTGAGATGTTTGAATACCTTCTGCATTCAAGAAACGAATAACTGCACGTTGTTCAAGCGTGGTGCAATCCTTCAAGGGAGCTTCCATTTTAGTTTATTTATAAGTCTCACGCCGCGCGTGGGAAAAAAGAACAGAACACCTTAAATAGTCTCTCGATGTTATATTTTAATATTCTGTGGTTTGAATTATTTTTGCTTTTTTAATTTTTAAGAAATAAGACAATTCACCTTATTTATTGATCCCCTTTGTATATATATGACCAATAATGAGGTGATTTTATTATATAAGTGAAAACACTTTATTAAAAAAGAGCATTATATCTTTATGCTGAACATTTCTTCAAACAGATTCATGATTCAAACTCACGATGTAGATTTCTGATTCCATAGCACTGTCTAGGCGGACTGTTGTGGTTTTTTTAGGGTCAAATTTTATAAAATGTATATAGCCTTGGGTATTTTTCTATCTTTCTAGTAATACCATTTTTTATCTATTATTTTTGGGAACAAATTTCAAAGACTAATTTTCATAGTTTTGTAGTGATATTATTATATATTATTTCACTGTTGTTTCAGTCTGATCAAGGTAGTTTATGATCGATTGTTGAACTAGTGAGGATAACAGTATTTTATTTTATAGTCTGGATTTAAACAAAGCAATATATATATTAAGTATAACAGCATTGATTCAACATAGGATAATTTGACACTGACAATAATTTGAACATGTTTTAATGCCTCAACATCCAACCTATCAAATAACCAATGTTAATTTGACCAAATGATAATTTACAACAGATATTTTTAATCAAATATAAACAAATTTATATAACTCCGCCTTTGCCGTCCCAAGCCTGGATGAAAAAGGAGGAGGAGGAGGAGCAGTAACAAGCTCGCTATAAAACCTGGGCTCAGCTGATAGTACCCTGTAAGGGCTCCAAATCCAGGGATACCGGATGAGCAGCGTTTGTACTCCCTGTTAGGAGCGGCTGCACATGGCATCTGTTCCTCATGTCAGAGGCGGCCATTTCTTTTAGAGCTAAGTCATCCTGCCACTGAGTAGTGCTACCAGTCTTAATGACAAAGGCAGACACATTCTACTTCACAGTGCCATGATGGTTGTCAAACAAGCTTGATACCCAAATATGATTGAGTGGAGATAAGAAAGAAGAAGAAGGAAGAAATTTTGATAATTATAGTTTAAATAAAATTTTAACATAATGCAACATATAAATACAATACTTTGGGACATAAGGAACTGTCGCCCTAGTTAGTGCATTACTCCTTGCTGAAACGTGTTAAATGCATCACAAATATTGAGGCAGACATCACGCATGCTTTTTGCTTCCTTCTGTACAATTTAGGCGTAACTTAAGCGCCTGGTAGTTACCAGCATAAACAATGTGTCTAAAAGAGTAAGATTCTGCTTCTTGAAATAACTTGCAGAGGAAGAAAAAAAATGGATGCCTTTTGAAGATTTTTCAGTTAGAATGCACACTAAAAAGTGTTCAAACAGCAATAAAAGATTTTTTGTAAATATATAGATTTTGTGAATACATTTTTTAGCCTTTTCTTTATTTTCTAAATTTATTCTCTTTCTTTTCATTGCATATATTCACTTGGATTAAAAGAGCATTTGTAATTTTTCCTTTGTTTCAATAATATATTAATGCAATTTTATTCATCAATAAAAGTTAAATCACAAACACATTTGCAAAAAGAAGTCTCATTGGTATCACAATATACATTATTAATTAAAATTATATTAAAAAAAGATACATTTATAATTATTTTATTGTTCCAATATTTTGAGGCGTAACTCTCCTCTCTTTATCGAGGATGTTTGTGTTTTTCACTCAAACAGTGAAAAACACAAACATCCTCGATAAAGAGAGGCGAGTTGCCCCTCGAAATATTGGAACAATAAAATAATTATAAATCCAATATATGTATCTTTTTTTAATATAATTTTAATTGTGGATTGCTCAATTTTCAAAATAATTAAAATGTATTACAACAGCATTTTATAAAAACATCATTTTAATTATATATTTGGTTAGCCTAGAAAAATGTACATTAGCAGTGAATTTTGAGATAAAATCTGGCTGATTAAATTTTATTTTAATTTAACCGAAAAAACTGTTTCTTCAGGTTGTCAAACTAAAAAGGTTAAATTGTAGCATTTTTTTTACTAGTTGAATATTTCAACAATTACAACCATATCTGAGACTGGAACAATGGGGAAATAATATATCTTAAAATTCCAATGTAACAAGAAATTATTAGAGCAGATTAGCCTGAGAAGAATGGACAGTGTAGTAAGAGAGTCGGAACATTTGCCTAGCCTTCATTGTGGGAGGTCTCCAAACTTCTTTGCTTAGGAGGAACCTAAATAAATCTGCCTTCATCTATGTTATATATATCAATTTCATCTGATTATAAACCTTCAAAATAATATCCATCAACAATGCAATCTGATTTTAATTCAGAATCAGAGCAAAATTCTCCTTCAAGAGATCTATAAAAAATCCTACCAACATAACAGTGCTTGACTGATTCTGATACATAATAAAATATATAGAATACTACCAAAATGTAATGTTACAACCAGGGAGAATGAAGAGAAAAGAAGGAGGAGCACACGTTGAATTTTTATTGAGGAGGAAGATCAGGTAGGGAGGGGGTGTGGTGGATTGTCAAACAACATTGTGTCAACTTGAGACAAGCTCGGAAATGGTTGTTTCTATGAGATTGATTCATGATATTTGAGCATGGTGCTCTGGTGACCTGGCATTGATCCACATGTTATGGATGAAAATTTTATGAGATCATTAGAACGATATACATGGGGAATTTAAATTGAGATTTAGGTCTGATGAGTGGCAAAATATCAGGCATGTTTACTTATTTGTGCAAGGTCTTGTTATCATTTCTGTTTATAAACCAAGTTGTGTGCCAACATTATTATGGAAACTGAACTGACCTCCATGTCCAGGATGTGGTTAAGGCATTCTAGGATGGGGGCTAGTGCCAAATCTACTGGGCCACAGTTTCCTTAGCAGCCATGATGGCTAAAGGAGAGGTACATAGAGCAGGTCTTGACAATTGCTAGGGCCCAGGTCAACTTATCCCAGCTCCAGGAAAGTCAAGCTTGGTTTCTGCCAGAATAGTCAGCTTAGGCCAATATGTCCAAGTCTAAATTTCTCAGTTCAGCTAGGTCTTTTCCATGTTTGAGGGAACCCCTGGCTCCCAATACAGATATGACTACATTCAGTGTGAAGCTGCCTGGGCTCCTTTCTCTCCAGCAGCAGTATTGGAACAAGGATCTCCATTGAACTCCTGCATGCATCCCCATGTGTGAGTATCTAGTTAACAGTTTAATTCTATTTAAAGGATGGGTGATATATATTACTGGGTGTGGTTGGTAGCAACAATGTTATTAAAGTATTACTCTATTAATATCTGTAGCATCATTCGTCTCTTCCTATGAAATATAAACACTTTATTAACATTAGGATTTTATTTTAATTCAATAACATGAGTCAATAAGGTTCTTATTGTCAACATAGAATATCACACTATATAGTAATGTTTCTCTGCCAATTTAAAAAATGTAGCAACAAAAAAGAATCACCTATTGAACATACTCAGACATGACTAGTGTCTTTGAGGTGAAAAATGTAGAGAATCAGTTAATTTGGTGGAGCCCAAGAAACGGAAGTAGACCTTTTACTTCTGACAGAAGCACTAGGGAAAATCTTTGAGATATGTTAGACAACATTTATCCATTGTATAATACAATTTGTGTTTGGACTGCTGATTATTAAATGTGTGCAGTGTATGTGATAGCTTAAAATACTAACTGAAAACGAATTAGAAGAGAAATGCATAACTATTTGAATCCATAATCAAAATTGATATCACTTCTATCATATCCTAAAGCGTTATCATTGGAGGAGATAATATGAAATTTAAAAACAAAGGAGTCCCAATATTATTAACCCTAAAATTGAGAACCACCTAAACAAGTGGATCTCCTCACCTCTGGCAGTATTCCTCAGCCTTACCACTGGTGGGGGGACATTTGGGACTGACCAAAGGGGTCCTAATATTGTTAACACTAAAATTGAGTACCACCTAAACAAGTGGATCTCCTCACCTCTGGCAGTATTCCTCAGCCTTACCACTGGTGGGGGGACATTTGGGACTGACCAAAGGGGTCCTAATATTGTTAACACTAAAATTGAGTACCACCTAAAAAGGTGGATCTCCTCACCTCTGGCAGTATCCCTCAGCCTTACCACTGGTGGGGGGACATTTGGGACTGACCAAAAGGGTCCTAATATTGTTAACACTAAAATTGAGTACCACCTAAACAAGTGGATCTCCTCACCTCTGGCAGTATTCCTCAGCCTTACCACTGGTGGGGGGACATTTGGGACTGACCAAAGGGGTCCTAATATTGTTAACACTAAAATTGAGTACCACCTAAAAAGGTGGATCTCCTCACCTCTGGCAGTATTCCTCAGCCTTACCGCTGGTGGGGGGACATTTGGGACTGACCAAAGGGGTCCTAATATTGTTAACACTAAAATTGAGTACCACCTAAATAAGTGGATCTCCTCACCTCTGGCAGTATTCCTCAGCCTTACCACTGGTGGGGGGACATTTTGGACTGACCAAAGGGGTCCTAATATTGTTAACACTAAAATTTAGAAACTACTAGCAAAAGTGTATCTTCTTACCACTGACAGTATCCCTCAGCCCCACCAATGGTGTTGTGACAGTCCGAATTAACCAATGTTTTGCTAATCATTTGAAATATCCTGCTATTACCATATGCACATGGTGTTTATAAGTGTCCTAATATCAGAAGCGCATATGCCAATTGCTCTTTATTTATTCAAGAAGGTAAATTGAATTGTGACATCGTCAGTGTGCAAATATCAACACCAATGTGCTAATAAAGGCACACATAATTTCATATTGTTTACAGGCAAATCAGCTATCTCCAGTTTAATTAATAAATTAAATAAAGCAGTTGTAGATCACCTATAAAGACTTGAGTGCCTATCGAAAATTTAAAGTTCGAATGAACATTGAATAGGGTATTAGTCCACAAGAACACAACCAATCATAAAGGATTATCTTAAGTATATGATTTTCCATATAAATTAAAATTTTCATCTTTATTTTCTAAATCTATTCCCTTTTTTTCTAAAGAAATTATCCATATAAATAGTATTTGTTATTTTTACGTCTAAAAAGTGAATATATGCAATTTTGTCCATTAAAAAGATATAATTATGAAACATATTAAATAAAAAGCCTATTGACATAAATTTAAATTATCAATTTATTTTTTCATATCAAATTCAGAGGATTTTCTGATTGTGTACAATTTGGGTCAAAGATTAAAGACAATGTATTAAGACTTCAGTCCTTTTAATTTCAGAAATTTGGTGTGATGATTGTAATAACATTGTTACCAAAACTCAATAACTATTTATTTATTTGGAATTGGTCTTAATACCAAGAGTATTTCCTAAAATTATTATTTCAATGAATTTATATTTGGTTGTCATAGAAAAATGTTAAATAGCATTCAATGTTGTTTTTCAAATTGATTATTATCTAACAACTTTCATCTAAATTAAAGCTCTGAACTCTTGGGTGTTTGAATTAAAGAAGTTAGACTGCAGGACTCACAGTATGATACAAAGTGTACACCTATCCCCCGATTTACATACGTTCCTGAGAAAAACATGTAAATCGAGGAATAGGTGTATATTTAACTGTCAAATCTGAATAGGTATTCGCCCCCTCATGAATCAGAGCCTCCCAATATTCTTTTCAACATAGTTAGTATAGAATAAAAGGATTTAAAAGCGCGAATGTTTCTTTTATAAATAAAACAAACTTCTTCGAAGAAACATTCGCGCTTTTAAATCCTTTTATTTTATACTAGGGGACGTACCCGGCTTCGCCCGGGTTTTACCCGAGTAAAAGTTTGTCTAACGAATATCTCGATAAAGTGAACATTTTTTCCCGGTCCCTTGAAAAATACTCGATAAGTTGAATAAAATCAATATTAATTGGTTCCCTCGGTAATTGGAAGTTAAAGGAATAGTATCTTGCCTTGGAATTGTATCATTATTCTTGTATGGATGTACCCGGCTTCGCCCGGGTTTTACCCGACTAAAGGTTTGTTTAACGAATCTCTCGATAAAGTGAGCATTTTTTCCCGGTCCCTTGAAAAATACTCGATAAGTTGAATAAAATCAATATTAATTGGTTCCCTCGGTAATTGGAAGTTAAAGGAATAGTATCTTGCCTTGGAATTGTATCATTATTCTTGTATGGATGTACCCGGCTTCGCCCGGGTTTTACCCGAGTAAAGGTTTGTTTAATGAATCTCTCGATAAAGTGAACATTTTTTCCCGGTCCCTTGAAAAATACTCGATAAGTTGAATAAAATCAATATTAATTGGTTCCCTCGGTAATTGGAAGTTAAAGGAATAGTATCTTGCCTTTGAATTGTATCATTATTCTTGTCTCAAATAAATTGCCGTGTCATCCTGAATTTTGTCTTTCCTAATTTTCTACATTACAAAATCATCGTATCATCATGATAATATTTAGAGCAGATTGTTGAATTATAACAGATAAATTAGAATATTTATCTTGATTATTTCTAGGCGAAAAGTTATTTCAAAAATTTTATTTGCTAGAAACCTTCCCAGTACTATACTAAATAACTTCCCAAAGTTTCATGGCGATCCAATGAGTGGTTTGGTCAGGCATAAAGGACAAACAAACAAACAGACACACATACATTCATTTTTATATATATAGATGTATAAATGGCGCGTTATTGCTTTGATAGGTAGTATAGAGTAGAATATCGCATTTAGTATAGTGCGATAAAAACAAAAAAAAAACTTATTTGGAAAACCGTGTAAAAGCGAAAACGTGTAAAACAAGTACTGTGTAAATCGGGGGATAGGTGTATTTATTTTGGGTAATTGGGTGTGTGGGCAATATAAAACACCCCAATAAAACAATTAGCATAAATATAGAAGTGATTGAAGGTGTTTAAATATTTGTATTTAAATAATCAGGTTTGGATTTAGAGAATCTTGCATCTATCGGTCCAAGCAGGATTACATTGTCCTATTTTATCATGTCATCGCGAAAACTGACTACTCTGATAAAAAAATGTAGACTCATATGAAAGAGGTAATAAAACAACAGGCTGTTTTAAGCTGAGAGGTCTGAAGACTCCTAGTCACTAGAATAAATACTATATACCCCCCCCACCCACATTATATAAAATAATTTATAGCTCCTTTAATTCAACAAACTATAATTCAGCCATGTCTTCCTCTTCCAACCCCCAACCTATCAAATGATGTTAATATGAATATAATTTGACATCATCAATAATTTGACCTATTTTTTAAAATAAAATTTTGACAAAATATTTTATATAATTCTTGCTTACCTACAAATTTATTAATAAAAATACAATACTTGGATATGTGGGGCACAACAGCCATAGTTATAGTATGCGCTTTATACTTTAAAGTGTTGAAATTACATTCCAGCCACATTGGGACAAAACTTTCATGCAACATAAAAAAATAACAATCATTATAAATGATAGAAAAATAGCCAAAATTTCAAGAAAATTGTTCACTATAGTAAAGAAAAAAAAAAAGATACATATACATTCTTCTCAGCAGAAATACTTTTTACAGACTGGAGGATGCTATACACAACATTGATCCTAATAAAAAAAACGGAACCTGATTTTTGAAACAGCTTTACTAAGATTAAATGGCTATATTAACACTTTAGAATTCCAGAATAGACAAAATATCTTATAAGACCCATATAAACTACTATGATAGAAACCTCTCA